>SJYQ01093190.1:176836-247591 GCA_006410935.1 Redunca redunca
AGCAGACCCCACCACTCAGACCCCACCGCCCAGCAGACCCCTGCCTGGCAGGTAGGCACGGTGTGCATGGCTCCTCCCGCATTGCAGCTTAGCTGTCTGTGCTCTGACTTTGCCATCTTGAGACAACTGGAGGAGAAGGCTGAGTTTCTCATGACTCCTTTTCTTCTACAACTAATACATGAGAAAGTGGAACTTACCTGGAGCTGGCTCAGTGGTCTCTAAGAGGAGAGCGAATCTAACCACTGCTGGCTCAGTGGCTGTCTTTCCTGAGTCAGGCTTAAGTAATCCTGACAACTCTCTGGTCAGGTTGGGCTGACCGCTACAAAGTTATCTTTTATCCAAGATACATTTCAGGCCAATGTAGACTCACTCTGTGAATCCTGCATCTTAGTCTGGCTTTGGCTTCTAACCAGTTCCCAGGCAAAAATTCATCTACAGAGGCAGATTCTATTAGGCAAGCAAAAGCTTACATCACCTCTTTCATCCCAACTTCTCAGTTTAGAAGAATTTCAGAAAACACCTTCAGCATCCAGCTGGAGACCACTGTGACAGTTCAGGTGAGAAATGATGACTGCCTGAGTGAAGGCCGGGGCAGTGCAGCTAGAGATGAAGGAACAAGTCAAGAACAGTGAAGCAATAACCATACAACCACGCTTAATATTTACTGAGCACTTTGTATGTGCCAGGCTGGGATAGCCTATGTATTATCTCATTCAACCTTTGCAACAACCCAATCAGTTAGGGATTATTATTCTCTGTTTTATACACAAGGAAGCGGGCTTAGAATCAAGTAGGTAATTTGCCCATTTTGAGTGGCAAAACTGGGATTTGAGCCCAGGAAATCCGGCTTCAGAGCTTGCATTTTATTTATTAAAAAATTATTTATTTATGGCTGCATCATTTTTATTTGCAGCATGCAGTATCTTTGTTGTGGCATGCGGGATCTTTTGTTGAAGCTTGCAGACTTCTCTCTAGTTACAGTACCTGGGCTTAGCTGCCCTGCAGCATGCGGGATCTTAGATCCCTGACCAGGGATCGAACCCACCTCCCCTGCATTGCAAGGGGGATTCTTAACTACTGGACCACCAGAGAAGTTCCCAGAATTTGCATTTTAAATCTCTGTCTTACTGTCTCAAACTAGGAGGATTTGGTAAATTGTTGGATGTGGGGGTGGGGAAAGAAGAATAAGAGGAAAGGGAGGGTGGTTCCAGATGAGGGAAACAGGCAGACAGATGGAAGACGGAGCCCCTCACCAAAAAGGGGACACAGGGAAAGGAATGGGTTTGGACAGAAGAGTGGTGATTTGGCTGTTAGCATGTTGATGGGGAACATCTGAGTAAGATGTCTGGGTGTTTGGTAAATGGTTGGGTGTTTTTAAAAAAAGGAGCTTTAGAGAGTGATTGAGGCTAAAGAAGATTTGGAGCAATCCGTTTCTAGGCAGCAGAGGAGCGTGTGGGCAGCAGGTGTGGGGGATATGTCGGTACTGAGATCTTCTAGAGAGGAAAATGAGCAGAGAAGACAATACGGGATAAAATCTCAGGACCTGCAACACTTATGGGACCAGTGAAAGACGAGCCCTGGGATGAAGAAATAGTCCACGGAGCATGAGGAGAGAGTGGGTCACGGAAACCAGAGGAGGAGGAACTGTGATGAAGGAGAGATGGTAGCAGCGTCTAATGCAACAGAGAAATCATGTGAGAAGTGAAGGTTACCCTTGCGCTTGGCAGCTAGTCAGCTGTTACAATGCAGATTATTGCAGCCACTTTGGAAGGCACTACAGCAGTTTCTGCGCTTCCCAGGTGGCACTAGTGGTAAAGAACCTGGAGGGTTCCAGTCCATAGGGTCACATGCAGTTGGACATGACTAAAGCAACTTAGCATGCAGCACATCAGCTTCTTACAAAACTACACAGTGTCCTACCGTATGATTCAGCAATTGTATTCCTTGTTATTTACCCAAATGAGATGAAGACTTATGTACACACAAAAATATGCATGTAGAGTTTTTAAATTGAAATATAGTTGACATATGTATCGGTATTGCGTTAAGTTTAGGTAAACTACACAGTGATTTGACGTTTACGTACCTTATGAAATGATCAGCACAATAAATCTAGTAACCATCTATCCCCATACAAAACTATTACAATATTATCAGTGATATTCCTTATGCTGTATATTATATCCCTGTGGGTCATTTACCCTTGGATGTTTATAGCAGCTTTATCCATCATTGTGAAAAATTGAAAGCAACCAAGATGTCTTGTAGTGGGTGAATAGATAAACTCTGGTAGATCCTTACAATCGAGTATTATTCAGCACTTAAAAGAGTTATCAAGCCATGAAAAGACAGGGAGGAACCTTAAATGTACATTACTAAGTGAAAAGAGCCAGCCTGGAAAGGTGACATATTGTATGATTCCAACTATATGACATTCTGGAAAAAGCAACACTTTAGAGACAGTAGAAGGATCAGTGGTTGTCAAGGGTTGTGGGGGAGGGAGGGATGAACGGTGGAGCACTAATCCAATGCAGCTATTATGTATGATACTGTCATGGTGGATATATGTATACATCTCTGCAGACCCAAGGACTGTACAGCACAGAGTGAATGCTATACAAACCATGGGCTTTAGTTAATGAGTCAATATTGACTCATCAGTTATAACAAATGTACCACATTAGTACAAGATGTTAATAATAGGGGACACTATGGTGATTTTGAGGGCCAGAGTATGGGTTAGGAGCTATAAGGAACCTCTTTATGCTTTCTGTTCAGTTTCTCTATAAACCTAAATCTGCTCTAAAAAGTAAAGTGTGTTAAGTAAAATTGAAAGAAAGAAGGAAGTGCAAAAGGAATTAAAAAAAGCAAAAGAAAGAAGAGAAAGCTGTATACATACTTAAAAGTGTAGCATGAACCCATAATTATGACTAATCCAATCCTGTGTGTTTGAGTTCCAAGCTGTATACAAATCTGACCAGTCTCTCTTCTTGCCAACATCTAGGGTTCCCATCACACACACAAGTTACAGTCCAGTGCCTTTGGCATGATGTGAAAATTCTTCCACAACCTGACTTTGCAATATCATCTGTGGTCTTTGCCTATGTGTTATAAGCTCCAGCTGCAGCGTCTCTCTTTTATATATATATATTTTTAATTTTTATTTTGGCTGCGCCGGGTCTTAGTTGCAGCAGGTGGGGCCTTCAGCCTTTGATGTTTGCAGCACGTGTGACTTAGTTCCTTGACCAGGGATTGAACCCAGGCCCCCTGCATTGGGAGTGTGGAGTCTTAGCCACTGGACCACTGGGGAAGTCCTGAAGCAAGTCTCTTTGCTCCTCTCTCCTGCACTTTCAGATGACTCTGCCTTCATTCTTGGCTGTTTCCTCTGCTCATGCCCTCCCCAACTTCTCTCCCTAACAAAATCCTCTAGTCCTCCAAGACCCAGCTCAACTATGACCTTCTCTGTAAGAATGTTCCTGCTTCCTTCACCCGAGCACACCAAGCAGGAAAGCTCTCTTGCTGAGTTTCCATAGTTCTTTGTGACTGTCTCTTCAATAAATGCTTCATACACCACAGAGTCAACAACCACAGCATCGGGGATGGTTTAGCAAGAAAACGGGGGGTAGAAAGAAGCCAGATCAAAGCAAGTTGGAGTGGGTAAGAGCTGTCATATGGATACATGGCAGCTGGACTACTCTCTGAGGTTGGTTTTATCGTCATTTGGTATTGATTGTGTAGGGTTACCTTTAGCATTTGTGGTTTTACCCAAAAGAGCTTGAGACAGTAAGAAGAAAATTCTGGGGCGGCTATGGTGCCGTCCAGTGCTGACACACCTCTGTCACTTGAGATTGGTAATTCTTAGGGTCCCAGGAGCTGCTGTCCTCTATTTTGAGGAGGAAGAGAGAGGGAAGAACGAATCCACCCCCCAGTTGTTATCTCTCAGAGGTTTTGTAGCCATACCCTGCTTAATCTTTGGGGAAAGGAAAATGGAAAAAGTCAACCCCCAAAAAACAAAACAAAAAACTAGTTGACTTAGTTGGCACCTCTTCTATTTCTTGTGGGATCCACAGCCTCCTGAAGACCAATTAATGCTTAGAAAAAGCTATTGATTATTAGCTTTTCTAGCATCTATTGAACAGACATTAAAGGCTAACTATGTTCTGGAAACTGTGCCAGGCACTGGAGAGACAAGATAAACAAAACAGGGTTACTGCCTTCAAGGAGTTCAGCGTAACCAGGAAGACCAACCTTTAGCCCATGCCAGCAAATGACAGAGTGAGGGGAGCTCAGGTCTTAGTCACTAGGGCTGCCATTACAAGGTACTGTAGACTGGGTGGTTTCCCTGGCAAGAATTTATTTCTTGGTAGTTCTAAAGGCTAGAAGCCCCTGATCAAAGTCCAGCAGAGTTTGGTTCTGATAGGGATCTTCCTGGCTTGCAGATGACTGCTTTTTTTGCTGTCCTTCCATGGCGTTTCCTATGAGCATGGCTTGGAGGCAGGGGTGCAGGTATGAAAAGAGAGAGGCTGGGGAGAGAGTGAACATGGAGACTCTCTGGTGTCTCTCCTCATAAGGACACTAATCCTATCAGATCAGGGCCCTACCCTTAGAAGCTCATTTTACCTTGCTTATGCTTGTGTTCAGTCTTTAAGTCATTTCTGACTCTGCGACCCCATGCACTGTATTCCACTAGGCTCCTCTGCCCATGGATTTTCCAGGCAAGAAAGCTGGAGTGGATTGCCATTTCCGCCTCCAAGGGAATCTTTCCTGACCCAGGGATTGAACCCATGTCTCCTGCGTCTTCCTGCATTGGCAGGAGGATGCTTTAGCACTGAGCCACCTGGGAAGTCCTGTTTTACCTTAATTTCCAAATACAGTCACACTAAGGGCTTCAGTACAGGAATTTGGGGGTGACACAAGTCAGCCCATAGCAGGGCTTATGGAAAACTGTAGAACAGATCAGTGAGTGAGCATCTTGTCGCAGGGGAGACGGAGCAGGAGAAGGCTCGCAGGTGGATGACACTGCGTCTGGACTGTGGGGCATTTGCTACGCGATGTGAGTGCCCAGCCCCCGCTTGGCCGCTCTGGTGATCTAGCAGCACCAGACAACCAAAAAGTAATTACTGTTGCCCTGTGTAAAAAGGAGAGGTTTCCACATCACAAGCCTCCTGTCAGTCACCTCTTATTCAGTGGTGTATCCTTGTACCGCCGGTAGTATTTTGACATTTGCCAGCAGCTTTTCTTGATGGTGGGGTTTGTCATAGGTTTCCTAAATAGTATCCAGATGTCACTCAACTCCAGATGTCACTCAGCTTTCACTGCAACAATCTCTCTATGCCTCCTGCGGAGGTGATTATTTGAAAAATCCAGTAAATGTCAGATTCAGAAGAGACTAGTTACTATATGTGAGATGTTCTCAGAAAATCGCCATACCTGTTCCCTAGCTGTGATGGGCTTGCTCAAAACTTGCCTCTCCATCCCTGCCTTTTGCACAGCACGTGTGAACACCAGGCTCGTGAGCAACCAGGGTTGTCCTGTCCTTGCAACAGTGTTGTGTTGAGGGTCCCTGAGTCTGGAGTCGGTTTCTCAGAAGGAAATGTCCCAGGGCCTCTGAGCAGATGAACCGCTCCTCGCTTTATACCTCTGTCGCATTCAGTGTTACGGTTCTCAGCTGGCATCTGGCCTTTTGGGCCATGATCAAGGCTGATCAGGGCCAGATGATGGGTTCCTTCAAAGTAGGGAATGAGTCGCATGCATGTGTTCTAAGCTCATTGGTCCTCCAGCAGCGGTTGCAGTAACCCAGCAGTGATCACTTTTGGCTAAACTAGTATAAAGGTCTTGTGTTAAAAATAGGAATGTCATTCTACAGGCATTTGGTCTCCTGAAGGAATTCATTCTTGTTGCAGCACACCAGCCACGGTTGCTAGCTATTCTGCTCTTGGTATAAGCTGAACACTGGCCAAAGCAGAATCAGCCCCCTGCCCATAGGAGCTGCTGCCCTCCGGGAGATGGGGGCAGGGCTTTGGGCAGAAAAAGTATTCAGAGGGTTCCTGTTGATAGTCATTTTCCCATCTCCAGGACCAACAATTCTGGCTTTAGGAATAAGGGGGGAAAATAGTAATATTAACACAAGTCAAACTCAAACCCCTCTTCCTTTCTGTGATTACTCAAGTTGGGAAGTTGGTTTTCTGCTGCTTCAACAAGTGGTCTGGAAGACGCACCTGTGATGTAGAGGGCCATTGACAGCCCTTGAAAGAGCTCCCTGCCTTCTCCCTTCCCCTTTTCCTGCAGAGACTCTATTCGGAGGAAGATTTCTGAGACAAACTATCAGTTCACAAACACTGGGAACAGTTTCTCAACCAGCCTCTAGTCTCCTGTGCTGCTGAGGTCGCTGTGTTGGAACCCTCTGCCTAAAGGGCTGGGTTGGGAGAGTTTCTGGGTCTCTGCTGTTCCCACAAAGCTAGCATTTCCCTAACTGCTGTCCTAAAAGGCAGTTCCTTACAGATTTCAACTCTTCTCGTATCCCCCCTCCTTTACAACCTGTGCATCATCTCTGTTTTACTGCTGAAAGAATGCAGACGTTTCTGTATCATCTGAACATCGACAAGCTTTCCACCCATCTGTGAATTATTCCCTGACTCTTTGATCAGAGCAGTGTTACAGGTCCTCTGCCGGCAGGAGGGAGCAGTCCAACAAAATCTGAAGACCCAGGACTTTCAGAAGCTGTGCCGGGCAGACTAGGAAGCCACAGAACATTTGCAAGCTGGATGGATGTCCTAGAATGCTTTTCGATGTGATCTGGCTGGTGCTGGCTGAGGAAGCTCAAGGGGAAAAGGCAGCAAGCATTGTAACGTAAATCACTGCGGACCCTTGGGCGTGACAGTGCTAGGAAGCTAATGATCTCCAAGAAAGAACTGACCGTGATTTTTCCAGCAACAGAACACGATGTAGAATGGGGAGGACAGACCCCCCAGATGTGAGTACAATCTCTCCTCAACACAGGGTTTGGACCAGTAGGAGCAAAGAGAGTTATCTTAACTGATGGTTAACTAACCAGAGTGCCTGTGGACCATCTCTGGGTGGGCTCTGCGTAATGTCTGGCTGGGACTTTTGTGTGCAGATTTCTTCTAAAATATTTTTTTGCCTTGTTAGGAGACTGAATGCAGTGGCTTTGAGATATTGGTACCAGGGGACCTTGTTATAAATCTTCAAGAAAACCCCATAGACCTTTTGCTATAAAAAGAAAACGAATCACATCACAGACCAAGCAGCTGTGTGGCCCCCTGGCATTTGATGAGAGACAAAAGCACTGACGAATTGGAAAGCAATAGAAAATGGGGCAGTGGGCCGGGAGGAAGGAGAGAAATCTTAGGAAGCTAAATTCCTTTCTCAATTCATGATGCTTATTGCATATTTATGATCGTGCATTTATTTCCTTTCTGCTTAAAGAACTGGCAGCTTGTTTGCATTTAAGGTTTTTCTCCTGTGAAAAATGCTGTGAAAGTGACAAAGAGGGATGTGATTGATAGACTTGGGGCAGAAATTCCTCACCGCCAGCAATGGGAAGTGTCTTGGATAGTAGCTGGTCTGTTTGGGAGCGAAAGCTCACATTTAATGAGGGAATGGGGCTCTGCAGCCTGGGTACCCAACAGGTTGGCAGTAACTCTTTGATTGCAGACTGCTCACCATCACTCTCTATTCCTCTGCCCTTCCTACTCACTACTGGGGGTCCAACATCCTACTTACCCCTCTTGCCAGCCCAGTCCCTTCTGCCTGGTCTGATTTGTCAGTTCAGAGGTATCAGGGGAAAGGAGAGTATCCCCTCACTGCAGAAGCATGGGGATCATTGTTCTGGAAGAGAGGTCGGGATACCGAAGATGTCGGGCAATGATTATGAGAGAGGTGGAGAGGAAAATGAGCCCAGGGTGGAAGTCACAAAGGAAGACTGGGCCACTTTGATCCCTCCCTTCGCCCCGCTCTGCTGTGTGTCAGTGAAAATGCAGGTGAATGCTGGAGGTCCTTTCAGTGAGGCGATTATTGGATTTAAATTGAGTGTGAACTTGAGATCCCCAAGGTATGTGGGTGCATCCCTGTGGGATACAGGGACTCTGCTAACAGCGCAGTAGAAACCAGGAACCTGGAATTCTGTTCCTGCTTTTGCAGGCAGTTTTCCGTGCCCCTCTGGTGGTTGTGGGGGGCGGGGATCCAAAATCCCATGAGAGACCTGTCCTAGAGGCACCCTCAGCCTTAGGCAGGCTGTGCATTGGCAATGGTGAAGGGGGGTGGATTGGGGTGGGGCATTTCATTTTTAAGTAGCTTCCGTTGAACATTTTTTTCTTGTAATAAATGACACTTCTACTTGCCCAACATTTTCTCAGAAATGTAGTGTCTCTCCCTATTAAAAAAAAAGGGGGAATAATAACGTGTGCTGGATTTGTAAAGCGCTGTTTACCAAAGGTAATCACAGGCTATCTCAGTAGCTTGCAACCATGGCAATCAGTGTGCCTCAGCTTTTGTCTCAGTGTCTGCGAGGCAGAATTTATTGCATGGGACAGAAGGGAGGGAGGGAGCGGCTGTTAGCACAGACAGGCCCGCTGACCCGTGCTTCCGTTGCTGGGGAGACCGGATGGCACTGCTGGTCCGAAGCTCATGACCTCAGCTGATGGCCTGCAAGGAGATCTCTATCCACAGGAGTTATTAGCTGCGGAGGGAAGTGGTGAAATTGTAGCCATGATGATAATATTTGTATGAACTGGGAATTGTACTCGAGACTTGCGAATGCTCATCACAGGAAAGGTTTGGGAAGGTGGAGGTGGCCTGGTAGGTCGTGTGCACAGAAATAACAAGTGAGTCAATGAAGAAGAATGTGGTTGTGGAAGCAGGAGCATTTAGGAAGCCGGGGCTAATATTTTGCATTTTCATGCCATTGGGTCCTGGAGTGCTTCTGCAGGGTTGGGGCAGACAGAGCAGAAGCTCCATGTAATTGGTGTGAAGATAGCATGCTTTATGTGAATACAGAGAGACAGCATACAGTATCCTGTGTTGACAAAAGCCACTAAGAGCTTCCCAGACAGGGCGACATTCTGGGAAACATAAAGCCCAAGCTTCAGTCTTTCAGGGCGACCCTGGGAATTTCCAAAGGCTTTTCCAGCTCCAATTCTGTTTTTCATCTCAACTTTATTCTTTCATTGGCTTATTCATTCAACAAAGATTTCAGGTTCATCCCAGAGATTTCTGACCGTGGAGGAGGGAAGGGGTCTCCTGCTGTTCTTTCTCCAGGTTTCTTGCACTTCTGATAAGCCTGGTGATCAGAACAGCATGGGTTTGTGAGGGTTCCTTCTGCCTCTTTCCATGCCTCTTTTGGTTTTTTTTTTTTGATGCCTTGCTTCGTGGCTTGTGGGATCTTAGTTCCCAGACCAGGAATTGAACCCGAGCCCTCGAAAGTGAAAGCATAGAGTCCTGACCATTAGACCGCAAGGGAAGTCCCTTTCCTTGCTATTCTTTACCCACACTTTGGACAACAGATGGATGATGGAAATTTGGTCATTTGAAAACTGAGCAGGGGCTTCCTGGGTGGCGCTTGTGGTGAAGAACCTGCTTGCCAATGCAGGAGATATAAGAGATTCAGGTTCGATCCCTGGATTAGAAAGATCCCCTGGAGGAGGGCATGGCAACTCACTCCAGTATTCTTGCCTGGAGAATCCTCACAGACAGAGGAGCCTGGCAGGCTATAGTCCATAGGGTCATAAAGAGCTGGACACGACTGGAGTGACTTAGCACAGCACAGCACAAGCTGAGCAGGGATAAGAATAACCTTTCTGAAGCTGTACTAGTCACATTTGACCAATGATTTCACATAATAAAATACTGTCCTGTTGTTCTCCCAGCCACCTGGAGTGGTTGGTGACATGGCCCACCTGGATATCAAGGTGAAGGATAATCAGAGCCAATTCCTTACTCTAGAGATTGAGAGGAGCATGGAGTTTGCCTGGAAACCATTGTATAGAACGTCTGTACCTTCTGGGTCTTCAAAATTAGAATGTGTGGTGGGGCCTTATGCTATAGTATTTTCGTTCCATAACCCATGTTGGTATTTTTAATAAGTACATTTGAAGACAAAAAGAGGCCCATACTTTCTGCTGTCCTGCTAGGAATGGGTCACAGATCTTGAGCATTCCTTTCTCCCCCAAAACACTCACCTTTGGCATAACACCAGTGGTTTTGGTTTGCTCTAATAGTGGCCCAGGGCTCCGAGGAGGAGTCAGTATTTAAAATCCTGTTCATTTGGCATGTGGTGGAAAGATGGGTTTCAGTTTACTGCTAGTACTACCCGCAGATCAGTGCTCTGAGCGCACAAACCTGTGGGTGGTTTGTGTTGGCACAACCCCTCCCTAGAGTAACTGTGCATGCTAAGTCACTTCAGTTGTGTCTGACTCTTTGTGACCCCATGGACTGTAGCCCACCAGGCTTGTCTGTCCATGGGATTCTCCAGGCAAGAATAGTGGAGTGGGTTGCCATACTGTCCTCCAGGGGATCGTCCCAGCCCAGGGATCAAACCTGAATCTCATATGTCTCCTGCACTGGCAAACAGGTTCTTTACCACTAGCACCCCCTGGGAAGCCCCAATAGTGACTGTAGCATCCATTTATTGCAGCAGTTATTGGTCAGGGGATGGCCTGGGCCTGTTCCCAGCTCTCCAACTGTTCCAGAACTCAGGAACGTGCTGAACAGTGAGAAAAGGATGAAGATAGAGAAGGGCAGGAAATGCTGGGAGAAGGTCCATGGATATAATCCTGTTCTCAGGATCTTTGTGGGCCATGGGCACCCAACCGGCCAGGGGAATAGGCATGTTGGCCTTGGTGAACCCACAGAGCACAGGCCGGAGGGCCCTTTGCGGTCACACTCAGTGTAGTTACCTGCAGAGGGTGAGCCTGGCAACCAGGGCATTCAGGGGATTTCATTGGGTCCCTGAGACCCTCTGTTATCTGCAGAGCAGACCTTGCAGTTCTAGCCCTAGTGGTCAGGAGGCAGTGGGGGGTAGGGCTGGGGTGGTTCAGTACCCTCTTTGCCTTCCACTTGCAAGTTCAGGGTTTGCTTTGCAGAGGGTGGTTCCTGAGTGTCCTGTCTCCCCCAGTTCCCCTCCCCAGCAGTGAGCAATCAACAGATCCCCTAAAACCAGGGCAGAGAGATGTGGTCTGTCCCAGGTGCTGAGTGGCACTGATGGCAGCTTTGTTCTGTAACCCCCAGGTCCCGAAGATGGCATAGTGACGAAGTCACCTTCCGATGATCAGAGCGTCTTTACCTGAGGGTGCCTGCCTGGGCCCGTGATGTCGTGTTGAGCCGAAGGAACTTGTCTACCACTTCCCTGAAAACGTCTTTCTCTCCTAATTCATGAGCCAGCAGGATGCGGTCGCCGCGCTTTCAGAACGCCTGCTCATAGCTGCGTACAAAGGCCAGACGGAGAATGTGGTTCAGCTCATCAACAAGGGTGCCAAGGTAGCAGTTACCAAGGTAACAAGAGAGTAAACACTTCAGCTATTCTCTGGGGAAAAGCCCATGTCTTAACCATGGTCCGTAAAACTGTTGTGTTTGGTTCACAGTCTTTAAAGAACTGGCTTTTTTTTTTCCTCCCAGTGATGGAGGTTTGGGGAGAAAGAAGGATTAAAAATGCTTTCACTGCTGTCTTTCAAATGGAGTCACTTGTAATTAGCATTTGACCCTCTTTAAAATCACAGCAGGCCGTGGGGTGGCAGAGTCTGGTGCGACAGTGGCTGGGAGCACAGCACAGAATCACAGAGTGGTTTTTTCTCACTTCTTTAGTCAAATAGACAAGAGATCTCTCTGGAGAAGTTGGGGCACAAAAACTGACTGGGTAGAGTGTTTACATGGGAATGACATTAAGTCTCTTGGGGAGGTTTGTGGGCGGCTCAGCCACTCCAAGCTGCAGAACTTTGTTGCTCCCGTCTGAACAATGATGGGCTTGGACCAGGTGACCCTCAACATCTTTGGACTGATTTCACTCAGGTCAGTGAGATGCGTAGCAAGCTTTGGAGGGCACTCCTGATCCCTCACCAACAAATGACCCACAGGCCCAGGGGCAGCTTTGTAGCAAAACTGAGGTCAGGCCAATTCTGCCTAGTAAGGTGACAGGTGCGAATCCATGGATGACATAATACTGATGGCAAAACTTAGTATTGCTCCTACCACTGTATAGAACCCCTTAGAAGAGGTTCTCTTTGCACCCCCAGTTTATGGATGAAGAAACTGAGGCACAGAAAGATTGTAGTAACTTCAAGGCCCAGGGGCTGCCACCTGCTGTTTGGCAGAACTGCAACTTGGACCCCATCATGGCTCCAAAGCCCCCCTGCCCCTCCTCCCAGACCAAGAGAGAGCTCTGGAGAGAGGTGGTGTTTCATTTTTCAAACAGTAATGTCTGTTAACCTCTGACCTCCTGTGGCAAAGATTAGCCAGCTCACATTTTCGGTTATTCCTGTGCAGTCTCTGTATTTCACGCTTCTGACGTGTGCTTTTTCCAGCACCACCAGGCAGTTAATTCAGTTCTGATGGCGTCTCTCTGAAGAGAGCATCAGATCTCACGGGCTGAGGACTCACTCCCACAAAACACCCCACCCTTCACGCCAGCCCCTGACACCAGCTGCAAGGCCAGGTTGTCTTCTGCGCTTCTGACTGGCTAGAAATCAGAGGCTCCCATGACCCTCCTTGGGTTGAATTAATTTATTAAAGCAGCTCACAGAAATCAGGAAAAGATTTTACTTACTAGATTACCAGATTATTATAAAAAGATACAACCCAGGAACAGCCAGATGAGAGATGCAGAGGGCAAGGTGTGGGGAGAGGGCGCTGGGCTTCCTCCCCCTTTAGGCGCACCATCCTTTCAGCACCTCTGTGTGTCCACCAACCCAGGAGTTCCTTGAACTCTGTCCTTTGGGTTTTTAGGGAGGCTTCAGTACATAGATGTTGTTGACTAAATCATTGGCGTTGGTGATTGACCACCGCCAGCCTCTTTCTCCTTCCTGGAGGTCAGTTCAGTCACTCAGTCATGTCCGACTCTTTGTGACCCCATGGACTGCAGCACACCAGGCTTCCCTGTCCATCACCAACTCCCGGAGCTCATTCAAATTCATGTCCATCGAGTCGGTGATGCCATCCAACCATCTTATCCTCTGTCGTCCCCTTCTCCTCCTGCCTTCAATCTTTCCCAGCATCAGGGTCTTTTCCAATGAGTCAGTTCTTCGCATCAGGTGGCCAAAGTATTGGAGTTTCAGCTTCAGCATCAGTCCTTCCAATTTCTTTTAGGATGGACTGGTTGGATCTCCTTGTAGTCGAAGGAACTCTCAAGAGTCTTCTCCAACACCACAGTTCAAAATCATCAGTTCTTCAGTGCTCAGCTTCCTTTACAGTCCTGCTCTCACATCCATACATGAATACTGGAAAAACTATGGCTTTGACAAGACAGACCTTTGTTGGCAAAGTAATGTCTCTCCTTTTTAATATGCTGTCTAGGTTGATCATAGCATTTCTTCCAAGGAGCAAGCGTCTTTTAATTTCATGGCTGCAGTCATGATCTGGAGTGATTTTGGAGCCCAAGAAAATAAAGTCTGTCACTGTTTCCATTGTTTCCTCATCTGTTTGCCATGAAGTGATGGGACCAGATGCCATGATCTTAGTTTTCTGAATGCTAAGTTTTAAGCCAGCTTTTTCACTCTACTCTTTTGCTTTCATCAAGAGGCTCTTTAGTTCTTTGCTTTCTGCCATAAGGGTGGTATCATCTGCGAATCTGAGGTTATTGATATTTCTCCCAGGAATCTTGATTCCAGCTTGTGCTTCATCCAGCCCGGCATTTCTCATGATGTACTCTCATGATATACTTATTAGTTAAATAAGCAGGGTGACAGTATATAGCCTTGACATACTCCTTTCCCAATTTTGAACCAGTCTGTTGTTCATGTCTAGTTCTAACTGTTGCTTCTTGACAGGCATACAGATTTCTCAGGAGGCAGGTAAGGTGATCTGGTATTCCCATCTCTTGAAGAATTTTCTGCAGTTTGTTGTGATCCACACAGTCAAACTCTTTGGCGTAGTCAATAAAGCAGAAGTAGGTGTTTCTCTGAAAGTCTTTTGCTT
This sequence comes from Redunca redunca, assembly GCA_006410935.1. Taxonomy (NCBI): domain Eukaryota; kingdom Metazoa; phylum Chordata; class Mammalia; order Artiodactyla; family Bovidae; genus Redunca; species Redunca redunca. The sequence continues at coordinate 190,979 of SJYQ01093190.1, forward strand.
TTCCAATGATCCAATGGATGTTGGCAGTTTGATCTCTGAAGGTCAGGAAAGTGCAACTGAAAGTTCCAACCTCCAATCACTGTTGGTTCCTCTGGCAACCCATCCTTAGGGCTTTCCATCACTCAGTGCTCAGTTGTGTCTGATTCTTGGCCACCCTGTGGACTGTAGTCACCAGGATCCTCTGTCCCTAGGATTTTCCAGGCAAAATACTGGAGTGCGTTGCTATTTCCTACTCCAGAGGATCTTCCCAACTCAGGGATCAAAGCTGTGTCTCTTGCGTCTCCTGCATTGGCAGGCTGATTCTTTACCACTGCACCACCTGGGAATCCCAGGGCTTTTCATAAGTTATCATGTTAACATAAATTCAGGTGTGGTTGAAAAGGGATTTATGATGAATAGCACACTCCTTTCACATTTAGGGCTCTGGAGCTATTTCAGGAACTGACAGAAGACCAACTATAAGAACAAAAGATGCTCCCATTGCTCTCATCACTCAGGAAATTTCAAGGAGCTGTAAGGAGCTATAAGCCAAGAATGGAGACTAAGTGCAAATATATATTTCTTGTTATAAGTCACAATCACAACGCTGGTCTCTAAAGAGAGAAAATCTTTGGCTACTGAAATGTCTCCCATTGGCCTAGCAGCACTCTGACCTAGGTGGTGACAAGGTTGTGTGGAATCCAGGGTGAACCTTCGCTCAGGCCCCAGCATGGTCTCCCCACAGCTCTTCAGGCCCCAGGCAGTCACACAGGGGAGAAAGTGCAAGAACTCTGTAGTTAGGGCACATGTGCACACATTTTAACTTTGCTATGTTTGCTAATTGTGCAACTTGCTTACCTTCTTCGAGCCTCAATTTTCTTATCTGTAAAATGGGTATAAAAATACCAACTTTTCAGAATTATTATAATAGTAACTTATTAAAGCTGTTAACACATCGTCTGCAATTTCTTTTTTAAAAATTAAAAAGATTTCTTTGTTTATTTGGCTGTGCCAGGTCTTAGTTGTGGCATTTGGGATCTTCAGTTGTGGCACATGGGATCACGTTCCCTGACCAGGGATGGAACCCAGACTCCTAAACCGGGAGCTCAGAGGCTTAGCCACTGAACCACCAGGGAAGTCCCTACAAGTTCTCTTGTTTAAACAGACTTCATTTGCTCTTTAAGAAACAGCTTTATTGAAGTATAACTTGCATGCCAAAAAATTTACCCATTATAAGTGTGAAATTCAGTAATTTTTAATGTATTTGAAGAGTTGTGCAACCATCACCATGTTCTAGAGTTTTTAAATTTTTATTTATTTTTGGCTGTGCTGGGTCTTCTCTGCTTTGCTTGGGCTTTTTCTAGCTGTGGTGAGTGCGGCCACTCTCCAGTTGTGGTGCTCTCCCTCCCAGCCCCACCTCCCAGGGTTCACTGCAGAGTGGATGGGCAGAAAACAGCAGGTGGCAACATGGGGGGGGGCGTAATATGGAGGGTAAGGAAGAAGGTGAGGGAGCAAGGGAAAAGTGAAATAAAGACCCGCTGCAAACTTCATAATATCATGTGTATCTAATTTATATAAAATGTTACATTTGCATATATGCTTATGCACAAAGAGCTTAGGAAAGAGTTGCATTTATATTGACCAGTTACATCCATTGATAAATGAAAAAGACAAGTATCGGAGTAGTAAGTGGTAGGCATAGTCTGATGCATTTTGGTTAAAACGCAAATCCACTGTTCTCTGCAAACATGCTTGTGTTTGTGTGAGCATGGAGGAAAACTGGGGGGGAACAGAAGACACTGTTGATGCTGGTTCCCTGGCTGACAAAAGGATTTGCTTCACTTCTAAAGATGTTTCCTTTGTGTTATTCTGCTTATTAAAACAAGCATATATCACTTTAGCCATTTGTGAAACATGAAGTCAAGTTTAGAAATACGTATTGAGTGCCTGTGCCTGCACGGGACCAGTGCTGTTTATTTAGCACCTTATTGAAATCCTCACAGCTCAGAAAGCCTGTGCTCTTATCTGTGTGATACTTATAAGGAAAGGGGGGTATTGAGCAGGAAGATACTCTAGCAATTAAGTTACTTCCCTGGTGGCTCAGAGGTAAAGAATCTGCCAGCAATGCAGGAGGACAGCGTTCAATCCCAGGTTGGGAAGATCCCCTGGAGGAGGGCATGGCAACCCACTCGTCTTCTTGCCCAGAGAATTCCATGGACAGAGGAGCCTGGCGGGCTATAGTCCATGGGGTTGCAAAGGGTCAGACTCAACTGAGCAGAGCAACCAACCAACCTGGGCAGGAACCAGCCTATCCGGCTCTGAGGCCCACACTTAGGACAGCACCTGAGCTGTTCCTTCAGCACCAGCCCAGGGACCCCTCCCCAGCTGCTTCTCCCCATCAGGGCACACAGGGAAAGAGGCCATCATGTGGGAGGGACTTTTGCCAATGGGACTTCTCTCTCCCCATCCCCAGTACCACACTTACACCGTTGCCAGGGTTTTTAAGCAGCTTCAGAAATTCCTGGCCAAGGAAATGTAGTGCAGAGGATGTGAGCATGGACCTAGGAGCCAGACTCGCCTGGGATCAAATGTGAGCTTACTTACTAGCTCTGTAATCTCAGTCCCTTTCTGATTCATATTGTCACTGCTAAAATGAGGATAAACTAATACCGGCTACCTCATGTGGTTGTTTCAACAGTAACTGAATCAATATACGCAAGGGACTTAGAACGGCACTTGGCATGTGGCACGAGTTGAATGTGGTCATTGTTATGAGGTGGTCCTGATGATGCAACAGCCAGCATCTTATGGTCTGAGAGTCAGGGTCTGAGCACCAGGCAGAGAGTCTTGAGCAGAGGACACAGGCTGGTCAATGTCCTCATTTGAAAAGTGAGGCTAACCCCCACATTGTGGGGTTGCTATGAGGATTAAATGAGATGACAGCTGTGGAGCGCCATGTCCAGCATTGAATGAAGAGAGAACTCTGCTCCTGTCTTGCCTGTCTGCCTGCAGTGATGACTTGCCAGGTCTCTACAATTGGAAAGAGCCAGTTCCTTAAAGTAAACCTCCCCCCATCCAACCTGCTGAATTGATGAACATATTGGGGAATGCTAATCAACAACAGGAAGGACTGCGCTACCAGCAGAGGAAAGAGCATGAATGAATCTCAAAGCCATATGCATTTGAAGCCAGACACAAAAGGCCACAGGCAATGATTCCCTTTGTATAGCTTTTTTCTTGTTTTTCAGTCACTAAGTCATATCCAACTCTTTGTGACCCCATGGACTGCAACGTGCCAGGCTCCCCATCCTTCACTATCTCGCAGAGTTTGCTCAGACTCATGTCTACTGTGTCGGTGATGCTGTTTATCTAATTCTGTCTAACATGCTATCTAACCATTGACTTTACCATCTTTACCTAATATGCTACTTAACCACTGATTTTTTCAGTTCAGTTTAGTTGCTGAGTTGTGTCCAACTCTTGTGACCCCATGGACTTGAGCACATCAGGCTTCCCTGTCCATCACCAACTCCCAGATCTTGTTCAAACTCATGTCCATGGAGTCTATGATGCCATCCAACTACCTCATCCTCTGTTGTCCCCTTCTCCTCTTGCCTTCAATTTTTCCCAGCATCAGGGTCTTTTCCAGTGAGTTGGATCTTCGCATCAGGTGGACAAAGTATTGGAGCTTCAGCTTCAGCATCAGTCCTTCCAATGAACATTCAGGGCTGATTTCCTTTAGGATTGACTGGTTTTATCTCCTTGCAGTCCAAGGGACTCTCAAGAGTATTCTCCAATACCACAGTTCAAAAGCATCAGTTCTTCGATGCTCACCTTTTTTTATGGTCCAACTCTCACATCCATACATGACTACTGGAAAAACCATAGCTTTGACTAGATGGACCTTTGTCAGTAAAGTAATGTCTCTACTTTTAAATATGCTGTCTAGGTTGGTCATAGCTTTTCTTCCAAGGAGCAAGCATCTTTTAATTTCATGGCTGCAATCACCATCTGCAGTGATTTTGGAGCCCAAGAAAATAAAAGTCAGTCACTGTTTCCGTTGTTTTTCCATCTATTTGCCATGAAGTGATGAAACTAGATGCCATGATCTTCATTTTTTGAATGTTGAGTTTTAAGCTAGTTTTTTCACTCTTCTCTTTCACTTTTATCAAGAGGCTCTTTAGTTCCTCTTCACTTTCTGTCATAAGGGTGGTGTCATCTGCATATGCGAGGTTATTGCTATTTCTCCCTGAAGAATCAAAATTGTAGGAACAGAAAATAGATGAGTGATTGCTAGGGACCAGGGATGGTAGAAAGGGACGACTGGGAAAAAAGAAGCAAATGGGAATTTTAGGAAGGAAATGAAATTCTGTTTTGCTTACACTAATGGCAGCCCACTCCAGTACTCTTGCCTGGAAAATCCCATGGACAGAAGAGCCTGGTAGGCTGCAGTCCATGAGGTCGCAAAGAGTCAGACACCACTGAGCGACTTCACTTTCACTTTTCACTTTCATGCACTGGAGAAGGAAATGGCAACCCACTCCAGTGTTCTTGCCTGGAGAATCCCAGGGACGGGGGAGCCTGATGGGCTGCCGTCTATGGGGTCGCACAGAGTCGGACACGACTGAAGCGGCTTAGCAGCAGCAGCAGCAGCAGTGATTTTGTATGATTCTATACACTGATCCAAACACATCAAACTGAATACCTAAAAAGGATGAATTTTATTGAATGTTAATTATGCCTTGATTTTTTAAAAAATAGCTGTTCTACATGTAATCATTATTATGTAAGGAAATAAAGGGGTTTAATATCATTTGTTTGAGAGAGGGAAATTTCCCCACACCCTCCCCCCTAAATTTTTTGGTTTGGTCTAATAATTAAATTGACACAAGACAGAGTAACAGGAGAAAAAAAATAACTTAATTCATTCACACAGAGGTGTCAATGGGACACCCCTACCCACCTGCCCCAGAGTGACCAAAGCAGTTTGTTTATGTGTCATTTTTAGACAAAGAAACAATTATCTGTGAAAGTTTAACAAAACAAAGGGGCTTGTGCTTGGGGTAGCAGACTCACGAAGAAACTTGCTTATACTAAAGCATCTTTAGCCTAGAATTCTCTAGCTCTGTCGGTAAGGATGCTTTTTGTCCTCCTGGTTTATAGGGAGGATTCCTTCATGTAGATTTATTTCCTGCTTGCAGAGGGAAAGAGCAGGGGTCAGCGTGTCTTTTAACAGTATTTTCCCCCACCAGCCATTTCTCAAGTAGCTTTAATTCAAAATAATCAATGTGCATTGAGGCATACTTTGGGCAGCCTGTTCTGGGCCTCGACACATTCATAGGTGTGTGGCTCCTGTGGACATTTCACATCAGGGCTCCCATTACTAGTGAACAACTGTGCTCCAATAAATATAAACTTTAAACTTTTAAAAAGAGAGCTGCAAAGGGTGTGAGTTTAGTAACTTTCCCAAACATGACACTTGATCATGTCTGCAGAAATTAAGATGTGCAGGGCTGGTAGATATTTTCCGGCAGCCTGTCCCAAGAAAAGGCTCAAGCTGATGGATGATACACATTCACAGCTTCAAGAAACGCAGCCGGAACAGTGAAAACCAAGGATCTTTTTTGGTGTTTGTTCATTTGCTTTGGTTTTGAATCTGTGGGAGTGTGTTTAATATTGGACTTACTGGAATGAGGGCCTATTGGTCTGTGGTCCTTTCCTAAAAGCTGTCAGTCCCCAAGAGGCAGGCAATGGGAGAAGCAGATGCTTACAAGGCCCTTGGTTAGGCGAAAGTGTCCACTTGACAGAATGTGTTGTCTGTCATAGGCTTCTTCCAGAAGTCTCCATATACCAGTTTTAAAAGATAGAGAAAAAGATTTTTAAAAAAAATTTTTGGGCTGAGCTGCACAGCACGTGGCGTCTTAGTCCCCTGACCAGGGATTGAACCCTGACCCCCTGCTGTAGAAGATCGAAGTCTTAGCTACTGAACTTCCAGGGAATTCCCTAAAAAATTAAATATTTTGAACGGTAATACATCCACGTGGCTCTAAATCAGAAGGTATGAAATGTTGATAAGTCTTTCTCCTACACTGTCTCCCAGCCTCTCAGTGTCTCCTGTTCTGAAGGCAACCCATGTTATCTTTCTTACATTTTCTTCCCCCTGAGATATTTCATGTGTATATGTGTAGATGGATGTATCTCTATGTGTAACTCCATGAACTGTTTCTAGACAAATGGTAGGATACTATATATGTCCTCCTTCCCTTTGCTTTTTCTTTTTTTTAATACTAGTTTATTATTTGGCTGTGCTGGGTCTTAGTGGTGGCACGCAGTATCTTTGATCTTCATTGCAGCCTGCAGGTTCTTTTAGTTGTGGCATGTGGGATCTAGTTCCCTGACCAGGGATCAAACCTGGGCATTCTGCATTGGGAGCCCAGAGTCTTAGCCGCTGGACCACCAGGGAAGTCCCTCCCTCTGCTTTCTTCAGTGAACTGTAATTGGCTTCACCTATCCCCCGTCCATGGGCATTTAAGTTATGTTAATCATCTGTTCTTAGAGATTACTTTCAGCGACTGACCTTGTCCTGAGGTCTTGAGCAGTGTGGTTCTGTCTGTGGGACGGCTTTCTCTGAAGTGGCACCAATTGGCAGGGCATGTGTGCCCTTGTCATCTTCACAGCTGGAGCAGAATTGCGCTGCATGGAGCTCGCGCTGGTGTCCACTCTGCTGGCGCCTGCAAGCGCTGCCCCTTAGGTGCGCTGTGACCCGTGCTGTACCAGCCCCTCCCTTCGCCCTCTCCTCCTGGCCCTTCTGGATTTATCCTGCCTCTATCGCATCCTCGCCAGGAGCTCTCTGCAGTGGCTCTATTTGGCTTTTGAACCTCTCCCTTTTGGCTTGGGGTTTATAGAATTTTCTCCTTTCTACCTGCTCTGGGTTGTGTGTAATGACAACCTGCTGGGAATCAGGGAGAAAAGCGAGGGGTGGCTGATGGGAGACCAGCGGTTGGAGTCTCCTCAGTCTCCTCCCCTTCCTCACCCTCTACTCACAGCTGGCATCCAGGGTTCCCTCCCCAGGCGGCCTGAGACTCTGCATCTCACACCCAGGAGCCAGTGTGTTCTCACCTCCCTAGTGAGAGCGGAGCCTGCGCAGGGCTGATGTAGCCCAGTCCTTCTCTTGGATCCACACACTCTATGGAGACCCTGCGGGTGTACACTTACATGTCAGGTCAGACAGAAAATGTGCTTTTTGTTCTACAATAGCTAGAAGCATCGCCCTGTGGGAGGAACATCTCAACTGGGAAAACTCAGGCCTTTGTAGTTTATTGTTAGAAATCAAGGAAACTTGAGATGTGGTAGTAATTCTGAGCAACTGTTATAAAATGAACACATGTTCAGATTTTATTTAATCTATTAGTGAGAGAACCAGTAAGATGTTGCAACTGGTTCAAAAGAGAATGCAAAGAATTACAAATATGCAGGTCTCAGGAAAGCGGAAATAAATTTGCTTATTAGATATAAAATTGGCTGCGATACACTGAATCTGCTAGACATGACTTATTGGCATCACCCTCAGGATTCCAAGACTTACAAAGTTGTGAAATAGCTCAAAGATAAGGAAGATAACCAGGAGATGACCTGGAATAGCGCTGTGCCAGAGACAGGACTTCTGGTCATCTCTTTCTTTTTTATTCATTTTATATTTTAATTTTAAAATATTTTCATTTCAAAAATTATGGCAAAATATGCATAACACAGTATTACTACTTTAACTATGTGTAAGTGTTCCATTCAGTGGGATTAAGTGTGTTCACATTTTTGTGCAGCTATCAGCCCCATCCGTCTCCAAAATTCATCTTCCCAGATGGAAGCTTGGTACCCATTAAACACTTCCTTCCCATTACCCCTTGCCCTGGTCGCTTGCAACCACAGCTCCACACTCTTGTCTCTGTGATTTTGTCAACTGTTTAAGAATTTCCCAATTTTTCCTTACGAAGAGTAGAGGCAGTGAATCACATTCACCATCTCTGTGACCCTGGCCAAGTACTTAGTAGCCTCCTTGAACCTTGGTTTCTCCGTCTGTAGCATCAGCCTAACCCCTGCCTCGGGGATTTGTTGTGCAAATCCATCAAGGTAATCCATGCAGAATGCTTGTACAGTGTAACAGGGATGTCAGACAAGCTCAGGGGGTGGTAGTTATTTTGATCATAATTACTGTTTCTTCACTGGGGTCCCTAGAGGCACAGGAGTTCTCATAGGTAGGTCAATAGTTCCCAGTATTGACCACATGTGTGATCACCTGGAGACCTTTAAAAAAATACCGATGCCTGGTTTCTGATTGAATTGGCATGGGGTGTGGCTGGGTTTGTTTCAGAGCCCCAGGTAAACAAGTCACTCACTGCTCCAGGCCTTCCTCCCCAGGCTTAGGAGGGGAGCCCCTCATGAGTGGTGGGGCAACGCTTTGTACTGAGCTGTGTGCGAGTCGGTCATAGACGCCTGGGATTCACTGCGCTCTTTGTGGAAGCCCACAAAATAGTGGTATTCTCAATGCCGTAATACAGGCTAGAAACAAATTTACCTGCCGGAGGTACAGTGTGTAAGGAGGCAAGTGCATGCTGTGAATGGTATGGCTTGCCTGGGAGTCACACCTGGCAAGTTACTGGGTCAGCACCAGGAAAGTCTGGGTGAGTGTTAACTTCTGATGGTGCAGGTGTTAATTAGGCAGGCAGCCTGGGGACTTGTGTTTCTAGCAAAGGTACGGGGTGTCCCCCGGAGATGCTCTTTAGAGGAAGGAGAGGACAAGGTAAGAATGGGTGTCGTGGGTCACGCTGAAGTCCCTGCCTGGGCCTGAGGGGAGACGAGCTGTAACTGAGAGGAGTAAGCCTCGCAACTCAGGGATAGATCTGCAGCACTGACTCGGGCGTCTCAGGAGAGGCAGCTTTGGAAGGGAGCTCAGGGTGGGCCCTGATCTCTTGGCTGCTCTCTCAGCCTCTGGGGAAGTTTTGGGAGGGGTGCTGTTCTGCTGCCTTCTTGCTGTGTCTGCAGTGTGTTCAGCGCCGGTAAAGGTTGGTCCACTTTACCGGCTCTGGGCCAGCTTGGTGGGTGCGGCGGCCCAGAGACCCACTCCACACCGGGGTGTTCACACAGCTGGTCATCTGCATCCCCCAGCCCTGGATCTGTCTGCACTGAAAATGGAAGCCTCAAGCTGCACAGCAGACTGTTTCACAGCCTAGATTAATGTATAATACTCCTAAAGCCATGTCTTTGATAGATCCTCATCACCTAGAAGAGAGATTGCAGTGTCATGGCACAGTCGGGTGTCAGCATTTGTAAATCCTCCCTGTATCTTTCCTGAACAAAATGTATTGGAGGATCACTGGTTTTCAGACCAGGAATCAGCCTGTTGTATGACTTCTGAAGTGTCATCACCTACTCCATGCTCTGGGATTGTTGCAAAATGAGGAAGCCGGAGAGCAAAGGGGCTTTCGAAGCTGCTGAGTTACCCTCTTGGGCCTCTGCTCAGATGCCAGTGCAGACGGTCTGTTGGTGGATCCTCGATTAGAGTTCTTCTTTCCCTTTTCTTACTCTTTAAGCTGTAATAACTTCAGTTTCAGAAAATAGATGAAGCCAGTAACTTTGTCTAGAGACTGAAAATTCCTGCTCAGCAGGCCTCTTGGTTTGTTTCCAATGGAAGTTGGCTGTTGCATGTTTAAGTTGTTATAAACCAAGGAAATAAACCAAGATGGGTGAGGAGGAGGCAACTGTGCCTGGTCTTCTTTCAGCTGGTGTTTCCATCAAATAGAGCAATGTATAAAGAATTATGCACCATGAACAAGTGAAATTTATTCCAAGTACGCAAGGCTGATTCTACATCAGTCAATGTAATCCTACCATGTCAATAGGTGTCTCAGTCAGCTATAACATGATATGATAGACTGAGAGGCTTAAACACCAAAAATTTATTTTTCACACTTATAGCTGGAAAGTCCAAGATAAAGGTGCTGGCAGGTTTGGTTCCTTGTGAGGGTCTTCTTCGTGGCTTACTGACTCTTTTTTGCTGTGGAATATTATTCAACGTTTAAAAGGAATGGAATTTTGATACACGTTATGACATGAATGAACCTTGAAAATGTTTGCTAAGTGAAATAAGCGAAGTGAAAGGCAAAGGAGAAAAGGAAAGATATACCCATCTAAATGCAGAGTTGCAGAGAATAGCAAGGAGACATAAGAAAGCCTTTTTAAGTGAACAATGCAAAGAAATAGAGGAAAATAATAGAGTAGGAAAGACTAGAGATTTCCTCAAGAAAATTAGAGATACCAAGGGAACATTTCATGAAAAGATGGGCACAATAAAGGACAGAAACAGTATGGACCTAACAGAAGCAGAAGATATTAAGAAGAGGTGGCAAGAATACACAGAAGAACTATACAAAAAAGATCTTAATGACCTGGATAACCATGATGGTGTGATCACTTACCTAGAGCCTGACATCCTTGAGTGTGAAGTCAAGTGGGCCTTAGGAAGCATCATTGTAAACAAAGCTAGTGGAGGTGATGGAATTCCAGTTGAGCTGTTTCAAATCCTAAACGATGATGTTGTTAAAGTGCTGCACTCAATATGCCAACAAATTTGGAAAACAGCTTTGGCCACAGGACTAGAAAAAGTCAGTTTTCATTTGGATCCCAAAGAAGGGCAGTGCCAAAGGATGTTCAAACTACCGCACAATTGCACTCATCTCTCACACTAGCAGGGCTTCCCTTGTAGCTCAACTGGTAAAGAGTCCACCTGTGATGCATCAGGTGGGATTTTAGTTCCCCCAAAATTAGGGCCCTTGGCAGTGAAAGCAGAGTCCTAACAACTGGACAACAGGGAATTCCCTCTCCACCCTACTTCTCAATTCTACCAAATCAACTATTCAAGGTGCCTTATACAAGTGGAGTTATACAGTATTTGTCCTTTTGTGTCTGTCTTATTTCATTTTGTTTTTCTCCAGTTGATCAATTGTGTCTGCCTCTTTGCAACCCCTTTGGACTGCATCACACCAGGCTTCCCTGTCCTTCACCATCTCCCAAAGTTTGCTCCAAGTTACATCCATTGAGTCGATGATGCCATTCAACCATTTCATCTTCTGTTGTCCCCTTCTCCTCCTGCCTTCAACCTTTCCCAGCATCAGGGTCTTTTCCAATGAGTCAGTTCGTCTTATTGAAATTAGCCTGTCCTTTCAATCTGACATTATGTTGGATCCTGATTTTTGTCATCCAAGGACTTTATTCCCTTGCTGCATCTTGTCACCTACAGTCTGATTAAAATGTAATGTGTCACTCATCCAAAGAGACAGGTAGATGAAACACATTTCCAAAATGGAAAGAAAGTTCTGAAGGCTTTTTAAACTGTTATGTTTTTTTAATGAACACATTTATTCTCTCACATTTTTTTTGTTCATGGCACTTTTTTGGGGGTCTGTTTTCTCCCTGAATGTCTTTATAACTTTGTTTTTATTGAATCATAAGCCTGAGAAGGACTTTGAAGTTTTGGACCCAAATCTACATCACTCCAAACAGTTGGAGCTCTGGAAATACTGTTTATGATAAGGGGACCATGGGGCCACCTGAAAAAGTTGGTGGGAATCTTCTATAATTTAAAACCTAAGTGAGGGACTTTCCTGGTAGTCCAGTGGTTAGGGCTTTGTGCTTCCAATGAAAGGGCCCAGGTTCAATCCCTGCTCCGGGAACTAACATCCCACATGCTGTACTGTGTAACTAGGGGTGGGGGGAGGACAGAAAAAACCCAAACAATTAAAAAACAATCCAATAAATAAAAAAATAACCTAAATGGCTGGGCCAAATGGCCAGGATTCTAGCTATTATTTGTTCCGCCACAAGTAACATTTTAGCTCTTGAAAATCACTGACCATCTACAAGCCTTACTACCTTCATCCAAATTAAACTGTCAGAGACTCTTTTCAATCTGAATATTGTTTCTGAAATATGTGCCACTCTTACTTCACTAACATTACCACTTTCTTGCTCCCCATCTCTCTTTCCTATTTTCTATTCCTTCCTTAAAGCTTCAGATAATACAGACAGACTTTATTTGCCTCAAAAAAGACTGCATGACTCTGACCTATTATATTTCTCAGGATCTGAAGAAAGGAAGTGTTGTCACTTTGACTTTTTTTTTTTTTGATTGAAGAATATATGCAATTTATTCTTACAACATGTTTCTTCTTGAATGAGCATGTATAGTTTTTGTCTTTTAATTTGTTATATTACATCTAGTATTTAAAGTGAGCATTTTGTAAGCAAAATATGCTTAGGTCTTGCTTTTAATCCCCTTTGACAATCTGTCACTTTGACTTTATTACACTGATTTAGGTTACACCTAAATGCTTCTTGTCAAACTGTTTCCCTCCATGTGGGTCACATCTCTGCAATGGCCCTCCTTGTAACAATCCCTCGTTAAGAAGGTTCAGCTGCTTTATTTCTTCGAGCTCATGAGCCTCAATTACTTTAGCTTCTCTTTGCCCCATGAGTCTGTCGTGATCTTGAGCAAAAGTGTATCATTCAACAAAGACAAAGTGTTCCGAGAATGGCTAAGCTCCTTCTCACTTCTTGGGTCCACTGTCTTAGACCAGGTGGCTGCCTTGAGGCTCAGCATCCATGGGGCAGGTATCCACGGAGCAGGTGTTCGTGGGACAAGGGTTGTCTGTGTGAAAGGCCGGCCCTTTAGTAAGGAGGATCAACGATACCTAAGCAGGAGAGAGGAGCTGTGAACCAACCTCCAGGTCCTGGCTGGAGTAATGAGTGACCAGGGTTGTGACCCAGCACTCCCGGGCACCATGGAGTCTGTATGAAGAGAGAGTTTTTTTCCCCTGCAATTTAATTGTATTTAAACTGGAATATAATTGCTTTACAATGTTGTATTAGTTAAAGCTTTCCAGGTAGCTGCCAATGCAGGAGACATAGATGCGGGTTTGATCCCTGGGTGTGGAAGGTCCCCTGAAGAGTGCGTGGCAATCCCCTCCAGTTTTCTTGCCTGGAGAATTCCATGGACAGAGGAACCATGGGGTCGAAAAAGTCAGACACGACTGAAGCTACTTAGCGCGCGTGTTGTGTTTCTGCTGTTCAATGAGGTGAACCAGCCATATGTATATATACATCCCCTCCCTCTTGGACCTCCCTCCCACCCCACCCCCCTGCCTCGAGGTCATCACGAAGCACCAAGCTGAGCTCCCTGTGCTCTCTAGCAGCTCCCCACTAGCTGTGTAAAATAGCTCTCCCACTGTCTAGCTGGGAGTTAGGCTCTTCCAAATGAGCAGCAGAGACTTTTTGTTCAGAGCGCTTTTTATGATACCTGTGAGTATAATTTATGGGTCACCTGCTGGATCGCGAGTCACTCTGATGTTCCTGTGCAGCAATTCTGCTAGAAATCGGGACCCACGGGGCTCAACCTGCCAGAACAAAGCAGCACCCAGACCGAGTTGTTGACAGTGAGGCCACTTTTTCTGTGGTTGTTGCCTGGCAACGTCTACTAGGCCCTTTGCTGTTCACTTCCTTGAACGCGAGTGGCTCCAAGCCTCTGCCCTTCGCTGGTTGGATGAGGGAGATGTACTGCCTTGCAGGGTCCTGCAGCCCCTACCCCACTGGTCTCAGATGGCCGGTCCTGACCCCAGGGCAGGTTGGAGAACCTGCACAGCTAAAGCCTTCACAGAGGGATTTATAACCTCCAAGTGCACGTTTGTCACAGGAAACTTCAAAAACATCTATGCCGAGACCCCACCCTAGCTTGATGGAATCTGGAAGTAAAATTTGAGATTTGAAAAATATTTTCAGGTGAATCTACGGTGCAACAGTGTTGAAAACCCATCATTTATGTTATAGCTCAAAACCTGTGGTCCTAATACTAGCAGCATCTGCTTCTCCTGGGAGCTTGTTGTTTGTTGTCCAGTGACTGAGTTGTGTCCAACTCTTTGTGACCCCATGGACTGCTTCCCTGTCCTTCACTATCTCCCGGAGTTTGCTCAAACTCATGCCCATTGATTCGGTGATGCCATCCAACCATCTCATCCTCTGTTACCCACTTCTCCTCCTGCCCTCACGCTTTCCCAGCATCAGGGTCTTTCTCCAGTGAGTCGGCTCTTTGCATCAGGTAGCCAAAGTATTGGAGCTTCAGCTTCAGCATCACATCTTCCAATGAATATTCAGGGTTGATTTCCCTTTGGATTGACTGGTTTGACGTCCTTGCTGTCTCAAGAGTCTTCTCCAGCACCACAGTTCAAAAGCATCAGTTCTTTGGTGCTCAACCTTCTTTTGGTGGCTCATACGGTAAAGAATCAGCTTGCAGTGCACGAGACCCACGTTCAGTCCCTGGGTCAGGAAGATCCCCTGGAGAAGGGAATGGCAACCCACTCCAGTATTCTTGCCTGGAGAATCCCATGAATAGAGGAGCCTGGCAGGCTACTGTCCATGGGGTTGCAAAAGAGTCATCTAGGACCGAGCGACTAACACTTTGACTTTTTCACTTTCAGCCTTCTTTATGGTCCAGTTCTAACATCCATTCATGACTACTAGAAAAACTACAGCTTTGACTAGATGGACCTTTGTCGGCAAAGTCATGTCTGTTTTTTAATATGCTGTCTAGCTTTCCTTCCAAGGAGCAAGTGTCTTTTAATTTCATGGCTTCAGTCACCATCTGCAGTGATTTGGGAACCCAAGAAAATAAAATCTGCCACTGTTTCCACTTTTTCCCCATCTATTTGCCATGAAGTGATGGGACCGGATACCATGATCTTTTTATGAATGTTGAGTTTTAAGCTAGCTTTTTCACTCTCCTCTTTCACCCTCATCAAGAGGCTCTTTAATTACAGGAGCTTGTTAGAAATATAAATTGTCACTCTCCACCCCAGACCTACAAAATCAGAAACCCTTTCATGGGGCCCAGATAGCTATCTTTAACAAGCCTCTGCTGCCCTATGAAGTTTGCAGACCACTGGTTTAAGGCATAATATTAACGCACAAGCAAGCTAGTTTCATATGACCTATGAATGTAACTGCAAAAGCACCAATAGAAAAGATGCAGTGGAAAAGTAAGGATAAAAGTGACAAATGAGTGTATGGGGTGGGAGAATCGCGAATGATTTGCTTTTATGTTCCAGATTTTTAGTGAAGTCCTTATCTGTTTTTATTTTTTCTTCATTGTGGCACACAGGCTTTCTCTAGTTGTGTGAGCAGGGCCTCCTCTTGAGTTGCAGTGCGCAGGCTTCTCGTTGTGGTGCAGTTCTGCCCACGGGGAGATCACGGCCTAGTTGGAAGTTCAATCAGAACAGGATTGGTGGTTTCCTGGGGGGAGCTGAAGTGCTGTGGGGCCTGGAGAAGGCAGCGGGGGCCATTTCTTCTTGGAGAACAGAAGGCTGTTCCCAGTAAAGAAGGTCCTTCCCGAGAGACGTGGAGACTGGAGACCTTTGACTGTATTTCAAAAATGGTCGTGGATGAGATCTAGCTGGTGGGAAGCTCAACCCTCCAACGAGGGCCCACTTGGTTACCTAGGGCACCCGAGATCCAGCTCTTTACCCACGTCTGTGCCATTCACAAGATCTCACCAAGGCAAAGGTGTGGGGGTGTCGAGGAGGGGCAGCAGTTGGGGGTCTTCGCGGGTGAGGGCTGAGACAGAGGGAAGGAGACCCGTGACGGATGCTGGGTGTTGCCTCACTTATCTCAATGGTTAGTGGAGACTGTTCTATTTCAGACAAGTAAACGGGCTTAGGAGAGTGGCCAACACAAAATCAACCAGGTGTTACTAGTCAGAATTGGGATTTGAACCATGCTCGTTGAGCTCCAGTGCCTCTGGCCTTTCGTTTTTTTGGAGAGGGCGCTCTGCTGACCTTGGATGAGGAAGGTGCCTCTAGTCCAGGGCCATTCTGTTAACACCTTATAGTTTCTAAAGCACCCTCCAGACGTGATCTGGTTTTAAACTGCATCCATGTTTCCTTCTCTGGCCTTCTGATTATTCTGTTCACTTGGACAAACCCTTTTGCCTCCTTGGGCTTCAGCGTCCACGCAGTAATCCCTGGTTGCTGACAAGGATGTTCCTCGGGGTTCCCCTGACCTGACTCCCATTGACCCCTCGGCCTGTGGCCTCCTTCCTAGCCTCTCTCAGGGCAGCTCCTCCGGTCATGGGCTGCACTTTCCAGATGCTCAGAAACACTGTATCCTGCCGTCTTGTCAGCCTTCCTCACCACACACATCTCCCTCCTTATAATTGCTATGGGCTTCCCTTTGTTCAGAATGCCCCAGAAACTTCGTGAAGGTCTCTGATCGGATGTCCTGGACAAGGACACATGGGAGCCTGGGGCCAGGCCAGCGAGGGGAACCAGGCTATTTAGCTTCATCTGATCAGCTGTGGACAGTCCGTTAGAGGAATCAAGGTTAACCAGCCCGCATAGAACGTAATTGCCAGCAGAGGAAGGTCATGCCTTTATCTTATCTCCAATGCTGCCTTTTTATGAAGGCTTTTTATAGCCTGTTTTCTTGGGAGAAACTTTTTTCTTAATTAAGAATTCTAATTTTAATGTGAGCTCTGACCTCTTTCCAGAATCATTCTAATGCTTTGATTGCATTTCACATGTTGAAATTAAAATCCTTTATTGTCTATCTCTGTTTTCCTGCAAGGCTAGTTACCCATGGCAAACTGGCCCTTGTTGAGAACACAAATGTGTTTATCTTGCTAGAATATCAATAAAGGGCTTTGGGAAGCTCTATCGAGATGCAAAAAAGGACTCAGGCCATATGAAACTCTTATTCCTCCAGGAGTGTTTCTGTATAGGTGGGGTCTGTGGTTAAATGCTGTTTGGAAACATTTCTTCACAGTGAACCTGAGGGAGAAAGCTAAGGGAGCATAATGTCTCCTTTAGAAGTTGGAGAATTTGGAGCTTGGCAAGGTCAGTTTTCCAGATAAGAATTCACTTACTCTGAAGAGTGCTGTTCTGGGTGTGAGCCTCAGGGGCTCAGGAGCCCCTGACAGGGGACAGTCATCTGTATAACCCACCAGCAGGGTTGAGAAGCNAGGCTGGCTGTGACCTCGATGTCCAGGATGATGTGAGTAGAAGCCATCTTTCTGCTGGGGGATGGCTGTCAACCCGGCTTGTCTGCGTAGAATCCCACTCCATGTAACTAGCTGTGAGGGGGGAGGGACAGTAGTTGCTGCTCTCCAGCACTTTTTAGCTCCACCGTGGTGGGAAGAACTTCCTCCTGAAGCCCTGCTCTGGGACCCATTCTCAGTAGCAAGTGTGGTTTGGTTTTCCCATCATAGTTCCTATCGAGTATTATTTCCTATCTATTATTATTCAAGTGCAGGGCCTTGAAGGGTGTTTTGCCTGTTTCCTTGTCTCGGTATGAAGGAGCACACTATGCACACACACACGCACGCACGCGCACAGATTGGGCAAGTCTTGCTGGAAGTGTGTCATTGATCAAACTTACCATTAGAGAAAAAGATGAAGCTTAAAAACTTAAATTTTTGTCTTTTCTTCCCTTGATTTCTCTTAGTATACATTTAGTTTAAAAGGACCTATTTAAAGAAAAAAACAGAACATTGATCTTGTGTAATCTAAGAAAAACGACGCCTCCAGAAAGATTCACTCTGGTGCTCTGCCATAATTGAGAGTCATTCTCTGAGTTTCTTCAGTCCGATTATCTAGAAAGAGATTCTGCTTGGCTCTTTGGGGTTCAGAAATCCATTCCTGAGTAAATCAGCAGTGGCTGGCATGGAGTCATGTAGTGCAGGGGGTAGCCATGTTGGGTTTTTGGGCAGGCTAGATTCTCTAAGAAGGGGATGTGGGAAAGATTATGTAAATTGCTCTCCAGTGGGCTTTTAGGAAAATGTCCTAATGATAATCTGATTGGAAACTCTTTTTGAAAAGTTTCTAACTCTGACTGTGATTTGTACAGTAGAACTCAAAGAGGTAAGAACTTGTATGAGGAACATAGACTCTTGGAGACTTTGTACTCATAAACCCCTTTCAGATGCACCTTTAACCACTGTGCGTACCGAATGTTATCAAAGTTGAGACCCTCTGTTGGGCTAGAGTGTGGGTCACCAAAGTGCTTTTAGTCTTGAGTCCCTGTGTAATGTCTGAAAACTTGGCAAACACACAAGTTGAGAAGGACAGCATTCGCAAAGCAATAACTAAATGTGTCATATCCATGGGCAGAAGGCTGTCAGTGTCATTCAGAAATTTCTGGTTATATTTGGAACCTGTTGAGTCATCAAGGATGTTATTTTCAAAAGATGCTGATCTAGCTTTAAGCTGTTGATTTCTACCCCAGGTCACAAACACTTTTTTCTTTCCCAGCACTGTACCATCATAACATACCTGATTATATCTTATCCTTACATGATAGGAACAAAAATACAGGCAGAGGGAAGAGATTCTGACCACAGGAAAGGCAGGGCATTGAATTGTTGATGCAGATGTGTTGGGCAGCATCTGCTCTTCTCTGCATAATTAAAGCCCTTGCTCCCTTGGTGGCAAGGCTACAGTAATACCAGGGTGCTAACCCATTGCGACCCAGCACTCCTGCCTCAGGTCCTGAGCTCCAGGTATCACGTGTTCTCTTGCAGCAAGAGCCATGCAGACTTTCCGGAACTACTGCTGTTTATATCAGGCAAGATAGGAAGTAAACTAGTCAGGAGTTCTCACAGAGTAGCCAAAAGGGTACATGTCAGCAGAAGGAAAGCCAGCTCTACCGTTAGAGGGGTACTCTTTATTTATTGAAATTATTAGTATATTTTGCATCTTTCCCTTGCCATAGACAATGCATATATTGTTTCTCTCAGTTTAAAACAAAACAGAAGTGCACACACAACAACGAAACAGTGTAAAAACAGCTGGAAGTGGAGGTTTCTTGACTCTCACTAGTTCTGAAGTAAGGCATTTGTCAGAATATGGTTCATGTGTGTCTTCTATATATTTACTCTGCTTGCTGATCAGCCTTGAAACCCACGCAGGAACTCGAGGAGGAAAACTCCTTATGGATGGTCTTTAAAGAAGCTGGGAATGGGAATCCCCTGGTGGTCCAGTGGTTAGGACTCAGTGTTTTCACCGCCATGGCCCAGGTTCAGTCTCTGATCAGGGAACTAAGATCCTGCAAGCCGTGAGGCAAGAGCAGAAAATAATAAAAAATAAATAAAGAAGCTGGGAGATTAAGTATTGGAAAAAAAAATTTCAGAAGTTACCTGTCTTGGGTGATGGGTAACAATAGAGAATGTTAATGTTTTGAAGAATTTACTCCTAACTTCATGTTCTACAGATACTGTGCTTTGTATCATGGTAAAGACTGAGAATTAGTTGAAGAATGACCTCCAGTGCCCTGGAGTGGGATTATTATGAATTTGAACCTGTGGAAACCAGTTCTTTAGAATATGGAAATCCAGGAGCAAATTCCCTCTTGCTTCCTGCCAACCCTGTCAACGCTCATTGGAGCACTAATGCCATCTCTGATTGGTCGATGAGCAATCACACAGCCCCCACCTCAGAAATAGTCCAGGACCCCGTGGCCACGGGAAAAGGCACAAAGGAGGAGAAAAGTAAGAAAAACCAGAGAAGACAGGCTAGGAGGAACCCCAGAAGATCAGAGAGAGAAAAAGAGGTCAGCAGTTGTTTCGTGCACCTCCCCTGTCTTGAGCTTCCTTGCAGTATGGCTGCCTGTGCCACCTGGGAGGGCTTCCTCCTGAAGAGGGGCAGGGGCCACCCTTGCCATGATGGGGGTTTCTTCTATGAGCTTGGCTTTGGAATCTGCGCACACTGTGCTCACTCTTTTTCACCATGTAGGAGAAAACACGTATTTCAGAACCAAGTTTTAGACCTCAGTGGTTGCAAACCTTTAAAAATCTCTATGTCCTAGAAAAACGGAGAGCTGGCAGTTCATGCACTTTGCAGACAAGTCCCTTTGCAGTCACTCTGGAACATGATGTGCATGTTCCAAATCAAAGTGCCAAACTACAAGTTTGCCGGGTCTTCAAGTTCCAGCTTCAGCGTTTTTCTTCTGCTTCTTTGTAGTTAATCATTCAACAAATACTTCTCAGGTGCTGTACTTGCCAAGGCATTGGGCTAAAGTACTTAGTTTGATGATGCCATAAACAGGCAGCCCCATCCCCCAGAAGCACCTAATTATTTTAAAGACCTGTTTAAGGTTAATTGACTTCACAGGTTATAAACAGCATGGGGCAAGTGCAAAAAGCCTTGACAATTTGAATTCGGCCCCAACTGTGGGTACATTGGTGCTAAGTCTCCTCAGTCAGGTCCAACTCTGCGACCCTATGGACTGTAGCCCACCAGGTTCCTCTGTCCATGGGATTCTCCAAGCAAGAATACTGGAGTGGGTTGCCATTTCCTTCTCCAGGGGTCCTCCCCAACCCAGGGATCGAACCTGCATTCCTTATATCTCCTGCATTGGCAGATGGGTTCTTTACCATTAGTGCCACCTGGGAGGCCCCTGTCCCAGCTGTGCTACCCTGAATTAGCTGGTTATTCTAAGCTAGGCACTGAATGGCAAGGCAGGACCTTTGCTTTTTAATCAATAAAATGAGAGAATTAGATGCCACAGTGCTTGGAGTGTAGTAGAGAGTCAGTAAATATTTACTGAATAGATAATGGGTAAATGCTGTTGAAGGTGCCAAACTTCTCCCAGCTTTTTTTTTCCTCCAAAATTTCAGAATTTCATGGTTGATCTTTAAATCATAGAGAAATAAAGATTATGTCTAAGTTGCTGCTTAGCTCTGTTAATAAGTATGTATAGAGGCACATTTTGTTTCAGTATTTGAAAAGTATACTTCCTTTTATTTTTTAACTTTTTATTTTGTACTGGGGTTTAGCCAATTAACAATGTTGTGAGAGTTTCAGGTGAAGAGTGAAGGGACTCAGCCACACATGTACATGTATCCATTCTCCCCGAAACTCCCCTCCCATCCAGGCTGCCACGTGACATTGAGCTGAGTTCCCTGTGCTATACAGTAGGTCCTTGTTGTTATCCATTTAAAATATAGCAGTGTATACATGTCCATCTCAACTCCCTAACTATCCCTTCCTCCTGTCCTCCCCCCGCTGGCAACCACAAGTTCATTCTCTAGGTCTGTGAGTCTCTTTCTGTTGTGTAGAAAGTATACTTTTGAAATAATACTTTTATTTCCAAAGGAAGTGTTAGTTTTATAGGAGGAAGAATTGATTCACAGGTCATTGACCCTGTTGCAGTAAAGGGTCTTAGCTGTTCATTTATGTTATGTTCTGGGGAAGAGTAGGGCTTCCCCAAGGTGGCCCTTGACTTACGGATTCATGTCTCGCAGGGTGGCTGGTTTGTATGTGCCACAGAAACCCAGAACCACCCCACCTCATGTGAGCCGAGCTCACGGTCCCTCTTGAGGGCCATGCAGGGTGGGGAATGGCTGGCTCTGGCCTTCACTGTCCTGTATATCCGACGGATGAGGCAAGGACCCTGGCTCTGAGCGCGTCTCTGACCGAGAAGCATGAAGACCGAGGGGCAGCCGTGTCCTGGAGATGGGCAGGCCCAGGAGAAGGGACCCGCTGGAGACACCTGTGCCAGGCACACGAGGACCACGGGGCTCCCACCACAGCCTCGCCTGGGCCGCCAGGTCTCCCGAGTCCTGTTCATCCATCCAGAAATCTACTTTTAAGGGCTGAACTAGAATTGAGATTAAACTTCCTACGCTGAGTTAGAGTTTCACAAAGGAAAGTTATTCCCACAGAAGCAAGTACAGGAGATTCATGCTAAAAGCAAGTAATAAATCACGGTGGTGTTCTGGCTCCAGAGGTGCCTCAGCTCATGATTTAGGGGCAGCCCATGAAGCAGAGTAAAACATTTGATCTGAAGCCAGGCCGCCAACACGACCCGCACTTTATGCACAACAAAATGGTTGTTTGGTTACGTAAAAGGGTTGTTCTAATTGGGCCAAGGAGAGCAGGTTCATGTGCCCGCAGTGTGTAGGAATGGTTAAAGGCCTCTAGCAACTAGAAATCTGACCAAGTCGGTGTTTAGTCTAAAGAAGGGGGCTGCAGCCTCAGGGTTGCTGAGAAGGGCACCTCCTTTCTCATCAGGTCAATAACAATATATTACACTTGAGGTCCATGTTGGGAAAACCCATCATGACGCTGATAGGGAAACACACAGTCTTGAAGATTCTTACAGAAGTTTCCAAAAATTGAGACTGGGGCTTTCCCGGTGGCTCAGTGGTAAAGAACCCACCTGCCGGTACAGGAGACACAGATTCTATCCCTGGTCCGGAAGATCCCACGTGCCACGGAGCAAATAAGCCTGTGTGCCGCTGCTGTTAGCCTGTGCTCTGGAGCCTGGGAGTTGCAGCTACGGAAGCCTGCACGCCACAACTAGAGAAGAGCCCTCGCAGCAGCAAAGACTCAGCACTGCCCCCCAAATTAATTATTTTTTGAAAAAATTGAGACTGGGCAGTTTTTCATGATTATCTGTTTGGGCCTTAAGTACACCTCATCTGGAAACACTTCCTAAGTTGTTTTGAAGAGGATGGCTTCGCCCACCTCCTGTAACCACCGATCCAGTGGCCGTATTCTTTTGATGACGTGGCACATAGAAAGGGTCCTCTTTGAGTAAGCGGTCTTGGAAAGGTGAGTGAGAAGAAAAGCAAGGCTAAACCTACTTTGTAATGGGAGTCATAGCACAGGATGCTGAGGGGAGGGTTGATGACAGAAGGCACAGACAGTGGATGGAATCGTGGTGATGATTACCTCTTCCCTCCTGACCCAACCAGGAAGAAATCTCTTAGATTCTACAGAATGAAGAGAAAGAAAAGCTTCTGAGACATGGACAGTCCCATCCCGTTCCTGGTATATCAGTACAGCTTAGACATTTAATAAATAGCTGTTTTTTGATGCTAGAAATTATATATGTAAAAAATTGGAAAGAATTAAAAAGTTTAAAGAGGAAAATAAATATTATTTCCCCTCATGAATTTTTAAAGGGAGTGGTTTTTTTTAAGTGTTAAGAATGTGAATTTGGTTTTTAAGTAGGAGTAAGTGCTTTTTATTGTGATGAAATATACATAACATAAAATTGACCATTTTAACCATTTTTAAGGGCACAGTTCTTTGGCCTTAAGTACATTCGCATTGTTATGCAAACATCACCACAGTCTCTCTCCAGAACTTTTTTTCAGATTAAGTGCTTTTAAAGTGCATTGTCATGTGTTACAGATCCCAGGGATATAAGTAGAATCAGTATTTGATGAAGGCTATTTATAGGTAGCAGTGCAGCCCTCTTTAAAAAGCCTCCGTGTTGTCCGTGTTCTAGTTGGTCTCTCCTCTCTGGCTAAGAAGCAGGAGTACCCGGGGGCATGTCCTTTGCCCCTCCTAGGTTCCACCAGAAAATTGTTCATGCAAAACTCTTGCCACCCAGATCATAGACCCCAAGAAGGGAAGGGAGGGACCTTGCCTCCTCCTCTCACAGAGGAAGAACTTGAAGTCCAGCGAGGTGACAGGTGTCCCTGAAGGCTTCCACAGCACACATCTCCTGACCCTCTTGCCCCGCTCCCCTTCCATCCCACCAGGAATTTTCCACACCATTCACCCATCTCCCTGTTCAAGCTTACACCCCAGGCTGGACTTGATTTCTTGAGTGCCTGTCAGAGATAACATGTATTCTCGGAGACTTCAGGACTATCTCTTGCTATGGACTTCACTGTCTTACCTCTAGGATATTAGTCCTCTCAACTCCAATTAGGGGGAGTCAGCTTCCCTTTGGCACCCTGATAGAGAAAGAAAAGGCCAGCCATCCCAGGAATCTGATCACAGAGAAAGGGGTCAGATGCAGCCCCAACAATGAAGATGCTGTCATGGGATGCTGGAAGAGTCTTAGAGATGTGCAGTGACAGCCCAACTCCCTGAGTCCATCCTCAGATGTCCTGGCGTATCCCCCTGCGTTGTTTGCTCTCGGCCAGGGCCAGTCAATCAAGGAGTCCACCCCCTCTGGGGTCCTGAGTGCTGCTGAGTGACAGAGTAGGCTAGTGAGTCCTCTGACGCTGGGGAATGAGAGGACTCAGCAGAAGGTAAGGTTCCAGGCATTGCTGGTTACCTTGCGCAGCCCACAGTCTGACTTTCAGACCCGCTCGTCACAGTTGTGACAGTCCCGTTGCCATCCCCTGGGGTGGCAGGTGAGAGCCTGACCCTCATCCAGAGGTCAGCTCTGTGGCCCAGGGTTGCCCTGCGGTTGGCTGAAGGTTACCACTGAGTTTGTGAACATAGTCATTCTCCCCGGCATGCACTGTCCGTTGACTAGAACACTGAGCCCAGCTGGCCCTCGGTGACTGAGGATAATGTCCTTACTTCCTGAACCGTGAAGCAGGGGAGCAAGTGGTGGGGGGCTGGAGAGTGCTGACCGCCACCCCCGCCTTCCCACCGCCTGTAGGGGGACCAGACCGCCTTGCACCGGGCCACGGTTGTGGGGAACACCGAGGTCATTGCGGCGCTCATCCAGGAGGGCTGTGCTCTGGACCGACAGGACAAGGTGAGCAGGGAAGGGGGGGACTCGTCAGCCTGAAAACGTGCTCTGGGGATTTCCTATTGTGTGAGACGTTGTCATTCCTGAGTCTTATCGCTCATGATTCAGCATGAGGAAATCAGCCCGGAGTTCCTCTGAAAGAGTATCTGGTCTCCCAGCAAACTGAATGTTTACAAAAGCCCTTCCCTCTTTTCTATGGCAGCAGTGAACCACCACAGAAATATAAATGGTGAAGAAGAAAAGTCCGGAAGTAATGAGCTGTGGAGGCCTGGATGGGGGACTCCACATTCAGAGAGTCTGTGGAAGCCCCCAGACTGTGTTTCTTAAAAAAAAAAAAAGAATGGCCTGAAACAGCTGGGAGGGCATTGCTACCTCTTCCCTCTGCTTCCCTTTCCCTCACCCTACCTCCAGGTCCCACCGCACTCAATTCATTGCCCTTGATGTTTCTTTTTTTAATAGTAAGTTAAGCAAACACAAGATCTGTAGAATTAGTTGATTTTTATTTAAAAGTCACCTATGGAGGACACCTGTTTACCATATTTACAGATCACTTTTTTTTTTTTTACTGTATTTACAAATCATTGTTCTCAGTGCCTGCTCATTTGTTTGGGGCCCCGAGGCTTCTGGATTAAACTTTGAGATCAGTTTTGGAGAAAGAAAAAAGAGCTGTAGAATCCACTTGTCTGCCCATGGGCCCCTGGAGCTTCTGAAGCTGGACTCTCCATCTGCCTGATCTTTGCAGAGTTTTCTCTGGGGCCAGGAGTGGAGCAGGGCAGCCCCTGGGACGGAGTAGGTGGGTGGGGGAGGGATGCCACGGCTCCCAATGCAGCTTTCTGTTCAGCACGAGCGGTGCGTGGGAGTCTTTCTCACCACCCCCGTTCCCAGAGAGACTTAAGCCGTAATGCCTTAAGTCACCCACTGTGCATCATAAAGCTAGACTGCGTCTGGAGTGGTACTTGTTAGGTACCATTTCTGGGAGAATGAAGAAACTGGCCACTCAGATCACTCCTTGGGTTCTGTGGTTTAGGTGAGAAACCCCAGCCGAGAGAGGCCCCTGAGGGGGCCTCAAAGTAACCTGCGCTGTGCTGACGGTGAGCAGATGGATCAGGCTTGGGTAACGGGGCTTTCTCTCCTGTGTGCCCCCCAGGACGGGAACACGGCCCTGCACGAAGCATCCTGGCATGGTTTCAGCCAGTCGGCCAAGCTGCTTGTTAAAGCTGGAGCCAACGTGCTTGCCAAGAACAAGGTGAGGTCCGGCAGGTGTGAGAGCCCCTTGGTCACAATGAGGACAGCCCAGCCCGCCTTAAGGGAGCTTCCTCTTGCCGAGCAGAACTAGGGCTCGGGGCCTTGGAACCTGGTGCAATTGAAGGCTTGGAGCTGGAGTGCTCCCGTAGGGCTGCGGCTCTCCCTGCTTTGCCATAGGTCCATGAGACTGTGGTCACGGGAGTCAGCCCCGTCCTGCGGGGACAGAAAAGGACCACAGCCTCTCCTCTCCCTTGCTGTTCTGTCACCCTCCACTTCCCTGTCTTTCCCTGCCATGTCCCTGGATCAGCCCAAAAGTGTCACAACAGACTGACTGACCTGTCTTGTCCCTTCGCATCCTGCTCCTCCTCTCCTCAGGAACTTTCCAGAAAGCTCCTCACCTGTCGCTGTCTTGGGCCTCCCCAGAGCGGCCTCAGCCTCTGTTGTCGTCTCTCTGGGTGACTTCGGCGTGTGCCTCCCGGGCTTGCAGGGTGGGCCCACCGTCTCTTCCCTCACCCCCTCCCTTAGGGCTATCCGGTTTCTTTTTTGCCTATTGACCCTCAGGGTGGGGACCTGCCTGTTTGGTGGCCGGGTTTCTCCAGCTCCCGGGACTGCACACAGCTCTGTGCTGACCGGTGAGATGTTTTCCCGTGGTTCCCTCAGGGCCGAGGGCTTCAGGGAAGCAAGCTGGCCCTGCATTGTGGCATCTCCAATAAAAGCCTAGCTCACTGCCTAGAGGACCGGTGGTTCTCCATTTCTTCCAGGTGGGACATGGCCTAGAACAGGAGTTGGTAAGTTTATACCAACTCAAAGTAGTTGGTTTCCAGTTAACGGGTGGGGAGGCCTCACCTGAGTCTTATAAGACATGTGATTCATTTGTGACACAATTAGGGCTGTGAATTATCCCAGCTGGATCCACTTCACCACACTGCCACCTGTCCCCTGAAGGGCCCACCCCCAAATTGTGTAGGGAGCCGTGAGTTCTCTCTCTAGATAGAGCAGCACAGGTGAGGTGTCATCCCAGGAGAGGGACTTACATGCTCACCAGCCTCAAACTCTAGGAAGCTTCTAGAAGGTCCTTCTCTTTTTTCTTTTTCCCCACAAATAAAATTGTAAGATATGTCTACAATATCATGATTTATAGCTCCCAAGGGTTAACGAACACATTGATCACCCCCATTTATTTACCTTTTTGTGTCTGTATGAGAGAACATTTAAGTTCTACAATTAGCAAATTTCAATTATACAAGACAGTGTTATCAGCTGTAGTCTGTAGACTACAGACACAGACACTGTTATCAGCTGTAGTCCCCATGTTACATGTTAGGTTGGCAGACCTTATTCATCTTATAGCTGGAAGTTTATACCCTTTTACCAACCCCTCTTTATCCCCCTCCATCCCCAACTCCAGCTTCTGGCCGCCCCTTTTCTACTCTCTGTTTCTATAAGTCCATCTTTTTTTTTTTTTCAGACTCCACAGAGAAGTGAGATGATAGAGTATTTGTCTTTCTGTCTGACTTATTTTGTTTGGTGTATCACCCCCTAGGTTTATCCATATTGTTGTAAGTGACAGGATTTCTTTCTTTTTAAAGGTTGGATAATATTCCATCACATAATAAAGGTCCTTACTCAGCCAAGTACAGCAGCCCCTGTCTAGAAATCAGTACTCATTACTCAGAGTGGGAAAAATGCCTGTTATGTATATAGCAGGTCAGTTTTTTAAATTTCAGGTTTGACACTGCAGCCTTTTGTGTCTACTTTCATTTTATACAGTGGTTTGGAGAGCCTTCCATGTTATTACATGTATGATTAGTGCATTCCTTGTGTGGATATACCATAATCTGTATTCTAACCCATGTTTTTTCATTTTCTTCCTCCAAATGCTTTTCAGCGTGATCGATATTTTCTTATTGACAAAGTAAATTTTGTTTTATTTGTACAGCTATCAGTTTTCTCTTCAACTTATATTTAACATATATTTTTCTCAACATATATTTAAGTGACCTCCAGGAAGCCAACAGCTTTGGGAAAACCTTCTCTATGTGTACTGAGAATTACACTAAGCTGAGCCCTGAGCCCTGCCAGGGAATGGAGTGTTTAAAATGTGGGCAGACCCTTTGTTTTGGAGGACTAAGCTAGCAGTGCTTCTCTATCTGGCTGCACTTTAAAATCTCCTGGGAAAGTTTTAAAAAAAAAAGCAGGGGAGAGAAGAGGGGAGAAAACCAAACCCACATGATGACCAGGCCTAGGGTGACGCAGGCCTGGTTTTGCCTAGAGTTAGGGAAGGGATACATCCCAGGATGCAGACCTTTCAGCACCTACACATGAACAGCCTGGCCCCACCCCCTGGGGCGGGGACATCGAGCTGCATCCATGCACTGGTCTGTTGAAAGGGTCCCCCAGTTGAGTCCAGCCTGCACCCGAGGCTTGATAACCAACAAACTCACTCAGCTCTCAGGCTCAGAACTCACCAAGTTCCTGGAGGTAGCAGTGAGGAAAGAAAGACCCTGCCCAGATTGGTTAGAGCTAAGGTTGTGAGAAGGATGGTTAAGTGGCCCTGCAGCACACAGCTTTCCTCTGTTTTTAAAAACCCATTCTTCTTTTCAAAGGTAAGGAATATAAACCATCCTTGAGTCTGGGCAGACAGTGCTGTATGATCCAAAGAGGAGTGAACCGGGCCAGGGAAAAGCCATAAACTGGCTGACAGCTCTGAGCCCACAACTGCAGGCCTGACCCAGCTTTTACGCTCAGCAGAACAAACACGGGGCTTATGTGTTTAATCTCCCGAATTCTTGCACCGAATCATGTTGCCTGCTTTTCTTGTCACTTTTCCTAGGGGTTATCAGCAGCCTTGCAGGCTTTATTCCCCTAGTTTCAGAAAGTTCTCTTCTTGTCAATGAAGTCTTTCTGCAAGATTGCTGTGTATGTGATCCTGACCTTTGGTTGCCATTTGACCTTGAAGGTAGACTCCCAAAAGCAAGAGGGTCTCTATCTGGATGGGAAGTGATAGATACAGTTGTATGTCGTGTGGGGACCTTGCCCATAGTTTAAATTTTGATGTTCCAAGAAAAACCCAAGATTTGGGAGAGGCTTGCAAATTAAATCTGTTACTGTAGCCTGCTGGAGTCGGCCTGTTTTACCTTCATTGGTAGGCTGCCTACAGCTGTTCTGTGTTCCTCTTATAACTAAGAGGAACAGCCTTGTGCATGTGCCCAGCACTCTGCCATGAAGAAAATGGCCTCCTCAGCACTCCGAATCAACCCCCATTGTCTCAGCACACAGGGGTCATGCTCCACTTTACAGGTGAGGAATTCACGGTGGCGCTTATTAAGACCATTCCCCTGTATCTTGCAAGCAGTAAGTGGCAGAGTTAGGGCTTTTACAGGTGAGGAATTCACGGTGGCGCTTATTAAGACCATTCCCCTGTATCTTGCAAGCAGTAAGTGGCAGAGTTAGGGCTCGGAACCAAGGTTTTATGACCCATGTGACTTCTGCTGGTGTGGATTCCCAATTACATGTTCTTGCCTCTGAAGCACCCCAGCTGGGTCCTCCGAGCAAAAAGTAGAGAGGATAAACAGTGACTCTCCTGTAAGTCTTGGCCCCCTGCAAGTGTGCCCAGTCTGCAGGAGGTGTTGCTAACATGTGCCCCCCTCTGTTTGCCTCTCTCCCAGGCGGGGAACACGGCTCTGCACCTGGCCTGCCAGAACAGNCCTACTGGGCTCCTCTGTCCGTGGGATTTTCCAGGCAAGAGCACCAGAGTGGGTTGCCATTTCCTTCTCCACTCTAGACAGACAAAACTAGAGCTCAAATGAGAAGTCAAGGGAGCTTCGCAAAATGTCACGACATTGTCTCTAGTTCTCTTGTTTTCTTTCTGGGAGCAGTTTGGCCTGGGACCACCAAGGAAGATCCTGCTCCTGAGTTTTTCTGAATGTCCTTTTTTATGCCCAGTGATTCCTCATCAGCTCCCTAGACTGCATTGCTCCCCATGGGATCCTGGCGTACTGCTAGAATGGGATGCACTTGAATTTTTTAGAGCACATCTTAAAATCCAGCAACTCATCCCACTTTCTTAGTCAATTCAGCCACGATGGATCTGTGATGGGGAAAGTCTCATTTCCAAAGCGATGGTATCTATCTTAGGCAGTGTAATCCAGAGCCTTTGGGTTGTAGGAGAGGCAGGGGTCAGTGGAGTCTTAGTAAGTGCCTGCTAGGCAGAGCCTCTCTTAGTTTTGGCGAAGGTCTCTTGGGCAGCAGGCATCCAGGACCTGAAACTGGAGACAGTCTGCATGGTGGGAAAGAGAGCTGCACACAGGAAAGGGCTGCAAGCCGTGGAGTGAGCACCCATGATAAAGGAGATGCTTGTCATTCAGGCCATTGCCCTGTGAGGAATCTATGCTAGTCTTCTAGCTTTTAAATGGTAGTTTTCTTTTAATTTTCTGTTTTGTTCTGTAACTGCTCAGACCGTGCTTAGAGTTTGATTTCTGTCCGCAGGCAGGCGACACCTGTTTGCACGTTGCTGCGCGCTATAATCACTTGTCCATCATTAAGCTCCTCCTCAGTGCTTTCTGTTCTGTCCATGAAAAGAACCAGGTCAGTGCATGCGTCCTCCCCATGGTTCACAGGCAGGTGCGCTAGCGCCAGCGGGGACCGGGGTTGCTGGGAGGTGGTGTCTGCTCCCGCTATGGGACTCGGCCAGTGCTGGCCTTCGAAGGAACTACAGATTTCCTGTGGCCCTGGTTTATCTGGCGTTCTGGAGAAATCGTGCTCTGTCATTCCAGTGCATATCACCACATTTGCGTAGTGAACATTTTTGGAGATCCTGGGGGTGGGTTTTGTTGTTAGTGTGATTTTAAAAAATGAAACCCACAAGGAAGCCTGGCTTGGTAAGTAAGCAAGGGCTTTCAGTGTCATGATTCCTGAGTTCTGTTCCTTGCACCACCACCTTTGCGTGAGCTGAGCTGATGGAGTCTCTTGTTTCTGTAAAGTTTGGTACATGGTCAGTATCTACACCATGTAGTGGGGTTTTGAAATAAAGCTGTGGTTATTACAGTGTTCTGTGGAAATGTGATTTTTCAATAGTCATTTGGATTTTTAAAAGTTGTCTTGTTATTTATTGAAACCTATACCTAACTGATGCATTGTTTGGCTTTTCTGAGTTTGGGTGCATAAATCTGAAATTTAAAAAATTAGATCATGATTCAGATTTCAAATACCCTATAATGGTGATTACTGATCCTGGCTGCATATTGGGATCAAAAGGGAATTTAAATATACCATTCCTGAATCCCAATACCATTCCTGAATCCCACCCCAATGTAAATGACCAGAACATCTGGGGCTGAGGTCCAGGAAACAGTATTTTTTTTAAAGCTCCTGGTCTAAGTGTGGGCTTCCCTGGTGACTGTCAGTAAAGAATCTGCCTGCAGTGCAGGAGACTTCTTGCAATATAGGAGACCAGGGTTCAATCCCTGGGTCGGGAAGTTTTCCTGGAGAAGGAAATGGCAACCCACTCCAGTATTCCTGCCTAGAAAATCCCATGCCTGAGTGTGCAGACAGGATTGAAAACTACTGACCTAATAGCTAAAGTCTGTCGTTCTATAGTCTCCCCGTGGATTCTAGTTTGTCAGATTACCCCCAACACAGCCCTCACCAACCTGTGCTTCTCAACCTGGGAGGCACATTTCAATCACCTGGGGGCTTTGAAAAATCATCATGCCCTATCCATGCTCCAGACAAATTAAGTCAATGTCTGGGTGGGACTCCGGCGTCAGTAGTTTATAAAGCTTCTCAGCTGATTCCAGTGAGCATTGGAGACTGGAAACCACAGCTCCAGAATTTCCCCTAACATACAACTAGGTGACTCAGGAATGAAATGAACACTTTCCCTGTCTACTCACCAGGGAAGGAGGCCTGAGGACGGCTGGATTTTCATACTTGATCACCTGCCAGGAATGAATGAATGAGTGATTTCACTTCTGTATGCATCTAACGTATTTATGTCATCTGGTTTGGGAATTAAAACCAACATTTGCATTTGGAATTAGCCCACCAAGCTGCATCTGTTCATATCCTCCTTTGATTGTCTAAAATGTTTTTTGCAAAAAATAAATTATTGGCTAAATTTGGTAAGGAGTTGAAAACAGCTGGTGTTAAATGAACGCCATCTTCAGTGACTCCACCCAAACAGGAAACTCCCTGGCCTGTAGGATGATCCCAGTGGCCCTTTCACATCCCTGAGGGTGGCTGCAGGGCTGGGCTATTACTCTGGGGCCTGTAGAAGTAGCTACCTTAGAAGCTCCTGCTCATTCTAGCTCAGAAACCAAGGGGTTCTCTGCCCATCCCCTGCCAGGGCAGACAGACAGGGTCCAGAGCTACCTTTTAAAGTAAAAATTTTTTAAAGTATGTGTTAAAAGAAATATTTAAAATAACATGGGTGAGATCCTGCCTCTGTGTAAGGTCAGGGCCTACCATTCCCAACATCCCCGGCCCAGCATTGCTTTGTCCCCCTGCACTTAATCCTGTCCTGTGATTTCTGGCATCCCACTCAGAAAGGAATGTGGTATTTGTATGTAGTTCATTCAGTTCCCAAGATCTCTTTTAAAAAAGAACCACATTTAAACAACAAGATCCTACTCTATAGCACAGGGAACTATATTCAATATCCTGTGATAAACCATAATAGAAAAGGACATAAAAATGTATATAACTGATTACATTGCTATATAGTAGAAATTAATGCATTATAAATCAGTTATACTTCAGTAAAATAATTTAAAAAATAAAGTATGAGTTAAAAGAAATATTTAATAAAAAGAACCACATAACACTTTAGCCAAGGGCCACTTGTCAGTCTAAGGCAAATTTTAGTTTAACTTTGAAAAGTCACCACCAAGTCATGGAATAAAAAGCTGGAGGGCTGTGGGGCACGATCCCATGGGGTTTAGCAGGCTTTCTTCTGATGGATTCCAGGCTGGAGACACAGCACTTCATATTGCTGCTGCCCTAAATCACAAGAAGGTGGTTAAAATCTTGCTGGAAGCTGGAGCAGATGGGACCATCGTCAATAATGTAAGTGGAGTTGCAGCCACGGTCTCTAAAGCCATTCCCACCCCTTTCGGTGTCAGGGTGTGTTGTGGCCACCTCACCTCCTGTGAACTCAGAGCACACAGCCTCGCCCAGCCTCGCTCTGGAAGAGCTGCAGCGTGCCGACCCACGACCCCTGGGGCTCAAGGGGGTGGGCTTGAGGGGACCCCTGCTCTCAACAGCCCCGTGAGTTACAAACCCCGAGGGCCCATCTTCAGACAATTCAGTGAGCACGTCCTGACGTGAAAAGGGTCAGGGGTGTCTGAAGTAAACTGGCAAGTAGGTGTTACCGGAAGTGACTGTCCTGGCTGGCCTGTGCGTGTCCCCGGCTGGAGTCCCTTACTCACTGGTCCTCCCTGTGCCTTTCCTTAGGCAGGCCGGACTCCGCTGGAGACTGCCCGCTACCACAATAATCCAGAAGTTGCTCTCCTCCTCACTAAAGCGCCCCAGGTAGGATCTGCTGCATTTTCCCTTGTATTATGTGGGGGCTACAGAGTTGTTGGGATTCCTTGGGTTGTGATCTACTGAAGCCAGATCAAACCGCCTTATGTAAGGGACTGATGGGTTTCCTGAGCAGGTAGTGGGACACGTAGGAATCCACGTGAGCCTCCAGGAAACTGGAACCAGAGACTTCAGGCCCAGCAGGCCGTTCTCATAACACGGCATCGTTTCCTCTCTGTGGCTGGATCATTGTCACAGCCAGTTTCCTGGATCTTAATTTCCCAGCCAGGGAAAAGTACCAGTTTAAAATGCAGGAGAGACTTCCCTGGCGTTCCAGGGGTTAAGACTCTGTGCTTCCAGTGCAGGGCACGTGGGTTTGATCCTTGGTAGGGAAACAAGGTCCCATAGGGTGTGCAGTGCAGCCAAAAAATGAAAACAATAAAACGTCATAGGAGAAGGTTGGTCGTGATTGGGAGCTGGGGGCAGATGCCCAAAACAAGTGGGACAGAGGTGCTTTAGGGAGATGGTGGCGTCTGTTTGACCATGTGGTTACAAGAGGTATTTCCCAGAGAAAGGTGGGAATGGGCATTTGTCTGGGCAGCCATATATGTCTACTAGAGGCAGTTGAGTACAGTACAGTTGTACTCCTTTTAATTAAATATTGCATGATGGTATATTGGTCATCATTCAATTTTAACAGATGACTGATACTTGAAGTTAAAACGATCTAAGTCAGAAATTTAATCATGATAATTTATGTTATTTATGATTTCAACACCCTGAAATAGCTTTGTTTATATTACCTTCCACAGATAATGTTTATATAGCTGTGCCTACTATGTATATCCTCGTTTGTATTCTCCCCTTTATCCTATCTATGATAGGAAACTGTTCTGCAGTCTTCACGAGTATTTATCATAATGGAAGCATAATATTCTTTTCTGGTTGCTGACCAGTATTAAACTATTTCCTTAATGTTAGACATTTTGGTTACTTCCCAGTTGGAGCTACTCTGTTCCTTTACAGCAAACAGTGATTGGTTTTCCACCTTATTCTGGCTAATGCTGCAAGAAGGCAAAGTCTTGGGGAGCCAGAGGGACAGACTGGACCCCAGGTGTTGCCCAGGCCCAGCCATCCTCGGGTTCTGGGTGGCCTTGATTCCATCTATGTGTTAAAAACATGCCTGATGTAACTAGCAGTTTCTGGAAGTAGTTAAGATTTTATCTCTTGCAGAATCGATCGCCCTCTTGCCCATGAAGTAAGTCCTTTTCAGTGGGCTCTGGAGATCCACAGAGACCCTGAAAGGTGTGAGTCGGATGCTCCTTCAGAAAAAGGCTCCATCTTTGTCTAGCTATTTGCAAACAAATTCTCAGCATAATCACCTCCAGAATCCTGATAGAAAAATGCTAGCCTCTCCTGGATCAAAAAGGACAGGCTGCTGTATAAGGGTCAGAATCCATCATAGTTACCTGGCATCTCAGAATCTGGCAGTTTAGTGGACAGCCAGCCCTGTACTCAGCCATATGAAGACCGTCAAGTCTTGTGGGGTGGAGGATCCCCCTGGCACACAAGGACTGATGTGCCTTTAACCTGCCTGTCATTTATCTTCTAGAGCCCAGGGATCTGGATTCCCAGGGATAAAGCTCACTTGTGAACTATTTTCCTATGTGGGTTCTCCTTTAGCCTTTACCATTTAAAAAAATGGCTTGGGATGTCCCTGGTGATTCAGTGGCTAAGATCCCATGCTCTCATTGCATAGGGCCTGGGTTTGATCCCTGGTCAGGAAACTAGATCCCACATGTTACAACTAAGACCCAGTGCAGCCAAATAAATAAATATTGTTTAAAAAAAGCTTAACGGAGGGGGGTTCAGGATGGGGAACACATGTACACCTGTGGCTGATTCAAGTCAATGTATGGCAAAACCAATACAATATTGAAAAAGTAAAGTTAATTAATTTTAAAAAAATAAAGGCTTAAGCAAGATTTTCCACACCCATACTGAATAGCAAATAGAATATTTTTTAAAGTTTTTTCTTTTTTTTTTTTACATAATTGTATGTACTAACCCTTATTTTTCAATGCACAGTAAAAGCTTTGGAATATGCTTAAAATTGTATGCATACTATTTTGTTGATCTGTAGTTGCAGAAATGGCCTCAGTGTTTGTATTAATTGAAATGAGACATTCCCTTGTCCCAGTACCTTAGTTGATCATGGATTTTGATGGTTCACAGCAGTACTAAGGGTATTTCCTTCTGAGACTTTAAGATTAATATTCCCTGATTTCTGTGAGGTGGAGAAGACTGATGATCTGGGTGGATGGTATAGTTCTCTGAGAAAGGCTGTGAGCCATGCAGAGTTGTCACTGGCTAATAGTGTGGTCAGTGGAGGGAATTTTTCTGATTATTTTGTGTTTGGCGAACTGAATTTTACTTCTCATTTTTGGTTGATGCTTTGGAAAGTGACTTCTAGGCTGATTCTGGAGCTTTGTCCTGTTGTAAGTGTCCGTAAAGCAGATGAGCAGCAGGCACTAGTTGCTTTTTATCTGACTCGACTTCCTACTGAGTCTAAATTTAGCTTAGGACACTGGTTCTCAGACCTTTTCTGTCTAAAGACCCTTTAACTTTTCTTCAATGTTATGGAGGCCCATAATGAACTTTATGTACGTGAGTTTATATCTATCAGTAGTTACCAATTGAAAATAAAGTTAAGAAATATTAAATACTTTATCATTTGAAAGTAAATCCATTTTGTAATAACAAATAGTATGATTGTGCAAAAGAATACTTTTCAGAACAAAAACTGAGGAGTGTAGAATTGTTGAACATTTTTTGCACATCTTATTGTCTTACTTAGATCAGAATTCTGCCATCTTTTATTTCTGCGTGCAGTCTATTGTAATATCACTTACATAGCTTCTGGCAAATACCACAGTACACTCATGAGAGAATGAGCATGAAAAATGCCAGTGTTGTTGTAATATTATGTAAATAATCTTAACCTCATGGACACACGGGTCCCTGGACACTTTTAGACCTGCTGGCTTTCAGGGGATGAGAATATAATTTAAAAAATCTGTTCGGCTGCAGGCATGTATTTTCCATTTAGGTGTTACCCACTGCCTGTTGAGGGTGTTGTTTGTTTGTTTTAGTCCTATAATGTGTCACTAGAATTTAATTAACACAAGAAGAAAGTCTGACCTGGAGATGAAAATCACTAGGCTGAATTTCAGAGAACACTTGTCTATAAGACAATAAAATAATGTTTTATTGCAGAAAGAGTGTGACCATGAAAGTGCTTCCGACTTCTGGACCTCCTCTGGTTTTTTAAAGGGAGTGAGCCCTGGAACTAGGAGTAGGGAGTCTGGAGGAGAAGGGCTGAGCCAGAGACTGAAGGTTTCCACGAGCTCAGAGATCTGTGTTCTGTGTTTGTTTAGAAGCCTTTCTGCCAACTAAGCGACTCAGGCCCCCAGGCAGGTGGGAGACGCCTGCAGAGGCCGATGGACCAGGTGTGCCTGCTACCTGCTTTGCCTTGGTTAATACCAGCAGCTCCGTGTTCTCATGTTACAGAAGCCAGAGCACAGAAAGGTCCAATAACTTGCTTGAAGATCTCCAGCTTGCTGCTAGGCTTCAGTCTGCAGGGCCCCACATGTACTTGCTTGTGTCCCATCCATGTCTCTGCACTCGAAGGGGCTGACCAAAGGCTTCTCCTGGGGGAAGAGACTCCAGCCCCGTGGCTGGTACCATGGCTCACAGGTGCATCTCAGTTCTATTTGAATATGTAAGTAAGTAAGTGAAATCGCTCAGTCGTGTCCGACTCTTTGCGACCCCATGGACTGTAGCTTACTTGGCTCCTCTATCCATGGGATTTTCCAGGCAATAGTACTGGAGTGGATTGCCATTTCCTTCTCCAGCAGATCTTCCCAACCCAGGGATCAAACCTGGGTCTCCCGCATTGTAGACAGATACTTTACCGTCTGAGCCACCACTTGGACACAATTCGGCCAAGAAGGAAGTCTGATGGGCTAGATCAGGCCCTGTATCCCAAGACAGACTGTGGCTGGCATAGGGCTGCCGCGTCGCACAGCTCCAGGGGACGCCGTTCCTGTCCTGGACTATGTGAGTGGTGCTCCCTGGAGCTGAGCAGCGCACAGCCTGCTCACACCTGCATGGCGGCCCTGGCCCAGCACCACGTGCCTGTTAGTGTTATTGTAGACCATGAGCTCCTCAAGGTCAGGATGATGTCGTTGCATCTCTGGGACCCTAAGTGCCCAGCACAGGGTGTAGGGGACATAGCAGGTGGTGCAGAGGCACTTGTTTGATGTGGTCTCCCCGGTTTGGCTGGAGGCTCTTGTCAGGTTCGCGCACACCAGTAGTTTGTAACGATGCCTCTTGCCTCCTTCAGGTCTTGCGCTTCAGTCGTGGGCGAAGCCTGAGGAAAAAGAGAGAGAGGCTCAAGGAAGAGAGGAGAGCTCAGTCTGTGCCGAGAGATGAGGTGGCACAAAGCAAGGTGGGGGGCGGCCCTCCCGCCCGCCTGCGTGTGGGAAACTGTCT
The DNA here is from genome assembly GCA_006410935.1 of Redunca redunca. Lineage (NCBI taxonomy): Eukaryota > Metazoa > Chordata > Mammalia > Artiodactyla > Bovidae > Redunca > Redunca redunca. The sequence goes on from SJYQ01093190.1 coordinate 228,812, forward strand.
CCCTGCCTCCTCTGGGCCCGCCTCGGTCTCTCCTTCCTGCTGGGTCCTTCAGAGCTTGTCTTTCCTTCCGGCCTCTTGTCTTCCACTCTCCCAAGATTTCAGGCTGCTGGCTGGCATGCCACTGGTCTTTTCCAACCCCTCGTGTATTTGCAAGCCCTGAGCATCTGTGGCCTCGTCACTGCCACGTGGACAGCACGGCCTCTGACAGCACACCCTCCATCATGGAGAGCAGTGGTTTGCAAAATGTGGATCCGCTTGTCACCTGGAACCTTGTTAGACATGCAAATTTGGGGGCCTCACCCCAGACCCACTGGATCAGAAACTCTGAGGTGGGGCCCAGCAATCTGTGGTTGAGCAAGCTTTCCAGGTGATTTCAATCTGGACTATAAGTAGAGGACCACTGGCATAGCTTGCTGTCTCTGTTTCCTCTTAGGGAATAAACCAAGGCAGTGCTAGCCCACGTGGCTCCTCGTGCAAATTAGTAAAAGATGCCTCCTGGACAGATCAGCCCAGCACAGGGCACTTAACGGTGAAAAGAGTTGGACTTCAGCTCCCTCTGCCTCACTCATGCCCTCAGCTTTGTGCCTTTGTGCAGTGAACAGCTTGCACAACTGTACTTGGAAGCTCTGGAATAAACCATGCCTTTCATCTCCCCCAGAGGGAAGAAGACTAGGATTTAGAGACAATTTGGGGGACATAACATTTTATACCAAGTACTTATTTTTCTGTCCATTTGAGAATCTTATCAATTTCCAGGGTTAAGGCATTGTAACTTTCATTACATTCCTGTGTATGAATTCTACATGTTAACTTGTAAACATTCTCGAAAGGACTAGAAATGGTGATTTTTTTTTTCCCTTCATTTCAAAGGGTTCTCATTCTCCTCTATGAATTGTAAGGGTCCAAGTTCTAAGAATGAGTGAGGTTGCCTTTTTGTTGAAATGTAAAAGATAAAAAAAACCTCTAATGCTGAAGTGTTTCCTGTGTGCTAGCTTCTTGAAGTTCTAAAACACAGAATGAGGCCCAAGGTGATATCTAGTTCGGCACCTAATAAATAAAAAGACAAATATTCAACTCCCCAGGAAAAGCACAGGTGTTCAGTTAGAATCACAAGCAGTGCTCCCTGTGTCTGAAATGTCATTTTTTAATGATTCCCAGGGGTCCTTTAAGTGGATGGAGTCTGGGAAATGTTATGCCATGATGGAATGAGGCTGAGGGGTCCAGTAGAGGAGGTGTCTGGGTCTTTTTTCCCCCTCTGTAGGGAAGTGTCTCTGCAGGAGACACCCATAGCAGTGAACAGGCTGCACCCAGGAAAGAAGAGGCCAGAGAAGATGTCCTGTCTGCCTCCCCAGAGCCCAGAGCAAAGGACAGCAGACAGAAAAAGTCAAGACCCAAGGTCAGGAGGCACGTGAGAGCCGCCGAGAGGGCTGGGAGGTGGGCTGGCAGAGGGCCCTGGAATAGCGTCATGCCCAGCAGCTAAAAAACCACTTCACTTGGCTTGCTTGCTGCTTTGGAGCCAGAGCGCAGAAATTGGCCCTGGCCAGCTGCAGACACAAGGTTAGCGTGTGACAGCTCTCTTGGCAAGTGGTCCCTAGAGTAGAACGCTGCCAGAGAGCGTGGTGGGCTGGGTGGGAGCCGCCGGCTGGGTGCCAGGCTCGCAGATGTCGCTTGCTCACAGCGGCGGTCTCCTCCTCTCCCACAGGTGTCAGCATTTTCTGACCCCACCCCTCCAGCAGACCAGCAGCCCGGACAGCAGAAGAACACGCACGCTCACAGTCACCCGAAAAAGAGGCCCAGGCATCGCTGCTCGCCCCCGCCCCCTCCGCATGAGTTCAGAGCATACCAGCTCTACACGCTGTACCGGGGCAAGGACGGCAAAGTGATGCAGGTACCTGCTGGGCCCTGTCAGGACAGGACCAAGGGCTGCAAGCAAGGAGTCTGTGTAATCCTGTTGCTGGAGGCTAATATCACTGTAGGCAGTGACTGCAGAAGGCAGGAGCTTTCATGATAAGCCAGCTGGCCCTCCCCACCTAAATAGTACAGTACCCTCCTGCTGCTTAGGCCTGGTGAGCCAAGGGATGTTACAAGGCTTTCTGCACTCCCCTTGTTCAGTTGCTAAGTCACGTCCGACTCTGTGACCTGATGGATTGCAGCACACCAGGCCTCCCTGTCCCTGACTGTCTCTGGGAGCTTGCCGAAGTTCATGGCCATTGAATCGGTGATGCCATCCAACCATCTCATCCTCTATTACACTCTTCTCCGTTGCCTTCAATCTTTCCCAGCATCAGGATCTTTTCTAATGAGTCGACTCTTTGCATCAGGTGGCCAAAGTATTAGAGCTTCAGCTTCAGCATTGGTCCTTCCAATGAGTATTCAGGGTTCATTTCCTTTAGGATTGACTGGTTTGATCTCCTTGCAGTCCAAGGGACTCTCAAGAGTTTTCTCCAGCACCATCCTTAGGTGACCAGATAATCTTGAGACCAGAGAAAGGGTAAAAGCAGCTTGAAGGAGTTCCTTGGCAGTCCAGTGGGTAGGACTTGTTGCTTTCACTGCCAGGGGCCTGGGTTTGATCCCTTATCTGGGAACTAAGATCTCGCAAGCTGCGTGGAGTGCACACACACACACACACACACACACACACACACACACAAAGCCAGCTGAGGACTGGGACTGTATGTTACCCTCTCTGAATCTCCTTAGCATTTACCAGCCCTATCAGCTTGGCTTGTTAGATAGTCCAGAGCTACCACAGGGGTGAGCCTCCTCCATCACATGTGTCCCCCAGGTGTACTGGCCAACACAGGATGGGTACCAAGGAATAAATGAGTTGAATTGATTACTTTCTGGCTTTCCTCTTAGGCGCCAATAAATGGCTGTCGGTGTGAACCCCTGATCAATAAGCTGGAGAATCAGCTGGAAGCAACTGTGGAGGAGATCAAAGCAGAGCTGGTGTCGGTTCAGGATAAGATGAACGTGAAGCTGGGGCACATGGAGAATAAGACCCAGCACCAAGTAAGTGGTCGCCATTCTCCTCATGATGTAGTATTCTGGCAGAAAATGAAATCTGAGACCTCAGCACGCCTTTCTGTCCTGCAAACTCTACCCTGAGCATGCCGGGCAGGCTGTCAGAGAAGAGGCCTGTGGTTTCTTTAAAGCCATTGTGATTTCTTTTTTTAAAAAAAATTTTATTGGCGTAAACACAACAATATTGTGTTGGTTTCTGCTGTAGAGGAAAGTGACTCAGCCATACATGTACATATATCCCCTCGTTTTTGGACTTCCCTCCCATTTAGGTCACCACAGAGTAGAGTTCCCTGTGCTACACTCATTAGTTATCTGTTTTATACGTAGTAGTGAAGGTAGGTAGGCTTAGTTGCTCAGTTGTGTCCAATTCTTTCGACCCCATGGATTGTAGGACACCAGGCTCCATGGGACTCTCTAGCAAGAATACGGGAGTGGGTTGCCATTTCCTTCTCCATGCATAGTAGTGTATATATATGTAAATGCCCATCTCAATTCTTCCTACCTCCTCTTCCTCCCTTGGTATCCATATGTTTGTTCTCTGTGTCTCTATTCCTGCCCTGCAAATAGGTTCATCTGTACTGTTTTTCTAGATTCCATATATATGCACTAAAATAGAGAAGATTTTTCTTTTTCTGACTCATTTTGCATGACCATCTCTAAGTCCATCCACATCTCTGCAAATGGCACAATTTCATTCTTTTTTATGGTTGAGTAATATTTCATTGTATGTATGTACCACATCTTCTTTATCCATTCCTCTGTTGATGGACATTCAGGTCACTTTAATGTCCTGGCTGTTGTAAATAGTGATGCAGTGAACATATCTGGGTGTTCTGGGGTGCGCATATCTTTTGGAATTATGGTTTTCCCCAGGTATATGCCCAGGAGTGGGATTGCTAGGTCATATGGGAGATCTCCTGGCAATTTTTCAAGATTGCCAGGAGAAATTTCAATAACCTCAGATATGCAAATGATGCCACCCTTATAGCAGAAAGTGAAGAAGAACTAAAAAGCCTCTTGATGAAAGTGAAAGAGGAGAGTGAAAAAGTTGGCTTAAAAACTCAACATACAGAAAACAAAGATCATGGCATCTGGTCCCATCACTTCATGGTAAATAGGGAAACAGTGGAAACAGTGACAGACTTTATTTTTTTGGGCTCCAAAATCACTGCAGATGGTGACTTTAGCCATGAAATTAAAAGACGCTTGCTCCTTGGAAGAAAAGTTATGACCAGCTTAGCATATTAAGAAGCACTTTGCCAACAAAAGTCTGTCTAGTCAAAGCTATGGTTTTTCTAGTAGTCATGTATGAATGTGAGAGTTGAACTATAAAGAAAGCTGGGCACCAAAGAATTGACACTTTTGAACTGTGGTGTTGGAGAAGACTCTTGAGAGTCCCTTGGACAGCAAGGAGATCCAACCAGTTCATCCTAAAGGAAATCAGTCCTGAATATTCATTGAAAGGGCTGATGCTGAAACTGAAACTCCAATACTTTGACCACCTGATGCAAAGAACTGACTCATTAGAAAAGACCCTGATGCTGGGAAAGATTGAAGGCGCGAGGAAAAGGGGATGACAGAGGATGAGATGGTTGGATGGCATCACCGACTCAATGGACATGAGTTTGAGTAAACTTCAGGAGTTGGCAAAGGACAGGAAATCCTGGCGTGCTGCAGTCCATGGGGCTGCAAAGAGTCAGACATGACTGACTGAACTGATGCTAGGTCTAGTTTTAGTTTTGTAAGGAACCTCTATGCTGTTCTCCATAGTGGATACTTCAGTTCACATTCCCATCAGCAGTGTAGGAGGGCTCCCTTTTCTCCACACCCTCTCCAGTGTTTATTGTTTGTAGATTTTTGATGTTGGCCATTCTGACTGATGTGAAGTGATACCTCATTGTAGTTTTGATTTGTATTTCTCTGATTTTTACTTGTGTTGACCATCTTTTCATGTGCCTCCTGGCCACCTGCGTGTCTTCTCCGCAGAAATGTCTATTTAGGTCTTCTGCCCATTGTGATCACTTTATGTGATTTCTTGAAAGCCACTGACTTAAAAAATTTTAAGAGCATGTTTAAATTGCTTCTGATTATAAAATAATATATACCATTATGGAGCATTTTTAAAACACATGAAAACTAGGAAAGGAAAATAACTCACCTGTGAACCTACTATGATGAAAAAGCACTATTAATATTTGGGTTTATTTCCTCCAGTCCTTTTATGTCTGGGTGCTTTGACTCCCCTTTCCCATTGTACACTAAGGTAATATAATCATGTTTATCTTTTTTTATTTTTCCAGCTTTATTTTGAAAGTGGTCGTACATACAGAAAAGTTGAAATGATGGCTCACTGAATGTTTGTGCACCCTCCACCTAGGTTCAGCCAGCGGTTACTGTGTCGCCACCTTTGCACTTGTCTCTCGCACACACTTTTGGTTCTTCTGCTTAACTGTTTGCTGACCCATTACCTTTAAGTACTCCAGAACACATCAACTGAGAATGAGGATCTCATCCTTCCTTACACAATACCATCTTCACATCTGAGAAAAGTAACACTAATTGTGTAATATGCAGTCCACATTCAGATTTTCTCAATTCTCCTAAAATATGTGTGTTTCATGGCTGCTTTTTTGTTTTTAATCCCAACCTGGGATCCAGTGAATACTTTGTGCTTGTATATTGTATGTCAGGCTCTGTGGTCTCTTTTCCTCTAAAACAGCCCCTGGTTTCTTCTTGTGGCTCTTGTTTTTTTCCCATAATAACTTTTTAACAGAGTCCACGCCATTGGTTTAGTAGAATGTTTTATAGTCTGGATTTGCCTGACTGTTTCTTCATGGTATTTTTAATTGTGTTCCTCTATCCCTGTATGTCTGTGAAGTGAAAGTTAGGTCTAGAGCAGGAATCCTCGAAATGTTGTCCCCAAACCAGCAGCATCAGCATCATCTGGGGACTTGACGGGAAAATATGCAAATTCTTGGGCCTCCTCCCAAATCTCCTGAATTTAACTGTAAATAAAACTCCAGGGGCAGAGTCTCAGCAACCTGTATTTTAACATAATCTCCAGGTGATACTGGTAAAAACAAGTTTGAGAACCATTAGTCTAGATACTTATTTAGGTTCAGGTTAAATATTTTTGGCAAGAATATTTCATAGTTAATTGTGTAAGCTTCAAATTACACAGAAGAGATACATCAGGATGTCTCATTATTACTGACACTAAGTTTGATTGCTTGGCTAAGCTGGTAACCACTGTCTCTCTCCACTGTAAAGGTGTGTTTTCCCTTTGTAATTAATAGATATGTGATGGATATAGGTTTTTAAATATAAAAAAGCTTTTAAAAGCTTACAAAGTAACACATGTTCATTGGGGAAAACACTTCACATGCAGAACTATTATTGTAGTGACCCTGCCCAGAAATTCTCCCATTACTATGTATTTTCATGTAGGTTTTTTTCTTTTATAGATATAACCTTACTAATTTTCACTTTTAAACAAAAAAAATGGAACTATACTGTGCTTTTTTTTGCAGTTTACTTTTTAAGTTGGTAAAAAGAGCTAGTGTGTGCTTTTTAATGGTGGTAGACCTGTGAAGTTATAGTGTGCTTTTTAATAGTGACGTACAATTTCTATGCAAGGAAATATAATTTTACGTCCTGCTTTTTTCACTTAATTTTAATTTTCTGAATATAATTTTATTTATTTTTGACTGTGCTGGGCCTTCGTGGCTGCTCAGGGTTTTCTCTAGTTGCCGTGAGCAGGGGCTTCTCTAGTTCAGTGCTCGGGCTTCTCATGGTCATGCCGTCTCTTGTGGAGCAGGGGCTCTAGGGCATTGATTGGCTCAATAGTTACCGCTTGCAGGCCTAGTTGCTCCACAGCATTTGCAGTCCTCCTGGACCAGGGATCAAACCTGTGTCTCTTGCATTGGCAGGAGACTGAGCCACGAGGGAAGCCGTTTCGCTTAATTTTGTTTCTTGAGCACTTTCCCACATCCTTGGCTTCATAATATTCCAGCATATCAATACCACTTAATTTATTTAACCATACCTTTTGTTAGACACTAAAGTTGCTTATAAGTTTTCACTCTACTAAATAAATGCTGTGAACATTTATGTACACAAACTTGATTGCTTCTGAGGTTATATGCTTAGAATTAGGATAATGGGATCCAAAGTTAAGAATATATTTAAGGCTCTTGAAAAGTGTTGGCAAGCTACTTAATTGAAAGGTTGTACCAATTTATATCCTACAAGCAGGATCTGAGTTTCTGTTTCAAACCTTTGCTATCATTGAATGTTTTTTTAAAGTTTTTGCCAAATTAACTAAGGATATTTGACTTTAATTTTTATGTCCCTGTCTGTTGGTGAAACTGAGTATTTTTAAGGTTTGTAGGTTATTTGCATTTCATAAAAAGCCCATTTTAAAAATATCTGGGCCATAATAGATTAGTTAAACTGTTTTGTAAATAAAACCTCACTTTAGCTAGCCCAAGCACAGAGAGGAATGTGTTAGGTAAATGTTGAGATGTCTCATGGACCTCTGTTTCATTCAAAGAAGGTGACAGACTGGGGTGTAGAACCTTCTTCCTAATTCTGGGTCTCAGGGGACCGACTCTAGCGCAGCATGAGTCAGGAGCACGTGCCTGGACCATCAGCTGTGCCCCAGGAAGACAGCTGTGTGTCAGCCTGGGTACTGTCCAGTCTAGGCAGGGGGTGGGAGGAGGGAGAGCAGGCTGGTCCTAGGAAACAGAAGAGCGGCTCCCAGGAGGCTGTGAGGGATGAGGAGCCCGAGCAGAAGGAGCTCACCGCATCTCCAGAGCTGCTGCTCCTCTTTAATTTACGAACATCCGAGCATGGAACGTCAGTATGTCCCCAACAGGAGAGGCTCCCGCTGCCAAGCCCTCCGTGTCTGGCTCCCACTCACAGTGGTTCCTGTCTCTTCTGTGGACCTTGTCGTGCAGTGGGAGTTTGTTCTGCTGGGTGTCAGAGCCCCACAGGCAGGGTCCTGCTTAGGGCCTGGGGGAGCAGAGAAGGACACATGACTGCAAGGTGACAGTCACTAGCTCCTCCCGAGAGAGTCAGTTCCTAGGCAAGCTGATAAGAAGTCTGGGGTCCCCGAGAAGGAGGAAGGGGCCTGGGGTTCTCAAGGAGGAGACGGGTCTGGAATTCTCAAGGAGGAGGAAAAGACAAACGTCTTTTTTCCCCTCTACATTCCTTAGTCTTAGTCACATAAAACGTTTTTCTTTAAGCCTGGAACTGATGATTACACAACTCAGTTTAAACTCTGTACCAGGGACTATAGAACAACAGTGTATCCTGCCTGTGGACAGTTTTCTCCTTCCTGAAAACCTTCAGACTAATCCTGATGTTTTAGAATGTATATTATGGGAATGGGTCTGGTAGGATCTTTTCTATTGTTAAATTCTAATCCTATTATCCTAAAATGTAGATTGTGGGAGTGTGTCTGGTAAAAATTTTCACAAACTTGAGATATTCTTTTGATTTATTGTAAATAACTCCCTTGCTAACACTAGCAGGGAGGGCACTCTCTGTCCCCCTTCTGATGTCTACGTCAGAAGCTTTCTCTGTCTCTTTTCATACTTTAATAAAACTCTGCTACACGAAAGCTCTTGAGTGATCAAGCCTGGTCCCTGGTCCTGTAGCTAAGTCTTCTTCAGAAATAACTAATCTGACATTGTTCACCATAAGCTATCACTCCCTGAAGTGATCCCTTTGAACTCCCTCCACTCCCTTCTTCACAGGTGCTATGACTACTTTCAGTGAAGGATCTGTTCACTGGGAATGCTGGAGGAAAGCTCTGACTATTCAGCTGCTTTCATTTCTTCTCGGGCAGCCACTAATATTTAAAAAGGGGAAGGGGGGTTAAAAAAACATTTTTAAAAGGGGAGCTGGACCTAGAGGAGTGGGATGGGAAGGGAGGTGGGAGGGGACATGGGTAAACCTTTGGCTGATCCATGCTGATGTTTGGTAGAAACCAACACAATATTGTAAAGCAATTATCCTTCAATTAAAAATAAATTAAAAAAAAATTTTTTTAAAAAGAGGAATGGGGATAGCTCCATACTCCGTGAAATAGTTTTTCCTTGTAATAATAGTCTTGGAAATAATTTTCAAAGGCCCATACAAATTTTCTTTTACCAACAAGGAATATATTGGCTCAAATTGTATATTTACTGTGTATTTATAGTCTCTGGACCCACTCAGGATTTTAAATGAGAAAAAGAAAGCATCACTGGCTTACACAGAAACATACTCAGGAATTCTGAAAACTTAAAGAATTCCGTGAGGGCCACACGAAAAGAATAGGGTGAGGAGTGGGATGTGCTTGCCTTCTGTCTGGCCCCTGCTTGGTACCCTTAAGCCCCTTACTCATCTCAGGAGTGAAGACATCAGGACCCACCCTTAGATCATCTCAGTCACAGCATCCCCTTTGCCCATTGAATCCTAGATGCGGGTTCTGGACAAGCTGATGGTGGAACGACTCTCGGCAGAGAGGACAGAGTGCCTGAACCGCCTGCAGCAGCACTCGGACTCGGAGAAGCACGAGGGAGAGAAACGGCAGGTGAAAACCAGCATCTGTCTGTCTTGTCCACACGTCTCCCCGAGGCAAGGGACTCAGACCTATCACTGAAAATCCCCAGATCCTCTAAAAGTGTTTGCATGACAGAGCGTGTCATTTTTATAACCTGAAGGTAGGAAAGAGCCTGGAGTTTGATTCCTGTTTGTGGCTGAGTATGCTGGTAGGAGACGGAGGCTGAGCAGTTTAGAGAAGGTGCTGGGGAGAAGGTGGGCTCCGCCCAGGGTCAGTGCTGTGTCCTGTGCTTCTGCTGGGCTGTGCCTCTGTTGTTGCACAAAACTTGGTTCCTGCCCTCGGAACGTGTGGACCACCCAGGACGGCAGACACGAAATGAGTTCCTGTGAGTGTGTGCCCCTAAGCAGCCAGACATGCGTGTGTGCTGTGTGCTCGGTCACATCTGACTCTGCAACCCCACGGACTAGCCCGCCAAACTCCTCTGTCCATGGGATTTTCTAGGCAAGAATCCTGGAGCGGGTTGCCTTTTCCTCCTCCAGGGGATCTTCCCAACCCAGGGATGGAGCCTGAGTCTCTTGTGTCTCCTACATTAGCAGGCATATTCTTTACCACTACACCACCTGGGTGTTTTAGAGGCTTTTAAGATGCCTCTAAGTCACTTAATGAAGATAATACTTAGCTATCAGCTTGGGTGCTAGGTGAATCCCAGGCTTTGGGTGGGGGGGGTGGCAGAGAGAAGGCTGTGTGGCCTGTGGGAGGCAGGTAGCCCACAACTTTGGGACTTCTCCAGATAATAGCATATCCTAATCAAAAAGTCCATTCTTGAGGCTTTAGTTCATAAGCTGTGTATCAAAGTCTCCTGATGATTTGTGTACTAACTTGTGGGATATTTTTAGATGTCCTTGGTGGATGAATTAAAAACCTGGTGCATGTTAAAGATTCAGAATCTGGAACTGAAGCTTTCTGGAGATTCTAGGGCCTCCAGGACTAAATCCACACCGTCTACTTGCGAGTCCTCCACAGGTAACCAGCATGCAGAGAGAGCCCCTCCATCCAAAGATGACAAAACCCCCAGGTTGAGTTCTCTTCTTACATCTGAAGATAGCCTGTCTGATAGCACTGCATGAAACACCAGATTGTAGCATGAACTCTGTAGGGGCCAGGACCATGCTGTTGCTATTTAATAATAAAGTACTCTTATTTAAGTGTTCAAAAATTTGTTGAATGAAGGAATAAAAAAATTGCTGATCAGTGATGGCAGTGCAGTACTGATAGTGTGAAAGTGGATACCCAAAGATTGGGGTGAGGAGGGGACCTGTCTGTTTGGCAGGGCACTCGCCCTTGCACCTCTTTCCCTTTCTCGTCCTTGATCAGCCTTCCACCTTTGGCCAGCTCTGCGTGGGTGCTAAGTTGCTTTGGTCATGTTCTACTCTTTTTGACCCTGTGAACTGTAGCCTGCCAGCCTTCTCTGTCCAGGGGATTCTCCAGGCAAGAATACTGGAGTGGGTTGCTGTGCCCTCCTCCAGGGGATCTTCCCAACCCATATTGATCCCACATCTCTCTACATCTCCTGTACAGCCTCATTAAACCACAGAACATGTATCGAAGCTGCCCCAGGTGCTGGATAAGAGATTCTTTGAGCAGAGCACCGTTATGTTAGCTCAGGGGTTATACTCAGTGAGGATCATTTGAGGACATGCACAGCCTTAGTAATTAGACCTTCATGGGGGAATTTGATGTGCTGTGTATTTCATGCTACCATGGACCATTTCTGTATCTTTCTGCCTTAATGGTGGTGAAAATCCTGGGCAAGTTTTTCATGCTGGGACTAGTTATGGAACTTGTCATAGAGCTCTGGGTAGAGGGATTAGGATCACCTCTCCAAATTGGGTCAAGGAACGTGTAACTGGGGCTCTAGTGTGGAAAAGGCCCAGAAATTAGAGAATGGGGGTGCTTACTCTCATCAGTGAGTGCTCAGCTCTGCTTTAAGACATACAGTGAGAGCATCATCCTTAACCATCAGGAAGTGGCACCCAGAGCCCTCTCGTGTAGATTGTTGTTGTTTAGTCACTCAGTGGTGTCTGACTCTTTGTGACCCCGTGGTCTGTAGCCCACCAGGCTCCTTGGTCCACGGGATTTCCCAGACGAGAATACTGGAGTGGGTTGCCTTTTCCTTCTTCAGGGGATCTTCCTGACCCAAGATTGAACTGGTGTCTCCTGCATTGGCAGGCAGATTCTTTACCGCTCAGCCACTTGGGAAGTTGTGTAGATTGAGACAGGCTGAAGGAAAGGCCAGCAACCTTTTGGCTTAGATGCCATGAGTGGGTCTAACGCAGTACCCCTGAAAGCCCTGACAAGCCAACATCATAATCTGGGAAGAAGCGGAAGGAAAGGACGGGAGAACTGCACAGCAGGTGGTGATGGAGAGGTTGGCGGCTTACAGGATTCCCAAGACTCTCAGTGCCAGCCCAAGTGACTGTATGAACACAGATTCACTCTGACTTTTGTTTTCCTTCCAAAACCAGGTGTGGATCAGTCAGTGGTGGCTGCAGGCCCAGTAGCAGCCTCGGACAGTTCCCCCCAGGTGGTCAGGCCCAAGGAAAAGGCCCTCAGCTCCACCGCCACCCACAGACTCCAGCAGCAGGAGCTGTCTTCCTCGGACTGTACGGGCTCCCGACTGAGGAATGTCAAGGTCCAGACGGCCTCGCTCCCCTTGAAAGAGGCAGCCAGATGCGATCCACAAGCTGGGCCCTGTGTTGACAGAGGCACCCAGACCAAAAAGTCTGGGAAAAGTGGGCAGACGAGGCACCGAGGCCAGCAGCCAGCAGTCAGCACTGCCGGCGGGCAGCCGCCACCCCCAGCAGCAGGCGGCGAACAGACCTCCCCTCACGTTCGAGACACCTCCCAAGCTCTGGAGCTCACCCAGTATTTCTTTGAGGCTGTTTCCACCCAGATGGAAAAGTGGTATGAAAGGAAGATTGAAGAAGCACGAAGCCAAGCCAGTCAGAAAGCCCAGCAAGACAAGGCCACGCTGGAGGAACACATTAAAAGTTTAGAGGAGGAACTTGCTAAACTAAGGACTAAGGTACAGAAGGAAAACTAGGGCCCATAGTGAAAGACAGGGGAGCCTGGTGCACTGCAGTCCACGGAGCTGCGAAGGGTCGGACGCGATCGAGCGACTGAACAAATTAAAAAACCAATGGCCTGAGAAAGGATCCTTGAGGATTTTCTGTCCTGCAGCTGCAGAAGAGCGATGTCCAAGGTGTTGGTTATTGTGCTCGTAGCAGAACTTGCCTTTAAAAGAAAACAAAACACTAATTTCTAAAATGTGCCAGACACACGTTTCCTACCCCCTGAAGTTATGAAGACTTCAACAAATAGACTGAAACCAGGGGAAGTGTGCTTGGTTTCAGGTTTCATTATAGACTCAAAATCTCAGCCCAAGTTCATCTGAAGTTCAAAAGCTCAAATTAAAGAGCCATGCTAAGAAACTAAAGGATGTATTAGCCTAAACCCTAATATTCCTGATATGAAATAATGTAAATGAAAAGCAAGAAAAAATATTCATCCCTATGAACTCGAGTCAAGCAGGCATTCATAGCAACACAGCTGCTGTGCCTGGACAGAGTGTCTTTCTGAAGAGCTGTAATAGACACACTGAGGAATGTCAAGATCCAGACAGCCTCGCTCCCTCAAGTTCATAATTCTCAAGATGCTGACATTTTAACCAGGGGAAAACTCATCAAACAAATTTTGAGGAGAAGGATTTTCATGATGTCACAAGATCCAGTATATCTTAAAATGTTTTGAAAAGTCAGAGTGTATTTAAATAACGAGTTAATTGGCATAATAGCACTGAAAATGTTTGTTAATAGTGAACTCAGAAAGGTTCAGATCATTCGATCATGGTGTTTGTATCTTTCAGCCAAAATATAGAAATACTACAATCATAGTGATTTTCAAGTGGATTAATGGAAAAAACATTCCCATAACAGTTACCTGAAATTTTTATAATCTAATTCCCAGCCAAATTATCTTAGAGCACCTTCCTGAATTTGAGCTTATTGGTCTACATTTTATAAAGACAGTATTTCATTTTGAATTGAGTTCTGTCATTGAGGAACTTCAAAAGCTTTCCACTGCTTTGTAGTGACTATGTCAAGGTAAATAATTCAATAAATTGACTTAGATTCTCCAGCATCATGGAGCCCTAGATTTTTACTCTGCTCTGTGGGGTGTACAAAGTTGAAAAGTAACAGTGTATTGAAACTTTGAATTATCTTTCAAGCTTCTTGTCCTTTGGAATGTGGCATTGTATTCATCTCCTCAAAATTCCATATATGCATAGAAACTTCAATTCTATTTCTGTAAACACAAGAACCAAGTACTGTTGTCTGTAATTTTGAATAAAGTTTTGCTCATTGAGCCAAAGAGAAAAATGTGACTTCTTGACACCCAGAGAAACAAAGTATGCATTTAGTCCCTGTGTGTTCTGCCCCTCAAGCTCAATTGTTTTGGGTTTGTTCTTTTAAATACAGTCAATGGATCTAAGCGTTCCTAATAAATGTAGATGTATGTCATCGCTCTGAAACCCGGACAAGGAATTAATTTGGTGTTCTTTCAAGTTATCATTAGGTCTGTGAGCTTGTCTTGTTCCTCTACTACTTCTCCCCAGACTCTCGTTAGATTGTGAACTGTAGAGGCGCTTTGTTCTCTTTGTTTCCCTGTTTGTTCCCAGTGCAGCATCACAGCATTGTAGGGCTACGTGGTACCTTGAGGTTTCTAAATCTGTTCCCAACGAGGTATCACTAAACCTCTTCAGAATCCTTCCTCAGTATATATCAAGTCTATTGAGAGCTGCCTGATACTGAAATCCTGAGACGATCAGTAAGTCGTGTTCCAAGTAGAAGTTATTCTCACCCATTAAGAGAGCTGTTACCTCGTGGGGTATCCCTGTTGAGAAATGCTGAAACCATTTTAATTGCTTTGGTGGTATTTTGATTATATAACTCCTGTCCCATCAGAAGCAAGCACCTTACTGTGAGCTGGGAAATTCCATTAGAGTCAGGGAAGAGACTAGGAGAAACATGAAAGGTCAGGTGCACCTCCTATGGCAGGTCACATGGATCTTATTTCCCACAGAAGGGAAAACCAGTGGAGGCCAGGAAACCAAATGGGGTCAGCCGGCTTCTAACTCAGAGATCACAGCGTCTCGAGACAAATGCAGGAGTGTTTCCAACGAATGTGTCTGGTCTGTGTTTGTACCTTAGCATTGTCAAAAACTCAACTAAGGCTCCCACATGTACTTTTTCTTTTTTCCCTTGTGCTATTGGCTAAAATGAACAAATGCCACAATAGTGCTTTTCCTAAGAAGCAGAACTGTTAACAACTTATGACCAGTCATGTAGGTTGTGTTTCAAACTGAGGCTGGAATTTTCAATAGCTGTGGGAAAAATGATGTAAAATACAGAAAAGATGTACAATATTGCAGTATTTTTTTAAATTGTTAGTGCATTATTGCACTGAGTATAGTAAATATCTGGGATAAATTGAATATTCTAATTTTACTTTAGACTTTGGGAGCCCAAAATGAAGGGGTGTTTTCATGTTTATACCTTCTTTTTTTCAGTCAAGAGTTGATTCAGTCAAAAGTTGAAGCTTGAGAGGTATGTTATATTCTATTTAATATTTTTATCATCTTGAACTTATCTCTCTTCCAAGCATTAAATATGGTTTTCAACATTATGGAAAATATCCCGTATTTAAAGAATGAAAGTGAGAATACTTTGTTCAGCCTACATTTTCATTTGTGTGGTTGACCAAATTTATGGTTCCTGAACTGAAGGAGTGCTTTCACCTAGCCATACTTCGCCTTGTTTTTAAAAGAATGTAATTTAGACTGAATACACTTGCTTTTGAAGGAGAGATCAGGTGTACTGCATGAAAACATAAAAAAAATTTTAAGCCTGCTGTAACATGAAAAGATTTTTCAGTGCAAGCTTAAACAAAATGCTTTCTTTAAATTGTTGACCTTTTGGAAAATACTGAACAAATGAGAAGGGGACAAAACCTCATTGTGTAGAGGCTAAGATAATGGTTTTTTTTTAACTGTTTCTAAAAGCTAAATGTATTTCCTATGATATAAAAGCCAATCAATTAACTAAGACTTAAAGGACAAATCAGTTTTAAAAAAAAACAAACCTAGTGGCCTTTTAGAATATGTTTTATGAATGAGAAATTTATGAAGAATATTTTTTCAGCCATCATTTTATTTAAGGAAAAATATTCGTCTACCACTTAGCCAAATGTGACTAAATGTGAACACACTGACTTAAACCCATGAGACACACAGAAGCAAGGCACTGTTCAGCAAAACACTTTTTTAAACAAACAAAATGGACTGGGTAAAAGTGATCTACTCTTCTCAGCAAACAGAAGTAGTAAACTTCATTTAATCCTTCATTTAATCCTTAAGGTATTTCTCAAAGTCTGATTCAAGGGAGGAAACAGCCTGAGGTGGTTCCCAGTTTGGCACAGAATGACAGCTTGCCTTTGATCCTGTTTGGGCCTTACTTGACATAATCCTTATTTTTTTCAATGTAGATGTAAGCTGCTTCCTTTTGGTTGTTTTAGTTGAATTTTCCTTCAGTTCAGTTTCAGTTCAGTCGCTCAGTTGTGTCTGACTCTTTGCGACCCCATGAAATCGCAGCACGCCAGGCCTCCCTGTTCATCACCATCTCCTGGAGTTCATTCAGACCCACGTCCATAGAGTCCGAGATGCCATCCAGCCATCTCATCCTCTGTCGTCCCCTTCTCCTCCTGCCCCCAATCCCTCCCAGCATCAGTCTTTTCCAATGAGTCAACTCTTCGCATGAGGTGGCCAAAGTACTGGAGCTTCAGCTTTAGCATCATTCCTTCCAAAGAAATCCCAGGGCTGATCTCCTTCAGAATGGACTGGTTGGATCTCCTTGCAGTCCTAAAAGATAATTGAGTTATTTAAGTTTGGCTCTCCGCTGCTCAGCTTCTTGAGTGGAGGAGAGGCGTGATTGCAATAATACAAATTCCAGGAAATAGGATGTCTTGCCTTCCTCAAACACTGGAAAGTCATCTGTCCCTGCAGACACATCAGCAGCAAGGCCTGTGCCATGCAGTTCAGTTTTTGATAGCACACTGAAATGGGGGAAATGACACAGGAACAGTCAGAAATATAAATAATAGCCATAGCCTCTTTTCATGTGCTAGAAAGCTTTTGTATTTAAAAAACTTCTAATATAAGGCTGATTTATTGTAGTGGTGGTGGTGGTTTAGTCACTAAGTGATGTCCAACTCTTGCAAACCCATGGACTGTAGCACACCAGGCTCCTCTGTTCATGGGATTTTCCAGGCAAGAGTACTGGGGTGGATTGCCACTTCTTTCTCCACAGGAGCTTCCCAACCCAGGAAACGGACCCAGGTCTCCTGCATTGTAGGCAGATTCTTTACCGACTGAGCTACGAGGCAAGCCCTTATTGTACTTGATATACATAAATGTAATGTTCAGACCTTAAACTTTAGGAACAAAACATTCAAACAATAGTATAGTATCGCTGACTCAATGGGCAGTTACTTGAGCAAACTCCAGGAAACAGTGGACAGAGGAGCCTGACGTGGTGCAGTCCAAGGAGCTGAAAGAGTCGGACATGACTTAGTGACTGAACAGCAACTCGTTTACAGGGAACACCCAGAAAGTTCATTTGCTTAATCCAAAATAGTGATCAAGATGATGAATTAAATGTTTCACCAGCGGTTCTCTTTTGGCCAGTTTCTTAGTTCATGACCAAGGTTCGATGTGTGAGAAGAAACTGCTAAATAAATCTTCCTTTAGGCTAAACAACAGACTTGACTTATAATTCAGAGGAGATAAAGCTGTAAGTGAACACATAAAATCAAACTGTTCATTAGAGATGAAGGGAAAAGCATATCCCTGAGAATGATCTTAGCTTTGGAAAGATGCAAATTCAACTTTTCATGTGTTTTATCTACTTAAAACCAAGTTAGGTTTTCTTGGGGAGTCTGTGGTATTTTGATTCTTGCAAATACAAACCACAAATGCTCTAACATCTTCCACATACACCATTGCTAGGATGAACATCAAAGTCACTGACTGCCACACTTCATGAAGGATGGTTTTTAGCTTCAAGACTTTAGATTAACTAGAGACAGCCTGTATTTGCATATGTATGTCAGTCATACCACACAGAGAAAAGGATAAATATTTCTAAGTTTGTTCTTTGTTCAGAAACTGTTCACAAATGCTTTTCCTTTTGTTCATCAGATGGCTGGCCTCAAGTACATCTAGATAAAAACTGGCTCATGCAAGCATTTAAAATGTCCACATCCCCCTGTGGAAGAGTATTCAGAATTATTTTGTTTTGTGGCCTCTGAAGCTGTGGGAGGCCAAGGTGGGCCTTGGGATGCAGGTTACTGATACACCACCACAGGTTTACACAGCTTTATCATCCTTCAAAAGTTCATCTTTCAGGTGCTGCTCAGATCTTTGGATTAACTTTTTAGATCTGTTCTGTAGATGAACTGCCAATCCCAGCCTCTTCGGTGAGCTTTCACTTTCACTGAATTAACTGTTAAACATTTGGTTTCTTTCAAGGGTCCTGAAGTCAACTTTATATCCAGTGTATTCTTCAGACTGTTTTTTCCTGTTACCGGGGCAGAATCTAATGCACTGAGGAGCTTCCTTAATGATTTATTTTACTTTTCACATGGTTGTTAAGGTAACTGTATTTGTTTCGTCCAGAAACTGCCTCTTCTTTTTGGAAGGTTCATTAAATTTCTCTTTCTCCTCTTTCCAACAAAGTTCTAGATTCCCTGAGGTGATCTCTTCAGAGAGTCCTCTGAGTATCAGATATGATACATCTGAATGACATGCCCCAACAAACCCTGAGGGATAACATGGACTTTCCAAGGAAGTTCCAGACTGTCTCTGAGGTCAGTACACCTCCAGCCCTACAACCCAACAGTTTTTAAAAACAGCTTTATTGACTTACACAAAAAAAATTGGGGGTGGGGGGTGGGGTGGGGAATGGCTTTATTGAGAGATAATTTGCA
The DNA here is from genome assembly GCA_006410935.1 of Redunca redunca. NCBI lineage: Eukaryota > Metazoa > Chordata > Mammalia > Artiodactyla > Bovidae > Redunca > Redunca redunca. The sequence continues at coordinate 247,488 of SJYQ01093190.1, forward strand.
TACATGTAAAATGTACAGTTCAATAGATTTTAGTATATTGAGTTGTACATTCATATAAATGGAATCAGACAATATGTAATTTTTTGTGACTGGCCTCTTAATAA
>SJYQ01093191.1:639-72438 GCA_006410935.1 Redunca redunca
CCCCCCCCCCCCACAATCTCCCAGTACGGCAGTGACGATGCTGCGTGAAGCCTCATGGTTGTTCAGAGGAGGGCCTTTGTGTGCACTCAGGAGCTGGGGGAGTGAGTAGAGGGGGTGGCAAGAAACCCCCAGAGCTGGGAGAACACCTACATCAGAGTCTGAGGTGCCTGACCACAGGTCCCCACGTGTGCGCGGGTGAGCTTGGGATCCAAGACTGCAGGCAAATTGGAGGTTCTTATATGTATTGCCTGTGTGTTTGGAAACCACCCGGCTGAGCTGCGCCAGACCTGGGCTGGCAGGGGCGGCTTCCAACTTTACTAGAAGGCGGTAGATGAGCCACTGATGGCGCCAGGTGGTGGGGACCAGGGATGAGGCTTTAGGAAGATGAACCTTACAGCTGTGTTCAGGCAAGACTGGAGAGTTTAGGGGACACTGAGACAAGGCATAGCCAGGAGGACCTGACTGGGGGGGAGGGAGCTGGCTGGGGAGACTGCTGTGTGAACCCTGTGGGTGTCAGCACCCCAGTAAACTCATCCACAGGACTATGCCACCAGTTTGGTGGAGTTGATGACAGAGGAGTTGGCAAAGACCTTGCTTTGAGAGCCATCTACCCAGGACCTCGGCAGGTCCCACTTCCAGAAGCAGTGAGCTCAGAGGTTCTAGAGGGGGCCTGGGGGCAGATCCCAGTGGTCTCCCCACTCACCTGTCTCCTGTATTTATTGTTATTATTACTAACTTTTTTTTGGCCACGCAGCAAGTGGGATCTTACGTCTCCAACCGGGGATTGAACTCATGTCTCCCTCAGTGGAAGCGCAGAATCCAGCCACTGGACCACCAGGGAATTCCCCACCTCTGTCTCCTTTAAAGTGAAGGTCAAGGACTCCTCCTCTCTCCTGCTACCCAGGCTCCACTCAGCCTAATGAGCTGGGTCAACAGGACACCCACCCACCCCCACCAGTTACCAGGAATTCTGACCACAGCCAGGGCTGGCCACAGGACATTTGCACATGGCCAGCTCATTAGAAAAGATCTTGATGCTGGGAAAGATTGAGGGCAAGAGGAGAAGGGAGCAACAGAGGATGAGACGGTCAGATGGTATCACTGACTCAACGGACACGAGTTTGAGCAAACTCAGGGAGATGGTAAAGAACAGGGAAGCCTGGGATGCTGCAGTCCATGGGATCGCAAAGAGTCAGACATGATTTAACGACTTAACAACAATGAGCTGTCAGCAGTGTTTCAAGTTAATGTGCAAACGACAGGTGGACAAGCAAGCGTCCGGCAGCCCAGCTCTCTGGGGCCCCCCAGACCACTGATATTGGGAGGAGACCCCCGTGTCCTCCAGCCCCTTTGTCAGAGGACATGGGAGACTTCAGCTGCTGGGCAGAGATCCAGCTGGTCTGAGCAGAGGGTTGGAAGGAGACCCGTCTCTAGGAAGGAAACGAGTGGAAGGTCCCTGGCGCTAGCCAGAGGAGTGGGGAGGGGGCTTTGGAGGAGACCGACGTTTTCCCAGCGACCGCTGCAGGCCTCTTTGTGTGGAGCTGGGCCGTGCTGCCCGGCCCGGGGTTAGTCACGTGTCCTCACCATGGCTCCTGTCACGGGCTGTCGTCCCACCTTCTACGGCCAGTGTGGGCTGAGGGGGAGGGTGTGTGCCCGGTCTGCTCCCAGGCCACACACTGGACCCAGAAGACCCCAGACTCAGGCCTGAATCAGGCCCCCAGGCCCTCACGCAGCATAAGCTGCCCGTGGGTTTGTCCTGAGGTGCGAACCGGGGCCAAGCATGCACCAAGGCCCAGGAGGGAGGGCGGGCCCGGCCCGTGCGCTGTGGGCCACTCGCTTTCTTCCTTCTCACACGGGCAAGTCGCCTCGCTTTTCTCACCAGGCTGGTTGCAAACGTTGGAGGTCCTACCCCTGTGCCTCTGAGGAGGGTAAATCAGTTTCCCCCACCCCACCCCCTCTCTGCCTCTTGCCCTCTGACACGGGGGAGGACGGGGATGGAGTGAGTGAGGAGGGTGACTGTGGGCACATACGTGCCCTGCACGCTGAGGGGTAGGTGATGCGGGCCTGCGATGGAGGACGCCTGGCACCCCCATCCTGGTCGGCTTCCTGGCACCCTGGGGGCTGCTAGTGTGGCCCCGCCCCTCCTGGACTCAGCCTTGTCACTCGCAGCACTAGGAGACTTGGGTGCTGGTTTTTCTGGCTGAACTTTAGGCCCTGGCACATACCCTGGCCAGTCTCTCATTTCTGCTCCATCATGGTCCCTTGCCTTCTGCATGGTGGCCCAGTGGTCAAGTCCAGATTCTTGGGGGTCCCACCAGCATGATTCTTCTGTGTCCCAGCACCTCCCAGGCCCAGTGCTCTGCTTGGTCCGGGAGGCTGGCCTTTCAAACACCCACGCTGCCCAAGAAATGACATTTGTCCTTCCGCATCTCCAGATACTAGGATTCTGGGGACCCCTCAAGAAGGCCCTTTTGCGCCTGCCACCATCCAAGAGAGGGCTGAAAAGCTTTCCAAAGGCTTCCCCAGGATTCAAGGTCGCTGCCAGCCGCTGGCAGGCATAGTGAAAGTGGAGAGACATAAGGATGTGGGCTAGAGGAAGCGCTTTGTGGCCTGCAGAGGCGCTAAGAATAGACAAAACCTGAGGATGCTTCCTTAATCTGAGCTTCTCCCCCATGGTGTGTCCAGGGAGAGACAGAGTGTGAAAACCTGAATTTTAACCCTTGACCTGTCAGTGCCCTAGGATCCACAAGACAATGCCAAGTTTGGACATGTGTATAACATTTTTTTTTTTTATGTGGACCATTTAAAAAAGTTTTATAAGTAGTTTAAAGTCTTATAAAGAGCTTCTCAGGTGGCACTAGTGGTAAAGAACCTGCCTGCCAGTGCAGGAGATTAAGAGATGCAGATTCGACCCCTGGGTCAGGAAGATCCCCTGGAGGAGGACATGGCAACCCACTCCAGGATTCCTGCCTGAAGAATCCCACGGACAGAGGAGCCTGGCGGGCTACAGTCCATAAAGTCACAAAGAGTTGGATATGACTGGATGACTAAACAGCAACATAAAGAATTTGGTACAATATTGCTTCTGTTTTGTTCTGGTTTCTTGGCGCAAGGCACGCGGGACCCTAGCTCCCAGACCAGGGATTGAACCTGCACCCCCTGCATGGGAAGGTGAAGTCTTAAACACTGGACCGCCAGGAAAGTCCCGCGGACTTATGTGCAACTTTTAAGCTAACTCTTTGCCTCTCCGGGCTTCTTCTTGCCCTGTATCTATGTCAGGATGCTCCCTTGCCTTCTAGCTGTCTTCGGTCATGGGGAACCCCAGAGGGAGGTGGACGGGGAGCAGAAGGGGAACAGTGTGGGATGGGGGCCAGTTTCCTGCCCTGGCTGCCTCCTGGGTGGGCTCCGATGGTGGCTGTGTTCCACTGCTGGGGTCAAGGCAGCCCTCTGTACACAGCCCTCTTTGTTCCTGGTTCTGCTGAAGGTTCCTTCTTCCCTTTCTTCAGACCTCGGGTGGGATGGACGCCCTGAAACTGCCTAAGGGCCCTGCCACATCCCTCCTGGTTTCCCCACCCCCTGCCTGCACCTTGGCCAACAGCCGTTTTATTAAACCTCCTGAATGACCCAGTGTGAGCATCCACCGGTCTCCTGTCGGGACCTTGTCAGAGGCCCAGCAGGCCCCTGAGCCCAGAGTGCTTACTGTGAATCCGATGCCCACGGTGGCCGAGAAGGAGCCCGGGACGAACTTGCCCTGGTCGAACTGAACCAGCAGGGAGGTCTTCCCCACGCCGCTGTCCCCCACCAGGATGGTCTGAAAGGGAGCAACAGAGGGGGCTGAGAGGTTCTGGGGCTGTGGGAGTGGGCTCCTTCTAAACACACATATACATGTTCACACACACACACACATTCCCCAAGCTCTGGATTTCCTAGTGAAACCGCTGAACATGAAGGAAATCTTGTTTCAACCCGAGTTAATCAGTCTCTCGGGTGACCTTGAGAATGTGCCTCTCAGACTTCCAGCCCCCGGGGCATCGCTGACTGCGGTCCCACTGCTGCGCTCTGCGGGCCATCATCGGTCTGTTCCTGGGAGAAGCAAGACTTTCCTAAAAGCCAGCTTCGGCTCCTGGACTCTCTTGCAGTTTTGCAGAAACTTCCAGAGACTTCACGGTAGCCTTGTGCACGTCTACCCAACCTTCCTGCTCTTCTTCCTTCACCTGGGGACAGACCTCGGTCAACCATGAGTTGGCGCTTGCCAAGGGCATCTGCTGGGTTCCCGGGTGGCGCTGTGCTGGGCTCAGTCACTCAGTCATGTCCGACTCTTTGCGACCCCATGGACTGTAGCCCGCCAGACTCCTCTGTCCATGGGATTCACTAGGCAAGAATACTGGAGAGGGTCACCATGCCCTCCATCAGGAGACCTTCCTGACCCAGGGATTGAACCCAGGTCTCCCATGTTGCAGGTGGTAAAGAATCCACCTGCCAGTGCAGGAGACATGAGAGTCTTGGGTCCGATCTCTGGGTCAGGAAGATCCCCTGGTGGAGGGCATGGTGACCCTCTCCAGTATTCTTACCTGGAGAGTCCTATGGACATAGGCTACAATCTGTAGAGCCACATGGAGTCAGACACCACCGGCGCGACTTAGCATGCACGTGTGCGAGGGCGTCTGTCACCTGCTTCTGTGGAGACTAAATCCAGTGTTGCTGCAGCTGTTGACCTTCGAGATGCCCGGAAGGGAGTTCAGGGTGAAGAATGGGGCACTATGTGCTCCAGAAAAACTGGTGGAACAGGTCTTTAGATAGTTAGATACTTTCAGGACTTGATTTCATGACCGCAATCCTCGCATCTCTTCATATCTAGGAAAGCACTAAATCTCTTCACGGTGACATGGGTTCCTTCCTTGTAACTAGCAGAAACATACCTTTTGTAAAATAGGCGCTCAACTGCACGAATTCCTCCTTCACCAAAATCACATGTATTGACCTTCCCCACTACCTCCTTGGAGCAGTCTCTCAGAGCGAGCTGGGGTGCTGTCTCCCGGGTTGCAGTCATTTTGCCCCAAATGAAACTCAACTCACAACTCTCACGCTGTGCATCTTTTTATTTTTATTTTTTTTATTTTTTATTTTTGTTTTTTTTGGAGTGCATCTTTTTAGAGTTGACACCTTCATCACAGTCTGACCGCTTTCCCTACCTCTCCCACCCTATTGCTCTCATAGGTGTTTCCCTCAATAATATCCTTGCACTTTTTTTGTGTGTGACCACACTTTGAGGCATACGGGATCTTACTTCCCCTACCAGGGATCAAACCCTTGTTGGAGGCTCAGAGTCTTAACCACTAGACTAGTAGGGAAGTCCAAAATCCCTGAACATTTCCTAACCCTTTTGGCATCTGCTTCTTGGAATACCTGTGTCTGGGGGTCTCCCTTATGGGAAAGTCTGTAGAATGAAAATAATGAGGACATCTGGATATACACATTGGGAAGAATTTGCACTTGGCCTTGGAGAGGATAACATTTCAAAGGGACGCAGAGTCTGGGAAAGAAGGGTCTGGCTACTTCTGTACTTGCAGGAAGTGGGGAGAATTACCTGGAAATTCAGGTCTAATACCTGAAAGAAAATCATCAGCGATAGGGAAGAAATAAACATGTGCTCAGAGGCTGATAGCCAGTGGATCCTCGATGAATGAATGGCTGGGTAAGTGTGTTAGTTTCAAAGTGGACAGTAGCCACTGTCCAAAGGCAAGCATTCAGGGTCACTGGAAAGACTTGGGAGATGCCAGCTTTAGCTCAACTTACAAAACTATAAAGATACAAAAAAACAAGATGAAAAACTGTACAGATTGACAGGGCCTCCTTGGGTCAGACCATGGCGCCAGCACCGTTTGCTCTGACCACGGCACCGAATCACTAGCAGGGGACATTCACGATGTTGCCTTTGGACACTCTTTGACTTCGGTCCCTCGGTCCCACTTCCCGAACCAAATTCTGTTCAGTTCTTATTTCCTCCTGGAGAAGGAAATGGCAACCTACTCCAGTACTCTTGCCTGGAAAATCCCATGGATGGAGCAGCCTGCTAGGCTACAGTCTGTGGGGTCACAAAGAGTCGGACACGACTGAGCGGCTTCTCTTTGTTCTCCTTTATTTCCTCCCTGGTGAAAAGACTCCATTTGTTTGTTGTATGCAGTGGCTTTAATAATTTACATCTCAAATCTAACTTCCTCAAACTGGAAGAAGTGCTTCCTAGAGAGAATATTCCAGAATGTGAGGGGTCAGTCTGTCCATCTGCATCCACCACTTTTACTAAAAGATAGGACAGCTTCTCGTTCTTTCTGCCCTTATCCTTGTCCTCTCCAGGGTGAAGAGTTACCATCACCTTCTTCTCTCCTGTGAAAACAGGCCCCTTTTCTTGGGACCTTTTCTGATTCAGTGAGGACTCAGTCCAGGGTGAGGGGGTTCAGCATTTCAGATCCAGTGGAATTCTTCCCGCAGGCAAGGGAGGGATGATGTGCTTCGGCTGGTCTTTTTAAAAACAGCAACTCCGTGAGGATGATCATGTCAGGAGTCAGTTGATGATGGGGGCAAACTTTTTTCCTGGGCCACCATGGAGAGCTCAGAGATGATCAGTTTAGAAATTGAATGATTGCCCCTGAAATCCAGGGCCACCTTTATGCCTGGTCTTTATCTGCCTGTGCCCCTCCCCGTGAAATAAGTGGTCCATGGAGCTCAAAGACTTGTGTCCCCGCTATAGACTATAGTTTGCTTCAAGCTAACTGCTAGTGTTGTCTGAGTAGTGGCCAAAGGGTGGCTGTTTGCTGGGATGTGGACAGAGCTTGGGTGTGAAAGCTGGGTGTTCACACACACACTCTCCTGAGGACCTTGGGGTGTGGAATGTTCGGGAGTGGGGAGGGCAGGGGAACGTCTGTGGACGGTGGGCTGAGGATAGGAAGACGTCTGTCACTAGGCTGCTATGTCTCGGAGCAGAACTTCTGAGAATGATACATTCAAATCTGGCTTCTGCATTGGTAGGCAGGTATTTTTGTCAAGGAAGGAAGGTCAGATGCACTTTTGTTTTTTGGCCATACTGTGTGGCCTGTGGGATCTTAGTTACCAGCATGCATGCGTGCTAAGTTGCTTCAGTCATGTCTGACTCTTTGGACCCTGTGGACTGTAGTCTGCCAGGCAGCTCTGTCCATGGGATTTCCCAAGCAAGAATACTGGAGTGGGTTGCCATGCCCTCCTCCAGGGGATCTTCCCAGCCCAGGGACTGAACCCACATCTCCTGCACTGGCAGGTGGATTCTAGTGCCACCTGGGAAGCCCCTTCGTTACCAGATCAGGGCTCTAACCTGTGCCCCCTGCATTGGAAGCACGGAGTCTTAACCACTGGGCCACCAGGGAAGTCCAGATGCATTTGATTTGATAGATTTAAAGAAAATATGTGTTTATTTATTTGGCTACCCTGGGTCTTAGTTGCAGCTCACGGGATCTTTCCTTGCGGTCCAGGGACTCTCTAGCTGCGGCTTGCAGGCTCAGTAATTGCAGCCCACAAATTTAGTAGCTCCGAGGCCTATGGGATCGTTAGTTCCCCTACCAGGGATTGAACTCGAGTCCCCTGCATTGTAAGGTGGATTCTTAACCACTGAACCATCAGGGAAACCCTGATTTGATAGATTCTTTTCTTAGCTTGCTTTAGACTGTTAAAATATTGAGACACGTGGTATATGGACCGCCATTTGTATGCTAGCCCTGGTCCCCCAAATGTTAGGGAGGGGTCTGGCTAATCTATTATCTTGGATGCACAAAGGAGTGTCTCCACTCAACAGCTGCCAGGATCTTCCTGAAGTTACTCTGGGTGCGCTCCAAATTTCACTGCTCAGAGAAGCCTCAGATCTAGATTTTCCAGGGCACCTCCACTTTTGGGAGCACATATGGAAAGGTTAATTAATCGTGGTTGTGACAGAAACCTCTGGGTCAGCGTTGCCATTGTTTAGACAAGTGTCTTTGTTCTCTCTTCTTGTCATTTTGTTTATGTCCCTATTTGTGTCTCATCCACATCCAAAAGGGACCTGAGGTGATTTACAGGAAAACCCACCATAGCGGGTAAAGAACCCGCCGGCCAGTGCAGGAGATGTGGGTTCGATCCCTGGATCGGGAAGATGCCCTGGAGGCGAACATGGCAACCCATCCATCCCATGGATGGAGAAGCCTGGTGGGCTTCAGTCCACGGGATCACAAAGAGTTGGACACGACTAAGCATGGGGGCGTGCACACCCTATACCAGCGGGCAGTTAACGATGCTGCCTGATTATGCCTGGCATAAATTCCCCAAAGTGAGGTTGGGTTTTTCCTGCGTCTGAGCTTACATTTGGTTCTGGATTTCCTGGCAGTCAGGATGAAATGGGAAGCCAGATGGAGTGTGTGGTACTTTATTGCCAGGAAAAATGCCTGAGTCCTTTCAATCAGTGAGTATTTTTTCTCTTGGCATGAGCTGCTGAGAGGAATCTCTTGTATGGATCCTTAGACAAGAGGCCTGAATGACAAAATGGGCATTTGTAATGTTGCAGAAGATGCAACGCTTTCCTCCAGCTTTTGTATCGATCTTTGCTAAAAGCCGGGGCCTGACATCTACTCTCACTTCCGTAGAGGCCTCTCAATGGAGCCGGGCTAATGGTGTCTAAATACATTGCTTTCCTGTGATTTTGTGATTCAGGGGAGCATTTAGAAAACCAAGATGAATGGAGTGGTTACTGTGGCTCTTACAGTGGTCCTTAGCAACCTTTTTTTTTTTTAAAAAAACAGGAAATTCAGAGGCTATAAAGAAAAAGATCGATAGATCTGATTGTATAGGAAAAAAATACTCTGGTCATTAGAAGATAAAGCAACAAAATAAAATGAGAAATGACAGAGGGAAAATATTGGCAAGATGGACAGAGGAGCCTGGGGGGCTGAGGTCTTGGGGGTTGCAAGGAGTCGGACGTGACTGAAGCGACTGACACAGCACAGCACGTGCCAGGTAAAGGGTTAAACACCTAGTAATATCAAGAGCTCTCAAAAGAAGTTCTCAATAGAAAAATGAGCAAAGGTTATGGATAGAGAGGCTTTATGAGCATTTCATATAAATAGAAACATGCCACACGTGACATTTTGTGACTGGTTCTTTTACTTAGCGTCCTGTTTCTGAGGTTCATCGATGTGATGGCATGCAGCAGTAATTAATTCCTTTCTATTGTAGAATAATATTCCATTATAAGGCTATCCCATATTTTGTTTTTCCATTTATCAGTTGGTGGGTATTTGGGATGTTCCTACTTTTTTGGCTACTAATAAATAATGCTGCTATGAACATCTATTATTACACATTTCTGTGTGAACATATGTTTTCATTTCTCTTGGGTAGGTATGTTTGTTTTAGATGTCAACATGGTGAGGCTATAGTTCCTGTTATCCAATCAAACACTAACCTAGATGTTGCTATGAGGGCATATTTTAGATGTGACTAACATCTGCAACCAACTTCCGCTTGCAAACGTACACCAAGACAGGTGCACAAGGCCACTCACTGGAGCATTTGTGGGACCAAGTAGTTCTGCAGTTGGGACTGGTGACTTGTAAGTCTTCAATAATCCACATTTGCCTTATCCAGTTAACTGAAAGATCTTAAGAGCAACGTTGAGAAAGAAGTTCTGTCTCAAGATTGTAGCATTGGCTCCTGCCCGATAAATGCTGGACTTGCTGGTTCCCACTGTTGCATAAGCCAATTCCTTAGACGAAATCTGTCTTTATAGACAGATCTCCTACTAGTCCTGTTTTTCTGGGGAACCCTGACTGATAAAAAATAATATAGAATGCTTCGCTAAAACTTTGATTATGGTCAACATTGGCTGAGACTTGGGGAAGCAGGCACATATACATATACCATTGGTGGGAGTCTACACTAGGGCCTTTTGGAGAACAATGGACAATATCTATCAGAGTTACATTGCAGATGGTAATTGCAGCCATGAAATTAAAAGATGTTTGCTCTTTGAAAGAAAAGCTATGACAAACCCATACAGCATATTAAAAAGCATAGGCATTACTTTGCCGACAAAGGTCCGTCTAGTCAAAGCTATGGTTTTTCCAGTAGTCACATATGGATGTGAGAGTTGGAGTATAAAGAAAGCTGAGCGCCGAAGAATTGATGCTTTTGAACTGTGGTGTTGGAGAAGACTCTTGAGAGTCCCTTGGATTGCAAGGAGATCCAACCAGTCCATCCTAAAGGAAATCAGTCCTGAATATTCATTGGAAGGACTGATGCTGAAGCTCCAGTATTTTGGCCACCTGATGTGAAGAACTGACTCATTGGAAAAGACCCTGATGCTGGGAATGATTGAGGGCAGGAGGAGAAGGGGATGACAGAGGATGAGATGGTTGGATGGCATCACTGACATGATGGACATGAGTTTGAGCAAGCTCCGGGAGTTGGTGATGGACAGGAAAGCCTGGCGTACTGCAGTCAATGGGGTTGCAAAGAGTCAGACATGACTGAGCGATTGAGCTAAACTGAACTGATCAAAGTTACAGATGCAATTTTTTTTCCACTCAGCAGTTCTAGGGCTTTGCTTCCGAAAGTGCACCAAGATATATGTACAGGACTGCTCACTGTAGTGCTTGTAGGAGGCAGATAATCCAGTAGTTGGGACTGGTGAAATGAACTTTAGAATTTACATGCAATATAATATTGTGAATGATAAAACAGTGAGGAAAATCTGTATGTGCTGTTTGGAAAAAACTATATTATTAAGCAAAAGATGAAGGGGCAGAGAGGTTTGTTTGTATGATGACTTATGTGTACTTCACTTAGATGCATATTCTAATTATGCATAAGCTTTAAAATCTACTTTTAAAATTTTTTGGTCACACCATGTGACATATGGGATCTTAATTCCCCAATGAGGGATCAGACCTATGCCTCCTGCACTGGAAGCTTGGAGTCTTAACTATTGGACCACCAGGAAAGTCCCTGCATAAGCTTTTTTAAAAAAGAGGCAACAGAGTCTGACAATGGTTTCCTTGAGGTTCTGGACATGCTGAGGTGGGGTTGGAAAGGAGAATTTTCTTTTTCCTTTTATCTCTCCCACACTTAAAAAAAACTCTGTTTGCATTACCTTTTAAAGAAATGTTAACTGGGATTATTTCAAAGTGGGCATTATTGGCCTTGTTTACTTTTTGAATTTTTCTGTATTAAAAATCCCTTATAAATGTGATAAACTAATTGATGAAGTAAAGTCATACAGGAGTGATCCTTTATTTAACCTGAAATAAACTGCTTCTCTAAAGAAAAGAACACAAAATTGGTAATAGAAACATATACTTATATTCAACAGTGGTTGTCTCTGGGGTGGGATTAGAACTGATTTACCATGCACTGTTTGGGTTTCTCTGTATTTCATTATTCTTCAACAATGAATACACATTACTTTTGCAATTTCAAGAAGACTGTAGTCTGCAAGTCCAATGTGACCAAGAGGAGTTTTTTATTTTAGTCCCTGGAGACATTTCTACCAAAAAGAAACATGAGTTGGTTCTGCCCTCCAAAGCTTTAAAGCCATCCTTTTTTTTTTTTTTGGCTGTGCCACATATCTTGCCGGATCTTAGTTCCCTGACTAGGAATTGAACCCAGGCTTTTGGCAGTGAAAGCTCCAAGTCCTAACCACTGGACTGCAAGGGAATTCCCTAAAACCAAACTTCTTGATGATATTTGTTTTATAGGACATCTTTTCTCAAAGGAGATGGTGTTGTTTGTGATGGAAATCTGTTGAGAAGTGAGTGATATGAACTCACACATTAGTGCCTCCTCCTGATTTCTGGAATAACTTTGCTTTTCTGCAGGAAGAGATAAAAGACGGGTGAAGTATAAACCTGAAAGTTAAAAGTGATTATCTCAGGGTGATAAGATGAAGGCAATTATATCCTTTTTTTTTTCAACCTTATCTGTATTTCACAATTTATTTTCTTGAAATGAACTTGTATTGCTTTCTTAGCTTAGAGCAACTTATAGTTTTGAATCACAAGCCACGGATGGCTAGTGGTCCAAGGGCCCTTCTGATCTGAACCACATTAGAGGGAGAGGTGAGGTGAGGTGTTGAGATAGCAGGGGCAGTGCAGGCCATCTGTGAAGAGCTGCACAGAAAAGTCAGAGGGCAGAGGGGACTGGAGTGAACAGAAACCACAGGGCAGCTAAAGCTGCAGAGTGGAGAATGAGGCAGCTGCTGTTGGGTGGATCTCGATTTCGTGGGGTCGTCTTTTAGTTTTTGATCACAATAACACTGCAATGAGCTGTCCGAAGTTCAGTGGCGTGTAGCAAGTTTGTGAGTCTGCGGTTTAGCCTGGGTGGTCTTTCTGGTCTCAGCTGGGCTCCCTTGCGAGTCTGGGAGTCAACGGGCTGTTGGCCAGAGCAGCGTGGCTCTTGATCCTCTGGTTAGCCTGGTGCATTCTCAAGGAGGAAGGAGAGAAGCATGAAAACAAAGGAAATGCGGGAGGCCCCTGCAGGCTGGGGCTGGGAAACAGCGCACCATCGCTTCTGCTGCATTTTCTTGGGCAAAGTAAGTTCCGAGTCTGGTCCAGACTCAAATAGAGGGAAGAGACTCTTCCTTTTTGTGAGAAGAGCTCTGGGGTCAAGGGGTGGATACCCAGGGTGGGACCATTTATCCCAGGCCTGAAGCTCATACAACGTTGGAGGCCCTTTTTAGGATCCTGGAAGTTCCTGCTGGTCCAGTGGCTAAGGATCTGCGCTCCCAACCCAGGGGCCCAGGGTTCGATCCCAGGCCAGGGAACTAGATCCCACATGCCTGCCATAGCTAAAGATCTCAGGGTGCAACAACCAAGACCCGGCACATACAAATAAATAAATAACACACACACACAAAAGGAGAGGGGAAAGAATCCTGAAATATGAATACAGAATTTGACATAGGGGCCTGGGCAAGTGAGAGGTGCTGACATTTAAGTTCCATCAGATTCGTGGCCTCTTCCTCACTTTCACAAAGAAGCGAGAAGCTCAAAGCCCCAGTGAGGGGAGCCGTTGCCATGCGGGTGGCAGAGCCCGGAGGGAGACCGGTTCAGCCCAGCACTGGCGCCTGGATTCTGGGCGGCTGTCTGCTCTGGTCCCATGATGTCTGGTTAAGCACTGTTTGCGTTTGCTCCTCCACTGAGAGTCTTAGTTCCGTCAGGTCCACCTGGTGTAGACTTTGGTTTTGTAATTCTCCAGTGGGCCTGGCAACCGCCATCTCGTGGACCTTCTATTCCAGAGTGGGAGAGACCCAGTGAAACCGGCCCTTTCAATACAGGGGCTGCTCCCCGTGCCTGCGCGCTTTCACTTCAGTCGTGTCTGAATCTGCGACCCATGGACTGGGGCCCGCCAGGCTCCTCTGGCCACAGGATTCTCCAGGCAAGAATACTGCAGTGGGTTGCGGTGCCCTCCTCCAGGGGATCTTCCTGACCCAGGGATCAAACTGTATCTCTGAGGTCTCCTACATTGGCAGGTGGGTTCTTTACCACTAGCGCCACCTGGGAAGCTCCTGAAAAGACTGAGTCCAGAAAAATTGTAGTTTGTAAGCCCAGTGTGACCTAGAGAGGTAGCCTGAGCAAGTTTCTGTTCCTAGTCATCAGGACAGCCCGACGATTGCATCAACACACAAACACCGCACACGTGGATGTGAATTTGAGCCAACTCTGGGAGACAGTGGAGGACAGAGGAGCCTGGAGTACTACGGTCCATGGGGTTGTGGAGAGTCGAACACACCAACTGAACCACAACGCCTGTGCACACACAGCATGAGCACACACAGTACAACACACACTCGTAACACAGCTCCCACACACGGGCCCAGGTACAAGCACAAACACACCACACACGTGCCCATACGTGCATGCACATGTGACACACTCACACACACAGTTGCTTCAGAGCAGGGCGCTCTCAGATGATCCGTCCAATCCCTTCCTTCACACATGGAGATGTGGGAGCCCAGCGAGGTAACAGGCTCGTGCAGACGTCGACGGCCAAGCCAGGAGGAGAGCCTCAAATGGGTCATTGGAGACACAGGGCTCCCAGAATAGCCTGACACTCCTCTAGTCCCCAGAGGCATTGTGTAGAGGAATAGACTCACTGTCACTTAGAGACATTCAGAGAATTCTCTCTTTTTTTGATGTGGACCACTTTTAAAGTTGTTATTGAATTTGTTATAATTTTGTTTCTGTTTTATAGCCATGAGGTATGTGGGGTCTTAGCTCCTTGAGCCGGGATTAAACCTGCACCGGCTACATTGGAAGGTGAAGTCTTTCTTTCTTTTTAATAAACTTTACTGAGGTCTAATTTATGTACAATAAAAGCCACACATTGTAGGGTATAAGTGAAAGAGTTTTAACAAATGTATATACCAATGTAATCACCACCCCAATCAAGATACAAAGAAACTGGCATCTTCCCTGGAAGCGTGGAAGGTGTCTTAACCTCTGGATCACCAGGGATGTCTCCAGAGAATTCTCTTTGGTTGATTCCAAGCAGAATCTCTGTTTTGAACCCAGGAAGGCCCAGGATCAGAGGGTCAGGACACAGGCTGAAATTTGGAGCAGCTCAGAGACTGTTAGCTTCTTATTGACTGTGCCCGAGAAAGGAAAGATCACCCCATACCCCTCAAAGCATGTGCCCTTTGCTTTCCAGGGTGCCCCATCTTACTTAACTCATTGGTCATTTACCCTGGAAGCCAAATGATGTCTCTGTTTGCTGAGACCAGATGTCTCTCAGGATAGCTATTCAGGGTCACAGGCCGAGGTTGGCTCTGCCGAGCAGTAGGGTAGGGACGGAGGGCTGACCGAGTTCTCACTCTGTATCATTGACCTGACTTGACCACTTGGAAGGATGTAATGTGAGAAGCCAATTCTGGCCACATCCTGGAAAACCCTTGCTTATCAGCTGCTGCATTTTCCTGTGCAAATAACTCTTCTGACACCTAGTCACTCCTGATAAGGACATGAGGGGCTCAGATCTCTCCTTGGGACACACTTGCTCCCCAAGACATCACCAGGTATGTGGGGCACACAGCAAAGGAAGCTCCAGGAACAAAATCTGAGAAAGGTCTGGTCCTTCCCTAATTTCTGGGCTTCATCCCAGGTCTTGCTGGGATTCTGATAGGGGAAGGGGAGGGAAGGAACAACTCTGACAACACAGAGTTGTCAGAAAGAAAGGGAGTCAGATGGGGGAAGCTGGTGGACGCATCCTTTATTTCCACTGCAAGAAGTAGTTATTGCAAAGTGTGTGTTGAGGGGGTGAGGTGCTGGGGGTGAATAGCCGTGAACAATGAGCTGGTTTCTTCGGGAAGGTATAACTGACAAGTTTCTGGAGAATTCAGGCTAGAATCGAAATTCACAGATGCTCACCTTGTAAGCTGGGCACAGTGATAAGAGTTTCTGGTATGTTCTCAGGACAGAGGCCCCTCTTGCCCACAGGACCAGGAGTTCCCTGATAACATATTCCTACTCTTTGAGCCTTTTTCTTTTAGTGGGTACTCTGTTTTTTTTTTTAAAACTACCTGGCCTGTCTTTTTTTTTTTTTTTTAAGTGAATTAATTTATTTATTAAAGTATTTTTTCTGCTGCCCCATGAGCCGCGTGGGATCTTAGTTTCCCGAGATTGAACCCTTGCCCCCTGTACTGGAACCTTGGAGTCTTAACCACTGCGCCACCAGGGAAGTCCCAGTCGTCTGGGTTTTGATACTTCCTCACCCTCTGCTTCCCATCTCTGGTCTAGCTTGGAATCTATAATCTCTCTCCTGTGACTTTGGCCCAAGCCCCACTGTGATTAAGTAGAATTCCTGAGCTTCTGGGTTCCTGAGTATTCAGCTATGCTTGAAATCCCATGTGTAGGCCGTTGTGTCCATCAGTCTTGGCTCTCCACAACTTCTCCAGTGGTGCCAGGCTCCTCCTATCCCAATCTTCCCACCAGGGGAGAAGGACTGAGTAAGAGCCGCTCAGACCCAGTGGGTCTGCAACCTTCAAGGCTGAGAAGGAGCAGAGTTCTCCTTTTAGAGAACCTGTAGAGGCTCCGGCCAGGGAGGTATTTCTCAAAAGCTTATTCACGATCGCTTCTTGCACGGCCCTGAAATTTCACCCATCCTGCCTCCTTCCGCTTTTCATCTCTTTCGCCAGTGGGAAAGGACTGAAGGAGGAAGTGCGAGAGTGAGAGTAAGCGAAAGCAGAAGGGCTGGGAGCGGAGGAGGCTGCAGCTGGTTCTCCCCGACAGGCTGCACCTGAAGCCGCGCGAAGGCACGATGTACCTGCTGCTGCTGCTGTGCCCCTTCCTCTGGCTCTCGGGTGAGCGGGGCCCGGTCTGTTCGCCCAGGGAAAGTTGATGGGGCGGGAGGAAGCTGCTGGCAGAGGAAAGAGGGGGCTCAGTGAGGCGTCCTGCTGAGGCACCAGCTCTGTTTCTAAGCATTTCCTCCGAGTCGTGAGCCTGTGGGTTTCAGCCACTCAACCCTGCGCTCAGGGTTCCAGGGCCCACACGGCCAACGCGGAAGGTGGAGCGTGGTCTTCACGATGAAGCCAGCACCAGGCATAACTCCCGACCTCTGGGGGCTGATCCTTCAGAATGGACAGACTGGTGGCTGCCGCTGGTGAGGGAGAAGCAGAGGCGCCCTGGGTGCTCAGGAGAGATGGGGAGTATGCACCCCTGCTCTCACCTTCCAGGAAGTGTTATGAGCAAGGGAAGGCTCTGGAGAAGGGGTGAGAGTGAGGGGGGCCTGGAAGGAAGGGAAGCAGGGGATTTGCCTGATGGAGTGGAAGAGATGGTTCTAGGCTTTCGGGGAAGAAGGAAATAGAATGGAAAGGTCGAGAGAAGGTAAGTGTGGTAGGATGAGGAGGAAAAGGGGACTAGGATGTGAGCAGAGACAGAGGGTTGAAATCAACTTGAAGTTGATGGAGACCTTTTTGTTTTTTTGGCCATGCCACGTGGGACAAGGGATCTTAGTCACCCAACCAAGGATTGAACCCATGGTTAAGACTTGTTAGAAGCGCGAGTCTTAACCACTGGACTGCTAGGGAAGTCCCCCTGGATCTCATTGTGATTAAAAGTCAAGGGGATTTTCTTGGCTTGGACAGGTTGGGGGACTGCAGAGCTCAGTGTCTGAGCACCTTCTCTCTCTAGAGTCAGCCTCTTGTTGATCTCACCTCCTCTCTGAGATGACTCCCGTTTTTGTATCCCTAGCCCGGACATCTCCCTGCACTCAAGAATCTTCTATCCAGTTCTCCATTCGACTTCTTCACTCAGATGTTGACATTTCTTTTTTTTTTTTTGTCCACGCCCTGAGCTGTGGGGTCTCAGTTCCTGGACCAGGGAAGGAACCTGGGTTCCTGCAGAACCTCAACCACTGGACCTCCAGGGAAGTCCCAGATGTTGACATTTCAAGTGTGGCCTGACCACATCTCCTCTGTCGAATTCCTTTCTCTCCCATCTTTGTGTTTGGCAACTCTATCTTTTCAGGTGCTCGGGCAGAACCCCAGGGGCATCCATCACTTCTCTCGTATCTCATGGTGAGCCTTTGAAATGTAAGCCAGATCCTGTCTCTTCTCTGGTCAAAACCGTCCAATGACCTCCATCCTAGAGTACAAATCCAAAGTCCTTACAGAGGCTACCAGGTGGTACCATCCGGGTCTCCCTCCACACCATCTCCCGGTCTCCTCTGCCACTCTGCTCCCCCTGGCTCAACCCACCCCAGCCATCCCAGCCTCTTGGATGTTCTTTGACCATCTATGCCAGGCACGCTCCCGCCGCAGGCCCTCAGCCCCTGATGTTCAATCTGCACAGTGCTCTTCTTCAGAGAGCCAGGGCTCCAGTCCTCACTTCCTTCCTGTCTTTGTTTCTCACTGAAGCCATCATTGATGACCCTAATGAAAATAGCCATTCTCTGGACGTCCCTGATGGTCCAGTGGTTAAGATTTTGCCCTTCCACTGCAGGGGGCTTGTGTTTGACTCCTGGTTGGGGAAGTTCCACATGCCACGTGGTGTGGCCAAAAAGAAGAAGAAGAAAAAAAAGCAGTTCCCTTGCATTACTTTTCTCCATGTTTATCCTCTCCCTTCCCTCACTTTGATAGAATATAAACTTCAGGAGGGCCAGGATTTTTGTGCCTACAACCACGACAGGTGCGGTTGAGACAGATAGTGAGTGTTAGTTGAATGAGTGGAGGCGTCTCATGGACAGGGAACAGTGACTTCTATAATGCCCATCCCACCTCACCCCCCGGAATCTTTGTCCTTCTGCTTTCATAGAATCGAACAATTGAGGCTGTTAACATTACCTGGAGAGGACATTGCTCATGGGATTGTAAAATGGTGCAGCCACTTTGGAAAGCAATTTGACATTCCTGAAAATATTAAACATGTGCTTACCACACTAGCCAGCAATTCTACTCCTAGGTATATATCCAAGAGAATGGAAGACATATGTCCATGTAAAAAAAACGTGTATGCAAATGTTCATGGCAACATAGCTCCTAGCAGCTAAGTAGCGGAAACAGTCTAGGTGCTTGTCAACTGACGGATGGATAAACTAAAACTTGGTGTACTCATACTTGGTGTACATTTTTATGTACGCGAGTCATAAAAATGAAGGAGGTACTGACACGTGCTACAGTCTGGATAAATCTGGAAAACATTAAGCTTGGTAAAGAATCCAAACACAAAAGGGTGTATGTTGTATTATTCCATGCATATGAAATGTCTAGAATACGTAACTTCATAGAGACACTAGATTAGCGGTCCCCAAGGGCTGGGGAGTGAGTCAGGGGGAGGGACTCCTTCCTACGGGGTCTTTCTTAGGGTGATGACTACGTTCTGGAATTAGTGGTGATGTTTGTACAGCTTCGTGAGTATCTCACAAAACCGCTGAACTGTACAACTTAAAAGGGTGAATTGCGTGATGTGTGAATTATATCTCAATAAGAAAATAATCAAAGAGCAGAGAGGAGAGTTAGGAGCAGTTATGGTCTCCTGAGAAAACTTTCTGTGGTTGCCTTTGGATCTGAGGCTGCAGAAGGCACGACAACCGGACGGTCCTTTGTGACCTGTGACTGTTTTGCATCGTCTGCTTTGATCATTCAGTCCATCAGGCGTAGAAATGAAAATGATGCTTATAAGCAGCGATGCATGCTGCGAGCAAAGCTAAGCGCCATGCCCCGACTCAGGGGGCGAGAGGGGAGTACTTTCAATGGGGTGGGCTTAGAAGGAGCCCTCTGAGGGGGAGCCACCTGGGCTGAGACCTGGAGGACAAGAAGGAGCAGGTACTTCAGATCGAGGAAGTTTCTCAGGCACAAGGGATAGCAAGGCTCTCCTGTGGAAATGAACTTGACCTTGGTACGTCTGAGGAACAGAAGGCCTTTGTTACAGCCCCACAGGCTCCAGCTGGGGGTGATTGGGAGGCTCTGTGCCGTATGTCCTTTGTGACCCCATGGACTGTAGCCCACCAGGCTCCTCTGTCCAGGGAATTCTCCAGGCAAGAAGACTGCAGCGGGTTGCCGTTTCTTCCTCCAAGGGATCCTCCTGACCCGGGGATTGAACCACGTCCTCTCTCTCCTGCGTTACAGGCTGATTCTTTACCCACTGAGCCACTGGTGGGGAAAAGGTCTTAGAGGAGGAGAGAGACGTGTGGCTTGTGGGTGGCTGGAGATGGCTTGGGGATGCTCAGCCTCGAGTTTCGGTGTGGAAACAGAGGAGGTGTATCTGGGGTGAGAAGTTAGGGGACAAATTGGCAAGCAAGGTGGGGAAGGCACACAGAGGGTTTTGTTCTTCCCCCTGACACCTGGAGCAGGGGAACTTGATGGCTGGCAGATGTGAGAGTAGTGCTTGTGTGTACTCGGTTTGGGAGGGATTAAGACAGAGCAGGAATGTTCGTCTGAAGCGGAACAGGTACAGCTGTGTGCTGATAAGAACCTAGTCGCCAGTGTGAACCTCGGTGCCAACCTGTGACCAGCCTCAACCATAGGACTTCCAATCACAAGCAATACATTTAACCAGCACTGCTTCCTTCTCGAGAGCTCACTGTTGCAAAAGTATGCAGAAAACAACCCAGAAACTTTCCACTGGGCTTTATAGCAATTCAGTTTCTGTGAGAAGCAAGACTTTTAAGGACTCTCTTTTTGTGGTTCAGTGATAAAGAATCCGCCTGCCAATGCAGGAGACGGGGGTTGGGAAGATCCCCTGGAGAAGAAAATGGCAACCCACTGCAGTATTCTTGCCTGGGAAATCCCAGGGACCAAGGAGCCTATTGGGCTACAGTCCATGGGGTCGAAAAAATGTTGGACATGGTTTAGTGACTAAGCACAGTAACAAAATTTTTTTTCAGAGAAAAATTAGCTGCCTGTCCCACTTGAGCCTCACCGTAAGTGGTGGCGGAGGTGGACCAGACCCCAGATGTGTTGACCCAGAGCAGAGACTAGCTGATGTCCCCTGTCGAGCTGGAGGCAGGCTCCAGGCCCGCCTGTCGCTTACTGACACTGAATCAGTCGCCTCCTCCCTGTGACTCAGTTTCCACTTGATCTAGGATTATTCTCCATCATCCAGGCTGGGAGTAGCCATGCCCAGCCAGGACGGTTCCCCAAAGCAGAGCCAGTGCTCTGCCAAGGTTGATGGAGAGTGGGCACCCGGAAGAGGGGTGTGAGAAGGGAGTGGACAGATGGTTCAAGGGTCAGTGCAGGCCTGCTCAGCCTCTCAATCGTGTCTGACTCTCTGGGACTCCATGGACTGTAGCCCACCAGGCTCCTCTGTCCATGGAATTCTCCAGTCTAGGATACTAGAGCAGGTTGCCATTTCCTACTCCAGAGGATCTTCCTGACCCAGGGATTGAACCCACGTCTCCTGCATTGGCAGGTGGGTTCTTTACCACCGCACTACCAAGGAACCCCAAACTAAATGCTCTACAAGCCATTAGAGGCGTGGCAACTAAAGGCAAGGTGGTGTCTATGTTAGAGTCCTAGGGCTCTGGGACAAACGACCACAAACTTAGGGGATTAGAAGAACACAAGTTTATAATATTACATCTAGAGATCAGAACGGAGAAGGCAATGGCATCCCACTCTAGTACTCTTGCCTGGAAAATCCCATGGATGGAGGAGCCTGGTAGGCTGTAGTCCATGGGGTCGCTAAGAGTCGGACACGACTGAGCGACTTCACTTTCACTTTTCACTTTCATGCATTGGAGAAGGAAATGGCAACCCACTCCAGTGTTCTTGCCTGGAGAATCCCAGGGACGGGGGAGCCTGGTGGGCTGCCGTCTATGGGGTTGCACAGAGTTGGACACGACTGAAGTGACTTAGCAGCAGCAACAGCAGAGATCAGAAGTCTAAAACGAGTCAACAGGACAACATTTCTCCTGGTGGCCCTAGGGGGAGAATTCAACCCCTTGACACTTCTGACTTCCAGAAGCTGCCCGGTCTCCTTGGGATGTGGCCCTACATCACCGCAGCCCCCCCTCCACAGTCATCTCTCCTTCTCTGACCCTGACCCTCCTGCCTCCCTCTGATGAGGACTTTCCTTAATTCAGTCACACCTGCACAGACCTTTTTTGCCGTGTAAGGCTAATTGTGTTCACGGGTTTTGAGGGTTAGGACATCTTGAGGGGCTGTTGCTCAGCCCACCACACTGAAACAGTCCTGTTCAGGCATTTGATTTTCTATGATTTTGAAAGTAATAAGGTCTTGTTATTGATACTTGGAGAAGTACAGGAAAAAAAAAAGTGAAGTACATTAAAAAAATGAAGAATTAGGAAAAATAAAAAACCTCACATCTGTCTGAATGCTCAAGGCAACCAGTTGTTAACATTCTAGCTTAGTTTTGATCTTTTTTATGCATTTTAAAAAGCTAGTTGATATTATACTGTATATGATTTTTAAAAACCCTAATTTTCACTTCATATGAGAATTTTCCACATAATTAAAAATATTTCTAAGCCTCATTATCAGTGTTTGCATTATTTCATTGTGTACTGATTTCCCCAATTGATGGAAGTGGGTTTTGTTTCCTCTATTTTTGCTAACTATGTAACGAATCTTTGTGCACACCCTTCTTGTGGGTCGCTCTGATTGTCTCCTGAGGACTAAATCCTAGAAGTATCATTACTGGAGCAAAGGGCAGGCCTGTGTCTGACACATGAAACTGCCTTATGGCTTTCTGTGTGTTTGAACCAGTCACCTTCCTTCCAGCATCTTCTCCTAGTGCCTGTACCACCTGGCCTCGGTCAGCAAAACTCGAGTCATCAACACTTGGTTGATTTGATATGTGAAAAGTGGTGTTATCTTCCACATTTCTTGTTTGTTACGTGGTTTAAATTGAACACTTGAATTGTATTAGCCACTGAATTTCTTCTTTGTGACTTGCCTCTTATCTCTCATCAGTTTTTCCAAATGGAGTCTTAAATGTTTTTCTTCTATACATGCTTAATCAAGAGAGACACTATCGGGAAGAGTATCTTCCCTGGTGGTCCAGTGTTTAAGACTCTGACTTCCAAGGCAGCGAGTGCAGGTTCGATCCCTGGTCAGGGAGCATCCCCCGTAGTCAAAAAGTCAAAACATAAAACAAAAGCAATACTGTAACAAATTCAATAAAGCCTTTAAAAATGGTCCAGGTAAAAAAATCTTAAAAGAAAGAGAAACACCATTAATCCTTTTCTATGTTATTTGTTCTAAATGTGTCTCTCAGTCTGTTCTTTGTCTTTTTTAATTGGTATGTCTAAGTGCTGTCTTTGCATGTAGTCAGATTCCCTACTGACTCTTTGTTTCCTGTCATTCATTAATTTCAAGTTTCGAAACTGCACTCTGTCATCTAGAAATTTTATAAATATTCAGTTCTAGTTTCTTACAGTTTTAGAAATGCTTTCCTGTTTTATGCTGACCTCCTTAGTCTCTCTATATTTACCTAATGGAGTACACTGAGAGGTGACAGGAGAGGGTTATGCCCTAACCCTTCCCTTCCCTGCTTGCCCTTTTAGTTTTCTATATCGTTGCTGTTTACTTGCTCAGTCGTGTCCGACTCTTTGTGACCCCGTGGACTGCAGCATGCCCAGGCTTCCCTGTCCTTCACTATCTCCTGGAGTTTGCTCAGACTCACGTTCACTGAGTCGATGATGCTATCCAACCATCTCATCCTCTGCCGTCCCCCTCTCCTCCTGCTCTCAATCTTTCCCAGCATCAGGATCTTTTCCAATGACTCGGCTCTTTGCATCAGGTGGTCCAAGTATCAAAGCCTCAGCATCAGTCTTTCCAATGAATATTCAGGACTGATTTCCTTTAGGATTGACTGGTTTGATCTTCTTGTTGTCCAAGGGACTCTCAAGAGTCTTCTCCAGCACCAAAATTCAAAAGCATAAATTCTTTGGCACTCAGCCTTCTTAAAGGTCCAACTCTCACATCTGTGCATGACTACTGGAAAAGCCATAGCTTTGACTAGACAGACCTTTGTCAGCAAAGTGATGTCTCTGCTTTTTAATACCCTGTCAAAGCTTTTCTTCCAAGGAGCAAGCATCTTTCAACTCTGTGGCTGCAGTCACTGTCTGCAGTGATTTTGGAGCCCAAGAAAATAAGATCTGCCATTGATTTCACGGCATCTACCTGCCATGAAATGATGGGACCGGATGTCATGATCTTAGTTTTTTGAACGTTGAGTTTTAAGCCAGCTTTTCCACTCTCCTCTTTCACCCTCATCAAGAGATTCTTTAATGTATCTTCGCTTTCTCCATAGTTTTCTATGGCATATATAAAATTCTTAAATAGACTAGGTCTGTTGTTAAGCTCTTGACTGTGTTCGATTGAGGCGCTCACCTGGTCTTGCTAGATCTCCAAGCTGGCTTCTTTATTAGGCCTGGTACCATTTTAATATTTGGTAGCCAAGTCCTTATTGCTCAACTTTCAGATGTTACAAATTCTTGTCTCTTCATTTATTCAGATAACCTCTAGCATAAATTACATATAATATTTATTACACATGCCTGCACAGACATATATTTACATACACACATATATACTACACCTATGTATAGACAGAGATTATCGGAAAAAAATGTACACGTTATAAAAATGTTCTGGGGATTTTTGAGTTAAATCTTTAAATGTATTTGGGAAGGAAGAAAATTTTTGCAATATATAGCATTGTCATTCAGAATTATAATATAGCTCTTTTATGCATAAATCTTTATGTCAGTCAAGAAAATTACAAAGTGTTTGTGTATGATTTTTTTCTATAAGTCCTAATTGTTTCTGTTCAAGCTATTCCTTGGTATTTAGTATACTTTTATTGCTATTGTAAATGAGCACTTTTCCATTTTGTTTTCCAATTACTTGTTAGTGGTTTACAGAAAAGCCACTGATTTTTAATACATTTATTGTGTTTTTAGCCACTCTACTGAATTCCATTAAAAATGCAAATCCTTTTAAATTGAAGATTTAAATATTTTCCCTAAATGTTATTATTTTCCCCCAACAATGATATATTTTATATTTTTCTGTGTCTCACTACTTTGGTCAGAATTTCAGAAAATAACATGTACAGATGGGTAACACGTACAGAAAAGTGGATAAGGAATCAGTGTCCAGGTTGATGATTATGAAGTATACACCAATATCTCACAATCATTGCGGTATTTGCTGAGGCTTTTACTCGATAATCTTTGTCAGATAAAGGAAGTTCTACTCTTAATTTGCTAAGAGTTTTTAGAAAATTGAATCTGTTGACCATGTGGCATGTGGTCAGGGATCGAACCTGGGTCCCCTGCACTGGCAGGCAGATTCTTTACCACTGAGCCACCAGGGAAGCCTCTCTACTTCATTAATTTTTATTACCTTCATTATTTCCTTTCTTCTAGTTTTTTCTTTCTTCTTACTCTTCCTTCTGTTTTTTGTTTTAACTTTTGAAATAAATGTTTGATATATTAAAATCCTCTTCACTTTTCTAATACATGCATTTAGTGCTCTAAAATATCCCTAAGCAGAACACAACTTGTCTGCCAGCAGATGGGTCTGGGAGGCCCAGGCTAGATTGCTATTGTTTCTATTTAAGCTGGTGTTTCAAAGAGAGATTTCACCCAGATTTTGAGCTACTCCTTAAAAGTGTAAAGATCTGAAACCACATCGCCTGCTTCTTGCACGAGGACAGTGGGACAGGTGCCCCCCTCGCCGCCCCGACCCCATCCAGGGGCGTCTGCTCTCCAGACTGCCGAGCTCCTCACCGCTTCCCAGGTTCTGACACCAGGCGCTAGTGACAGCTGCCATCTTCTCGATTCTTGAGGTGTTGTTTCCTTACAGAAAAGAAACATTTCTCTGTATCTCCAATCTTTCAAAGATGAGGAAATGGAAGAAAGAGCAAGAAAATCATCTATAGCAGAAAATGCTGCTGCTTTTCTCTATAATACTTGCCTTCCTGCAGGGCTATAGTATTCAAGACAGTATGGATTCGCCTTGTTGTTGTTCAGGGGCTAAATCGTGCCCAGCTGTTTGTGACCCCATGGACTGCAGCACACCAGGCTCCTTGGTCCTCCACCATCTCGTGGAATTCACTTGAATTCATGTCCATTGAGTCGGTGATGCTATCTAACCATCTATCCTATGCTGATACCTCCTCTGTTGCCTTCAAACTTTCCCCACATCAGAGTGTTTTCTAATGAGGCAACTCTTCGCATCAGGGTCCAGAGTATTGGAACTTCATAAGGATAGATCAATGGAACAGAATGGAACATCCATAAAGAACCCACACATTTGCTTTTTGACAAAGCAGCCAAAGCAGTTCGGTGGGAAGAAATGGGTAAAATGGAAGAAATGGATAAAAATTCCAGAGCACCAGGAAACTGATGGGCATTACTCTTTTGGTCAATTTCAAAGGTGGGTCGGGAAGATCCCCTGGAGAAAGAACTGGCAACCCACTCCAGTATTCTTGCCTGGAAAATCCCGTGGATGGAGGATCCTGGTAGGCTACAGTCCGTGGGGTCGCAAAGAGTTGGACAGGACTGAACAACTTCACTTTCACTTTTTCACCTTCCTACCAAGCTGGTTTACTATAGAAGCAGTAGACATAATTAGAACCAGTAGACATAATTAGAACCATTAGGAACAGTTTCTCCAGAGCTGGGTGATGGGGATGTTTCCCCTGGGCATTCTGAAGTCGACAGTACAGTCATCTTCTGTGCAAATAGGTCCTTTGCCCTTTCCTCCCCATCAGACCAGAATAACACAGGGATGGCTGCAAATGGACGTTGCTGGATATGGAAAGACTTACTGGCTACAGAGAGGGGAAGAGGGGTTAATTATAGGAAGGTATTCTTGCTCTGTGTCAATATTTTTGTTTCATTGAGACCTGTAGTTCTGCTTTCATGGGATTTTCTTGGTGGCTTTGGACAGAATTTTGAAGGACACAAAGTCCGTCTTGATCTGTCTTCCTTGACTGTTACTCAGCTCAGGAGGCCTTGGGTCTGGTTGAACTATTCACGATGCAGGAGGCTGTGGCCCTGCCCCCAGGGCGGGAGGTGACACGTACATGGATTTGTGTTTCCAGGCTCATCTGCTGTCTCGGGTCCCAGAGCAGTGAGAGGTGTGGAGCAGGGCTCACTGACTGTGCGGTGTCGATACGACCCTGGGTGGGAGCCCTATGTGAAGTGGTGGTGCCGGGGAGCTGGCTGGAGCAGCTGTCGGTTTGTTGTTAGAACGAACCATGGATCAGAGATGGAGGTGAAGAGGGGCCGCGTGTCCATCAAGGACAACTGGAAAGATCACTCGTTCACCGTGACCATGGAGAAGCTCAGGCTAGATGATTCAGACACTTACTGGTGTGGGATTGAGAAAATTGGACCTGACCTGGGGGACCCAGTAGAAGTGACCATTGACCCAGGTAAGCCTATGTGTGTGTGTGGACGTGTCTCTTCAGGGCCTGCTCTGTCCAGGGACCCAACTGTCCCTCAGAGGGAATGTCCCAGGGGTGGGGGAGTCCTGAGGGCTCACGGAGCCCCCGCTGACCACCTGGGCTGGGAGCGGCCGGGCTGCCCCTCGACGCTCTCCTGGCTCCAGGGCCGCCTCCGGGCGGGATCAGGCTTTCCCAGCAGCCTGTTTCCCTGTGCAGTCAGTGCCTGAGCCTGCTCCCAAGAGGATGAAGGTGGTGGTCCCTGTGTCAGTCTGTGAGCCAAGGGGCCCTCCTCTGTGGGACCTGGAGACCCTGATTCCTGCCAGTGCTTTCCTGGGACCCCTGCTTCTCTAGGGGTGTTCTTGCTCTTTCTGGAATTCAGGGTTGGGTCTTCAGAGGTGATGTTCCCTCCTGGTGTTCCATATCCCATCTCAAGGGAAATACCCAGCCCAGTGGGGGATGCTGTGCTTAATGTTGGGGTCTGGAAAGGGCTCCACAGACAGAAGGCTGCAATTCTGTTGCATGAAACCCCATCAGGAGCCATTTATACATTTGAGTTGAACAACACTCTCTTCCTCAACCCTTCTAGAAGGCAAACACTCCTGGGCATGTTAGCTCAGCAATCTTGGTTTGACATAATTTATCTATTGGGCTCTGCTTCGGTTGATCCTCAGATAGATGGCACCAGCTCACGGGGCACCTGTGTGGAAGGGGGGCTGGGTACACAGTCAACAGTCACACCCCTCCTTGCCCCCCCCTGCCACTCACACCTGGAACCTGTGAGGCTCGTTATACTTGCAAAGTACAACACGTACGTCATCTCATTCAATCCTGACACCATTCCTGAGAACTATCCCCATCGTGGAAGATTAATAACGTCCTCCAAGTGCAGACTTTTCCTGAGCCTCGGGATTTTGCTCAGGGCTGGTCCTGACCTTTGACTTTGCAGATCTTGGCTGTGTCAGCTGCCTGGTAGCCCCCACTCTACTCCTGTCCTCGTGATAAGTAGATGGGGGAGGCACTGGCCGCAGCCCCGTCATAAGCAGCTGGAGCATTTGAATCCCGCTCCCTCCAGCTGCCCTTGGCCTGAGGCGACCCTGGGCCCCTCTAACCTCCGGACCTGTGCCAGCCCCACTGCCTCTGAGGCTCTGAGTCTCCTGGAAGCCGGGGAGATATGAGCAGCCCGGGCTCTCGGCCCCTCCCTTGGCCCTGCTCCAGACACTCAGGATAGGGAGGCCCATGCTCACCACTCCTCAGGGCAGGGAGGCCCATGCTCCCTAAACCCCCATGCTCCAGACTCAGAGCCACGTGTAGGGCGGCGGGTGGGTGAACAGGCAGAGTGCTGTGTAACCTGGTCTCTGTGCCAAGCACCAACTACAGTGCCGACCACCATTCCCGCCACCTCCACCGTCAACACAAAAGATAATGTTCGCTCCTCAGCTGCGACCGGCCACCACTCCAAAGACAGGTAAGCCAGCTCTGAGGCCGCCATTCCTCGTGGACCACTGGGCCCAAACTCCTTGGAAGGGGGCACCCTTTGTAGTCCCAGGTCCCAGCCAGAGCTTGTCTCTGCACTCTTGAGCTCAAGGATGCTAGGGCCCCCTCTCACTTGATCTCACAGCTCAGGAGGCCAGAAATGAAACCAAGGTGTGGGCAGGTTGGCTCCTTCTTGGGACTGTAAAGTAGAGTCTGTCCCAGGCCAGTCTCCTTACTTCTGGGGGCTGCCAGTAAGCTGAGCATTCATTCCTTGGCTTGTGGCAGCATCACGCCAACCTTGACCTCTGACATCACATGGCCTTCTCCCTGTGTGTCTGTGTACCCCGATTTCCGCCCCCCCCCACTTTTTTGAAAATTTATTTATTTGACTGCACTGAGTCTTAGTTGTGGTATGTAAACTCTTTGTTGCCAGCTGTGGAATCTAGTTCCCTGACCAGGAATTGAACCTGGCCCCCCTTCATTGGGAGCGAGGAGTCTTAGCCACTGGACCACCAATTTATCCTTTATAAGGACACCAGTCACTTGCCTCAGGCCCATCTTGATCCAGCATGACCTCGTCTTAACTTGACGACCTCTGCAAAGATCTTACTTCCAAACGGATCTCAGGTTCTGAGTGAATTACCGGGTGAGGGATGCTGTTCAGCCTGCACGGGGGAAGCAGAGAAATAGGAAAGCCTTTCCAGAGCCTTTGCCATGCAATTTCTCTTTGGCCTGCAGACCCACAGAAACACCGTGTGGAACCCTCCTCTCCCATCTCTTTTAAAAACAGGACTTCCCTGGTGGTCCAGTGGCAGAACTCTGTGCTCCCAATGTGGAGGGCTTGGGTTTGATCCTGGTTAGGGAGCTAGATCCCATGTGCTGCAGTTAGGAGTTTGCCTGCTGCAGCTAAGACTCAGTGCAAATAAATGAAATATTAAAAAAAAATCTTTGGAGAACTCCCTGGTGGTTCAGTGGTTAGGACTCCATGATTTCACTGTGGAGGGAGCAGGTTCAATCCCTGGTCAGGGGACTAAAATCCCATAAGCCCTGCAGTGCAGCCAAGAAAAGAAAAAAAAAAAATCTTTGAGGGCCCTCAGGAGTAGGGGTTTCCTAGGCTGGAAACCACAGCCCTGCAGTTGGAAGGTCTAAAGGTGTGTGGCCATCTCTGCCCCTGGGTGGGTGGGATAAGGTCAAGGGGGGAGGTCAGCCACGGGGGCCTCCTCTGTCGTTTCCAGCAACGACGGCCTGCAGCTCAGTGTCCTCCTTCCTCTCATCCTTGCGGTGTTGCTGCTTCTCTTCATGGTGGCCTCGCTCGTGGCTTGGAGAATGGCGAAGCGACTGAAGAAAGGTGAGGGGACCGGGCTGACGCTGGGCTGGGGCTGGGCTGGGCTGGTAGCAGCGCGTGGGGTTGATGGCCCGCGTGGTCATCCCGGAGCCTTTGGACCCATGAATCGCCTGCAGACTCCGGAAGGGTCGCTGTCCCGAAGGCCTCAGCAGCTGTCGGTTTGAGGGCCTGGAGCTTGGAGGTGAGCCCCGGAGCTTTCGACGTCAGGTCTGCCTTGAACATCCCTCCTTCCTCTTGCCTCTTCACTCTGCCTCCCTGTGCATTTCCTGATTTGGCTCTCGGTGGCAGAGGTGACGATGGCCTTAGGCAGATAGCCCTCCTAGAGTACCCACACCCTTTAGTCTTGACCACCACTTCCTGTGGTTGTCACGGAGGGACTGAGTTGATGTGGGGGCAGGGGAGACACCCGCAGGGAGTTATGCACACACAAGCGAATGGACACACAGGCGTGGGAGCCCATGGACACACATGCACGCGCAAACACCGCCCACACGTGAATGCACACGCGTGCTCGGACACACACACACAGTCCTCTGGGTTTCCTCAGAAGGGCTGGTGGCCACTCCTGCTTTTATCTGTTTATTTTTGGCCGTGCTGGGTCTTCGCTGCTGCTCGGGCTTTTCTCTAGTTGCGGCGAGCAGAGGCTACTCTCTGGCGGCAGTGCACAGGCTTCTTGCTGCGGTGGCTTCTCCTGTGGCCGAGAACGGGCTCCAGGGCATGAGGATTTCAGTGGTTGTGGCTCCTGGGCTCCAGGGCGCAGGCTCAGCAGTTGTCATGCGTGGGCTTAGTTGCCCCTAGGCATGTGGGATCTTCCGGGACCAGGGACCGAACTCATGGGGCTTTGCACTGGCAGGCGGATTCTTTATCACTGAGCTACCGGGGACGACCCCAGGCCTATTTTTGCTCTTCCTCTTCTCCAGCCTCTTCTCAAGCTACCCTCCATGCTCTATGTAAATTTACCCTTTAGGGAAGGGCCCCTGCTCACGAGTCTGCACTTGTCAGTCATGAGCTTTGGCCTCAACCAACACTTTTCCTGTCTGGCTCCACTTCCACATTCTTAAAATGATTGCACCTTCTCCTTCTCGGAATCCAGCAGGACCCGAGCTCTCACGGGGCCCTATTCAACGCGTCCTCCCCCACCCCCACCCCCGCCGCCCACAGCCTGGGGAATCTTGTAGTTTGGGAAAAGGGGAGCCTGACTCTTGGCTCATCATATTTTCTTCCAAATGTATTGTCTGTGACCTAAATACATTCTGTTCCCCCTAAAAACCAGGGCAGGCGGTGGGGGAGGGGGGTATATTATTTCTCTGTAGTCTCCAAAACTAGGTGCAGGAGATGGCAGGGAGATAAAGAAATAGCTGGTCCATACAGTGTTGACTCAGCTCAAGTGCTTCACTTGGAGAGCAGCTTAGAACAATCCTGTCCCACGAGCAGGCTGTTCTGCTGGAGCCCTTGTGTGCCTGGTACAGCCAGCACCGGGAAAGCGTATAACAGGCTCGGCCACTAGCAGCCTGCATCCCACCCGAAGACTGGCCAGAATTCAACGGGACAAGGGTGTTGCTGTTTTGTTGTTTTGTCCTTCAGTTGTGTCTGACTCTTGTGTGACCCCAAGGACTGTAGCCCACCAGCCCCCTCTGTCCATGGGATTTTCCCAGGCAAGAATACTGGAGTGGGTTACCATTTCCTTCTCCAAGGGGTCTTCCCGACCCAGGGATCGAACCTGGGTCTTCTGCACTGGCAGGCGGATTCTTTACCACAGAAGGGTGATGAGACAGACATAAATCAAACACCCTGGGAGCTGGCAAGGGAGGGATTCGAGAGCCTGGGTAGCTGCGGAAAGTAGCTGTGACTTGAGTTGACCCGTGAAAGATGACAGGCAGGTTGAGAAATGGTGGAGTTACAAGCAGAATTCCAGAAGTTATAGGCTGAGCCTAATCCCAGAGGAGTTGATAGCTGGCAGGGCCACCTGGGCAACTGATCACACAGTTCTGTGATGTGGGGAATAGACGGACCCAGGTCTCCTTATTTGTTGTCTGAGGGATGAGAACTAGAACCAGGTCTCTTCTCAGGTGGCTCAGCAGTAAAGAATCTGCCTGCAGTTCAGGAGATGTGGGTTTGATCCCTGAGTCAGGAAGATCCTCTGGAGTAGGAAATGGCAACCCACTCCAGTATCCTTGCCTGGGAAGTTCCATGGACTGAGGGGCCTGGCAGGGCGACAGTTCATGAGATTGTAAGGAGTTGGATGCAACTGAGAGGTTGAGCATGCAAGCGTGCGCGCGCACGCATGCGCGCGCGCACACACACACACACACACACACACACACACACACACACTCACTCACTCTCTTCTCTGAGCCTGAAGCTTAATTCACTTCATTTCTTCCCCAGACCTGGAGGCATGGGTGAGTCTCTGAATGGCCTTCCTAACTCTGGTTGTTTTTGTCTTTTAGCTGCTGGGACATCCCCACTGCAGGTAAGAGAGTCCCCGAGGTCAGAGCAGAAACACCGGACACCTTGCCCCGCTTCTTGTTTTCCATCTCCCAGGAGCACTGAGGCCCAAGTACCTCAGACAATCCCTGTGCCCAAGTGCCCGTATGCTCACGACCCAGCTGCAAGGGCTGGGAAGGGGCCCGGGAAGATGCTGGAATCAGCAAGAAGGGCGGGGGCTTGGGAGGGGGCAGGGGTGGGAGGCTGAGAGGACTTGGAGGTTGCAGAGGAAGCTGGGAGCCTGTGTCCCTCCGTGGAACCTGCGTCTCATCTCCCAGGTGCTTCAGCCCCCGGGGAGCGACATCTGCTATGCAGACCTGAACCTGCAGCAGACTGAAAAGCCCTCTGGTTCCTCCTGGAAGAAGGCCTCTGAGAGGGCCCCCTCCTCCCCCCAGGCCTACTCGGCGGACGGGGACTATGCCAACACGGTATGTGCTCTCTGGGGCTGCTGTGGGGCTCGGACCAGACCCGCTGTTGCCTCCTCCTTTGAGGATGGGTTTTCTCTCACCCACGTGGGAAGGTGGGCGCTGAGCAAAGATGCAGCCATCGAAAGACTGGCTGGCAGAGCCCCTGTGGGCTTTTGGCCTTTGGCATCACTTCCATACCAGACCTCAGCACTGGAGACTCAGAGCCCAGTCAGACATGGCCCGTATGCTGGGTGCGGCCAAGTGACCCGGTATTCTGTGCAAAATGTGCTGCCCTGGCACAGAATTGAGGGAGAGCCCCTTCTGCTACGACTGGAGCTCAGGGTGCCTGGCTGAGTGGAGGGAGGAAGGGCTGGAGGGCCTGGGAGAAGCCTCCAGAAGTCCGGGAGGGTCTGTCTCCCTGGGGTCCTCCAAGGCCTCCTCCATGTGTGGGCAGCCTCTGGCCAGCACCTCTAACCCCAAGGACATCTTCACTGCAGGCTGACGTTTTCAGGGACAACATCCCCTACACCCCTCTAACCCTGAAGACACCTTCGCTGCAGGCTGAGGTTTCCAGGGACAGCATTACCTACGCGGCTCTGTCTTTGGACACCTCGGATGAACAGCCGACCTACAGCAACATGGAGTATCTCAACAGCAGGATCCTCGAGAAGTCCACGGAGTACAGCACCATCAGAAAGCCTTAGCCTCAGCCCCAGAGGCCCCTCTCTGAGCCCCCTCGACACCTCTGAGTACCTTCCTGCTCCATTCGTCTCCTTTCTGCCCCCTCTGTTCCCTCAGGGTACCAGCCAGCGACTGAGGTCTCTGACTGATGAAGCTGGCATCACGGCCAGCTCTGGACTGATGGCTTGGGGTCTGGTCTCAGGGAGCTTCTGAGAGTTAGACAGGGGTCTTTCCACATCCCGTTCTCTCCCACACACCTTGAGACAGGATTGAGGATACAATCTGGAGCTGCTGAGGGAGTAAGCAGGATGATAATGGTCATAACAGTAATTCACTTCTATTTATTGCTTATCCTGGGTGGTGGGCTTCCTTCTTGGCTCAAACGGTAAAGAATCTGCCCACAGTGCGGGAGACTCTGGTTTGATTCCTGGATTGGGAAGATCCCCTGGAGAAAGGAATGGCAATCCACTTCAGTATTCTTGCCTGGAGAGTTCCGTGGACAGGCTACAGTTCACAGGGTCACAAAGAGTTGGACATGAATGAGCGACTCACACTTTCACTTTATCATGAATGGTGGACTGAATAATGGTCCCTGAAGTTATTTGCATCCAAATCCCCAGAACCTGGGAACATTACCTTCTGGGGCAAAAGGGACTGTGTAGATGCAATGAAGTCAAGGATTTGGGGATGGGGAGATTATTCTGGGTTGTCCAGCTGGGCCCTAAGTATAAGACCAAGGGTCCTTATAAGAGGGAAGTGAGAGGGTCACAGAGAAGAAGACGGTGATGGTGGTAGGAGCAGAGGTCAGGATGATATGGGCAGGACCCAGGGAATGCCACAGCCTCCAGGAGCTGGAAAAGGCAAGGATGGAGCCTTCCCTGGGGCACCCAGAAGAGTCAGCCCGTCCGACACCCTGACTTTAGCCTGGTGAGACTGATTTCCTACTTCTGGCCTCCACAATTACAGGAGAATAAATTATTATTTTCATGAACACACTGTGTTTGTGGTAAGTTGTTACAGGAGCATTAGGAAAAACATACTATTGTGACAGGCATTCGTCCCTTAATGCTTTACCTGCAGTAACTAATGTCCTCCTCGTTACAACCCTAAGAAGATGCTTTCATTACTGTCTCCACCTTACAGATGAGGAATCTGGGTACAGAGACGCTCAGTGACTTACCAAGGTTTGCCCCTAGCAAGTGGATGAATTGAAATTTGAACTTGGGCGTTTTGGCTCCAGAGTCCAGAGTCTGGGCCACCACCTGGACTCTGTGTATAAGGAGGGCAGTGTGTGTGAGTGTGTGTGTGTGCGTGTACACCGTTGACTCACACGGGGACAGTCAGAGAGTATCTATAGATGCTGGGCTGGGACTTCCGTGATGGTCCGGTAGCTAAGATTCTGAGCTCCCAGTGCAGGGGGTCTGGGTTTGGTCCCCAGTCAGTGAATGAAATCCCACAGGCCACAACTAGGAGTTCACACGCCACAGTTAAACATCAGAGGTCTGCACGCCATAACTAAGACCTGGCACAGCCAAATTAGAAATATATATAGAGATGCCAGACTTACTGACTTTATTCTAAGGTCCCAACCCCACTCTCTCTGGAATCCTGACTCCTGTCTCAGCTTGTCATCTCCATGGTTACCAAATTAGTCCAGTCCCTGGCCTGGAGTCCCTCTTGTTCTCTGCCCCTGAGTCCATCCTCCTCCCAGCAGCCAGAGGGCTCTCCTTAAAGCACAGGCCTGACCACTCTCGGCTTGTAGCCTCCTGGTGGCGTCTTCCATGGAACCACAGGGGCCAGGGAGCCACGGATCTGGGTCTGCCCCCGGACCCTGTTTCTGGCTACTCTCCCCCTGACTTGCCCTGCTCTGTCTACACTGGCCTTTCTCCTGTCCATCTAACTTTTAATTACCTCAGTCAGCCTTTAAAATAGGCACCAACATATATATCACTGGATGTAAAGTTTTTTATCCCAGATTCCAGTCATCTGGATGGTTGGCATTCTGAAAAGGGACCTTTTCATGTCCTTAGAGATGGAGTGGACTAGGCCCCGATATTTGTAAACTTTGTCCAGTCCATTCTCCAGCTGGCCAGGCAAAGGACTTCTGAGTGGTGGTCCCCACAGGAGGCACTTCGGTTCTTCCGGTGTTGGGTCATGACTGCAGGAATCTGTCTTGAATCCAGCCCGATTTGTTCAAGCCTGAGCGCGCTGGGCAAATGGTCAGGGTGGGGGAAGGGAGGCAACCGTGCAAGAGGGCCGGAGGAAACCGTTTCTTAATGTCTAGAGATTATCATCTTTGTGTTTCAGCCGTATCCGGCTGCTCCACAGAGACTTTGCTGCGGTAGACTTTGGGTTCTGGACTAGCACCTTGGTTGCAAGGGAGAGAAAATTCAGATAAGGCTCATTTGGCCCGAGTGAGGGCGGCAGTTACCATTTCCCAGGAAAGCACACTCTGTCAGGACAAACTCCAAGATGTTTAAGCAC
This sequence comes from Redunca redunca, assembly GCA_006410935.1. Classification (NCBI taxonomy): domain Eukaryota; kingdom Metazoa; phylum Chordata; class Mammalia; order Artiodactyla; family Bovidae; genus Redunca; species Redunca redunca. The sequence goes on from SJYQ01093191.1 coordinate 36,426, forward strand.
TCAGTTCCGCTTGAGTGCCCAGTTATTTATAGTCTGACAACAGTGCCGGAGTTTCCCTTCTTTGGTTTTTGAATCATTAATATTTAAAGATTCCACTTTATAAAACACTGGAGAGGGTTTGGATAGTCTCCTTTTGAGAATACGTGTGTATTTCTGGCTTTCAGAAGAATGAGCGCCGCCCACCCCACCCCACCACACTTCTCTTTTTTTTTAAACTGAAGTATAGCTGATTTACAGTGTTATGTTAATTTCTGTTGTACAACAAAGTGGTTCAGTTATACATATATATTCTTTTAAAATATCCTTTTCTGTATGGTTTATTGCAGGATAGTGAATGCAGCTCCCGGCACCGTTCAGCAGGACCTCGTTGTTTGCCCATCCTCTGGGAGTTGGCATTAACCCCAGGCCCCAGTCCATCCCTCTCCCGCCCTCCCTCCTCCTTGGCAACCACAGGTCTGTTCTGAATGGACCAGGCCCTTCTGAGGGTCAACTGAGCGTCATATACCATTAATATATATACATTGGATTGGAACTTGCCCGGCGGTCTGATGCTGTGCTTCCAACGCAGGTTTGATCTCAGGGTGGGGAATTAAGGTCTCACATGCTGTTATAGCACGGTCAAAAAGTTAAAAAAAAAAAAAAATATATATATATATATATATAGACTGAAGTGCTGAAGGCTCCCTCTGTTGGATATGTTGAAAACAGAGTTCCTGGCCACTGGATCTTGGAAGGGCCAGACAGCTAAAATCAGTTGATTTCATGCAGCAGTGGTTTTTTATTTAATTTTATTTTTTAAAGAAGGGCAAGGCTTGTTAAGAAGCATACTATGTTTTTAAAGTCTTTATTGACTTTGTTACAACATTGCTTCTCTTTTCTATGTTTTGGTTTTTTTGGCCATGGGCCATGTGGGATCTTAGCTTCCTGACCAGGGGTGGAACCCCCACCCCCTGCCTTGGAAGGGGAAGAATTAAACACTGGGCCACCACGATGGTCCCTCACATATAAGAACTTTTTAGACCAGGAGGGACTGATATAGCGGTCAGGCTTTTATCTTACCAAGTAGGTGTATTCTTACCCAATGTAATTGGAATTGTTAACAGTCTGTTTACTGGAAAATTTGGTTCTATTAAGGAATCACACAAAAGATATATTCTTTCTCTAAATGCTTTATTTGGCTCAAAATATCTAAATGTGTCATCACTGGCTATTAAGGGTATCAAGATGTAGATCTAAGCCTTTTCTTTGCTGATGAATCTGCTAAAAAAGAAAAAGGGATTAATCGCCTTTTCTGCACAAACTACACACATTGTCTGGTCCTGGAGTTTCTAGTTCCAGTTTTCCTGACATGGAGCAAGACATTGTAGATACTGATGACGCAATCTGATTGCAAAATCCTTTTTCATTTTTATGCTTTCATTATGAATATTTTACAGTCTTCTCCCTCATTTCTAATTTGCTGTTAAAAAATGATATGCTTTAACTGAGTCTTTCTAAAACACTTGATTTATTTATTTATAAAATTAAAAAAATTTTTTGGTTGTACCACACGGCCTGCAGGGTTATTGAACCAACCACGCCACCCGTAGTGGAAGCTTGGAGTCTTAATCACTCGATTGCAAGGGAAGTTCCCTCAATTTTGTAGAAATAACTTTTTTTGTTTACACTCCTTGCCATTGGTCAATATTGTTTCTGTTTATACTCTTAATTGGTTTGTTCATGGATGAATTCATCAAATTGCATAATTATAATTCACAGGTATGACCAGCCTAAACAGGTTTGGGCTGGATGCAGTTGACTCTTGTTAAACACGTATCTCAATGGGTGATGTGTGAAGAGCAGAAGCAAGGGAAACTTCAGGAGAATCTATCCATTGCCACAGGCACAAAGACAGTATTTTCACCAAGAGAGTGAAAGGTGTTGGTTGCTGTAATAAGTTGATTAAGAAAGGGGTTGGTTTGGAACTTCCCTAGTGGTCCAGTGGTTAAGACTTGGCACTTGCACTATAGGATTCAGTCCCTAGGAGGGGAACTAATATTCACATGCCTTAGGGCATGGCCAAAAAAAAAAAAAAAATTAGTTAAGACAGTTTCTACCAAACCATCTGTTATGACCATAGTTTCATAAAAGAAAGGACATGTGAGTGCCCCAAATCAGAACAGTAGGCGGTGCTTCCCACGAGGACAATTGGTGACTTTGGGCCAACATGGATTTATGTATATAAATCTCCTACGAATCAACTAATGCTTTGTCAAGGGCTGGTGCTCACATATAGACTAAGGATTGTCAGCCACCGATTTTGTCCACGTTATTCTCTAGACGTGGATTCTCTCCTCTAGGTCCAGCTAGTGTGGTCTGTGCAGGCGTGCTAAGTTGCTTCAGTCGTGTCTGACTCTTTGCGTCCCCGTGGACTGTAGTCCACAATGCTCTCCTGTCCATGGGGTTCTCCAGGCAAGAACACTGCAGTGGGTTGCCACGCCCTTCTCCAGGGGATCTTCCTGACCCAGGGATCAGACCTGCGTCTCTTACATCTCCGGCACTGGCAGGCAGGCTCTTTACCACTAGTGCCACCTGGGAAGCTCAGCACCCCCCTAAAACCTCCTAGTAACTTATTCATCTGAACGCTAAGGTTGTCACTCATGAGGGCCCTGTGACCTTACATCAGCAGAGAAAAGAGCCGCTTCAGTCCCTCAGAGTCCCCTGCCCAGCATAAGCCCTTCCCTGAATAATCCACTGGGATAACGAACTCACACGGCCCCTTCCTGAATGGGTGCAGTTCCAGCACCAACGAAAGGGGACTGGACCCTGGTTTTACTGAAGAATGTCTAAGGACGGGTTTGGAGTTAGGGAGGGGGTAAGACTGTTCCTGGGGTTTCTCTGATGGCTCAGACTGTAAGGAATCTGCCTGCAATGCAGGAGATCTGTGTTTGATCCCTGGGTCAGGAAGATCCCCTGGAGAAGGCAATGGCTAACCACTCCAGTATTCTTGCCCGGAGAATCCCATGGACAGAGGAGCCTGGTGGGCTATAGTCTATGGGGTCACAAAAAGTCGGATACGACCAAAATGACTAACACTTTCACTTTCAAGACTGTTCCTAAGGATCAGAAATAGAGAAGAGACATTCTGAACTCTTGTGTGATAGAAAAGCCGCTCTTAGCAGAAAGGAAGGATGTCTTATCTTGCGTTCCAAAATAAAAACTCCACCCTGGGGACTTTCTGAAACCTCCCACATCCTCCCCATCACCCTTTCCATCTTCAGTCATAAACCCAGATAGCCCCAGTCCCACTGTTCGTTACCTTATTATTATCATTGTCTTTGGCCATGACCCAGAGCATGTGGGATCTTATGTCCCCGGCCAGAGAGCACACCTGTGCCCCCTGCAATGGGAGCTTGGAATCTTAACCACTGGACTGCCAGGGAAATCCTTACCTCCATCAGTTGTTTCATGTTAAGTTTTATTGGGCAGAGGATGAGATGGTTGGATGGTATCACCGACTCAATGGACATGAATCTGAGCAAACTCTGGGAGATAGTGGAGGACAGAGAAGCCTGGCGAGCTGCAGTCCATGGCATTGCAAAATTGGACACAACTTAGTGACTGAACAACAAGTTTTAATGACATACTTGGTGCAGACTATATGTCTACATAAGACGTGTGTTTGTTTTAAAGGATAGGGAAGCAAACACTCCCTATTCACCATCCTAGGGAAGAAATGGAGTGTTACCACTGAAACCACCCAGCTTATTGTCTTTTGCTTCTTCCAAGGAGGACTGTGCTTGCCTACAGTGGCTGTATGCTTCTATCACAGCCCCTGACCCACTCTCCTTGCCTTCTTCATTATGCAGCATTCTGTACTAAATTAACAAATCTACGAACAACGCTTCCTATCTTAATACAGCTTTTCTCCCTCAGTAAAGCTACAAGCCAACGCCTGACTGTGCCTTTATGCTCTTTAAGGATCTGGTGATGCTGGGAGGGCAGCCTCATCAGGTTTCCTTCCAGCATCCCCACGCAGAATGCTGCCCTCTGTCAGAGACAGTGAGGGTTTCTGTGACAAGGAAGCAGCAGATCACAACCCCAGGTCTCATCCACAGTGCCCAGTGCCAGCCCCCTGGTCACTGGAAGGAGTTGCAAAGTTCAGACGATGTACTCATTTGAAAAGTTCACATTGCCTTTGCAAGATTAGTAATAAGCCACAAAAGCAGAAGGACTGAACGCCGGAGGCCCTTGTCTTCCCACTGAAACACCCTGATGCCTGTCGCGTGGCAAATGAAAGCAGGACCAGCAGAGAGATAACCCCTAAAAATAGCTGAGACGTGAGAAGAGAAGTGAAAGTGGAGGCGAATGAAGGAGATTCTTCCCTGGAGCCATCTTGGTGTCAGCAAACCTTGGTGTGCTTTCCTGTGGCTATTATCCTGCAGCTGGGTATTTAAACTGAAAAAAAAAAATTGTTGAAATACAGTTGGCTTACAGTGTTGTGTTAGTTTCAGGATATATTCTTTTTCACATTCTTTATCATTATAGATTATTCTGACTCTTTGCGACTCTGTGGACTGTAGCCTACCAGGCTCCTCTGTCCATGGAATTCTCCAGGCAAGAATAGTGGAGTGGGTTGCCATTTCCTTCTCCAGGGGATCTTCCTGACCCAGGGATCGAACCCAGGTCTCCTGCATTGCAGACAGATTCTTTACAGTCTGAGCCACCAGGGAAGCCCTTATGGATTGTTACAAGATATTGAGTATAGTTCCCTGTGCTATGCAGTAGGACTCGTTTATCTTTCACAGTTGTGTTTTTATGGAGGCAAATCCCCCAGGGGATAATGTTGCTCCTGGGCCCCAATGAACAGGGACTCATTGCACCAGACCTACTTTTCAGTGGTGTCTGGGTAGCCCCAAGGTTGGGGTTTTGTCTTTTTCTTTCTTTTTGTGGCTGTACCACGTGGCATGTGGGATCTTAACTCCCCAACCAGAGGTCACACCGGTGGCCCCTGTGGTGGAAGCACCGAGTCTTATTTAACCACTGGGCCACTAGGGAAGCCCAGGGTTCTGTCTGTTTCTTACTTCTTTGCTGGGTGGCCTTGTACCATCACAGAATGTCTCTCGGGGTCTGTTCATCGCTCTGCCAGATGGGTTTTAACCAAAGGGCCACAGGCCCTCTAGCCTGTGATCTCAGAGCGAATGAAGTGACCTTCTGGTCCCCAGTGTGTGATAGCCTGGGCCTCGCTGACGTCTGTCCAGCCAACCCCAGCTCTCTCTGAGAGGTCCCCCAGGAGCTGCTGCACAGGCCCCAGAGAAGGCTCCTTCAAGGCTTTTTATTTCTTTAAAAAGCTGGCCCTGGGGAGGAATACAGCTCACTTCCTGGCCACTTTGCCCAGAGTGTAACATCACTTTTCTCCAGCTCCTCACAGCTAATCTGAGGCCAGGCATGGGGTGAGGCCAAAAGAAAGGAGGGCACATCCACAGAACAGCTCAGGACTGTTGCAGAGACCTAGGCTCGGACCCTGCAGGCGGTCCTATTTGACAGCAGCAATGGTTACGGATTTTGTGGGTCTCAACACAAAATAATAATATGGGGCTCCTTGTACAAAAATTAAGAGTCTCGAGACGGGGAGAGTATTAAACCAATACTAAACCAGCAGAGTATTAAGCCCATCATAGGGCCTTCCAGGTGTGGGGCTGGTGTGATGGCTCAGGTGGCATGCCCATGAAGCTGGCCTCATTTGGCTCACTTTTCACCTGCTTTTGTGAATCCATGGGCTGCTCACAGCTTACCCTGCCTCACCTCCTCCCCCCTGAAAAATCCAGGCTTCTTCACACCATCTGACACTGACCCCAAAATGAGAAGGAAGAGCTTCCCTCCATTCCAGCCTGAGCATCACCTCCTGCATCCTCATCCCCTGCCTCCCCCTGCCCCCTGCACCCCCCATCAGCCTCCTTCCTGGGAGACTGGAAGTTGGGTCATCCTCCTCCATTGGAAAACCTACTCCCACCCCCAGGGTGAGGTCTGGCTCCACAGCCCCAATAAACCAGTCCCTTTAGAGGGTGACATCAGTTCATTTCCTGAGTCTGGTCATTAAGAAACTGAGTTGGACTATTTAGTCTTCAGCAACAGCAAGAATGAGACACAACTAGCCCAGTTAGGTGGGAGAGTGACAAGTTCAGTTCATTTCTTTTCCAGTCCCTTCTCGCTAAAACACCGAAAAGGTCCTGTGGTCCAACTGGGATTACCATAGGGGCATCTGTCGTTGCATGGCAAGCCCACAGCTAATGTCACCCCCATTCTCCTGGGAAAATGCTCTCTTCCACGCTCCATCCCTAGGGCATGGGTGGGACTGACTCCACCTTCACGGGTGACACTGACCCATCTCAGCCCACTGAGCATCAGCTCTAGGACTTTGTATTTATTTATTTTTGCCAGCACTGTCTTCATTGTTTTTGCATGGGCTTTCTCTAGCTGCAGCTAGCGGGGGCTGCACGTCATTGCGGTGCCCCGGGCTTCTCATTGTTGTGGCTTTTCTTGTTGCCGAGCACAGGCTCCAGGCTCCTGCGCTGGCTCAGGAGTTGCTTGTGGGCTTCCATACGTGGCTCGTGGACTCTGGAGCGAGTGCTCCACGGTTTGGCTCCAGTCTTAGTTACTCTGCAGCATCTGAACTCCTGGACCAGGGGTTGGACCCATGTGCCCCGCGCTGGCAGGTGGATTCCTAACCACTGAGCCATCAGGGAAGTCCAGGGCCTTGGCACTTTTGAGTTTGGATTTTTTTTTAACTTGGATCTTTAGTGATGATGGGCTGAAGTCAGATATGGCCTGAGTCTTTTCAGGCCACCCAGCTTGCCTGACTCAGCTCCTTGGGGTAGGGAACGGGTCTTGTTCCTGGGCTCTCAGGCACAAATGGTGCCCAGCAAATGTTTGCTGAATCGATTCTCAAGATTCTCAATCAAGCATATCCACTTTCAAGGGGGGCATGTGGAATGGGACAGTGGTGGGGTACCAGCTTTGCTTCTTTGAATCTGACTCTGCCATGCTTGGGCCATGCATCTTTGCTCTGGACATGTCTCAGAAGAAACCCCGCCTTTCTTGGATATTGGACTTGAAGAGATTCCTGTCTTGGGTGCCTGGAGCCATTCTGAGCTTCACAGGTGGGCTCATTCCTGGAGGTGTGGATATTACAGCCTTTCGGATCAGTCACTGAATTAGGACCCCAAACTTGGCACCCCAAGATTGCCACAAGCATTTGACCTGGTCCTCTGATTTTCCCATCATGTGAGACGAGAGGTCCCCAACTTCAGGACGTCTTCATGGGCACCAATATCCGTGTGTCCATGTTGGGCTGAAGTCAGATATGGCCTGAGTCTTCTGAGCCAGCCCGCTGAGCCACCCAGCTTGCCTGACTCAGCTTCTTGGGGTAGGGAATGGGTCTTGTTCCTGGGCTCTCAGGCACAAATGGTGCCCAGCAAATGTTTGCTGAATCGATTCTCAAGATTCTCAATCAAGCATATCCACTTTCAAGGGGGGCATGTGGAATGGGACAGTGGTGGGGAATAAGGAAATGACCCCAATCCCCTTTTGTCTCTTTCTTGGTCTCGCCCTTAAAACCCAGATCCCTAAGGCCCTGATGTGACCCCTGAGCAGGACAGAGGCAGAGCTGTGGGTCCACACCTGTGAGTGTCGTTGGGATGATCAGACTCTTGAAGAGGAAGCATCCCACACCCCTGCCCTGGCCACCTTCCTCTCTCCCCACAACCAGCTTAAGTCCAGGGCATGCTCCAGCTCAGAGTCACGTGGTCCCTAAAGGGGTGCAGGAAACTGGGTATCTGGGGAGAACAGAGTGCCTGCCTGAGCTAGGTCACACTTAAACACAGCCGAGGGAGGAAGAGATCAGAGAGGAGAGGACCTGAGGGTAGAAAGGGTGGAGGGAGCCGTAGATTGAGGCCATCCTTTCAGCCAGCAAACCGCCTCATCCTGACATCGTTCAGCATCTGAGTTCTCCAGGTCTCCCTCTCTTTTATCTTCCCTGAATTTCATGCTTAGCAAACCATCCCCTGATTATAATATGTCTTGACATCCAGGACAATACGTCAGTTCTGTGGGTTTGATTAACACAAGCCTGCCTGGAAAGATGGATCCATTGGGGTTTTTTTGTTTGTTTGTGTGTGCGCATGTTTTGGCTTTTAATTTTTTTTTTTTTTTGAGGTGGATCCACTCTTGACTGAGTGAGCAAAACTGGGTCTCTGATCCTCCAGAGCTGGGGCCATACATGGGACTCTGTCAACACCCGAAAGAGATGACAGTCTGTGATCCCCCTGGTGAAGTCCTTTGCCCTCTGCTGAATCCATCCATTTGCACTTCCAGCTTGCTGGGGTTTGAATCTAGGCTTTGCTACTAATTAGCTGTGTGACCTTAGGCAAGTTCCTTAATGTCTCTGTGCTTCAGTTTACTCATCTGTAAAATGAGATTAAAATAGGTTTGTTTAGGGTTGAAGGCTGTTAAAAGCTTAGCACAGTGCCTGGTCCGTCTGTGCTTTGTAGGATCTCCTGTTGCTATTTGAATTTCCATAATGCCTACCTGCTGTGACCTAGTGAAACCTGAACAAGTAACTTTTTTTTTTCATCTGGCTTTTGTTTCCTTATTTATCATATGGAACTAATAATGCAATCTATTGGAAAAAGCATGGGGCAAAAGTAAAGTGTCATAGAATGTATTATAAGTTTTTTTTTTTTTAACTATAATGCTCCACAAATGAACCAGGGGTTCTATCATTTATAATGAACAATTATTAGTCTCACGAGGTCCCTCTGGACTGTATGCTGTCAGCTACAGACTGGCTCTTGCCATGCGTGCTTGCCGCCTGCCTCTACAAAGATTAAATCAAGAGCTGCTGCAGCTGCTGACCTTTAACACCCCCTGAAGGAGTTCAGGGTGGAGAGCAGGAATGAGGCACTCTGTGCTCTGCGAAAACTGGCCAGACAGGTCTTCAGATATTATCAGGAGGTGATTTTATGAGCCCAATTCTTGTATGGCCTCATATCTAGAAGAGCACTAAAATCCTTCATCATGATGACTGTTCCTCGTGACTAGCGAAGGCCTCACGAGACTAGTAGAAACCTTTTGGAAAAAATATGTGCTTGATTGCATGTGTTCCCCCTTTGCCAACAAAGGTCCATATTGTCAAAGCTACTGTTTTTCCAGTAGTCATGTATGGATGTGAGAGCTGGACCATAAAGAAGGCTGAGCACTGAAGAAATGATGCTTTCGAACTGTGGTGTCAGAGAAGACAGCAAGGAGATCAAACCAGTCAATCCAAAAGGAAATCAATCCTGAATATTCATTGGAAGGACTGATGCGAAGCTGAAGCTGCTTTGGTCACCTGATTCGAAGAGCCTACTTGTTGGAAAAGACCCTGATGCTGGGAAAGATTGAGGGCAAGCAGAGAAGGGGGTGATAGAGGGTGAGATGGTTGGGTGGCATCACCGACTTAATGGGCACAAGTTTGAAGATAGTGAAGGACTGGGAAGCCTGGCGTGCTGCAGTCCATGAGATTGTAAAGAGTCAGACACGACTGAGCGACTGAACAGTCACTTTGCCAAAAATCACATGTACACTGACCTTTCCTCGTCTGCCTCTTTGGATCAGTTTCTCAGAGCTGTCTGAAGTGCTGTCTCCTGGGCTGGAGTCCTCATTTTGTCCCCAATAAACTTAACTCACAACAGTCACGTTGTGCCTTTTTTTTAAGTTGACAGTACAGATTATTTTAATACTTAGTTCCTAGCCTAGTGAAACCTGAGAAGGGGAGCAGAGAAGAGGGAATAACGTGGGTAAAGAGGAGCTTTGGCACCGCTCCCCACAGAGGAAGTGGGTACCTCAGGGGCTGGAGGAGGCTCTGAGTCTGTACCAGCAGCTTCACTCCCTCCCAGAGGTTAAGAGGCTCCTTTGTGTGAAGCTGGGAGAGGCTGGAAGAAGCTGGTGCCAGTTCCTGACTGTCCCCTGAGGGTATTGCTCTGATACATGGCAGAGCTGCTTTTTAAATAGCAGAGTTGCTGTTAGTGATGCGGTTGCAAATTCAAATGGCAGAGGGAGGAGGAGGGAAAGGTTTGCTTTGCCTTTGAGAGGCAATAAAAGACAAGAAGAAACAAAAAATAAGAACACCGCATCACTGGGCCTGCCTGTGCCTTGTGAGTGAGTGTGTGTGTGGGTGGGTGTTTCTGCTGTTGGTAACTGGGGGTAGGTAGATGGCTAGAAAGCAAAAGGAAAGACGAACATAAGCAGAACTTGGTTCAAGACACATAAAAGCGTATCTATGGGGCTTACATAAGCACCACTATTAAAAAGATACCTTTATGTTAATGGGTAAAAATTGCCTGCTAAGAGCAGAAATGCAAATAAGAAGGAAGGGAGTAGACTTTGGCATCACGGTCAGGGAAATAAGGATCATTTGCTTGGGGAATTGTGAGCTCTGCTTGTTTCAACAGTTACGTTACTTTCATGGCATCCCCTTAGGGGCTTCCCAGGCGGCTCAGTGGGTAAAGAATCCACTTGCAATGCAGGAGATGCAGGGGACACAGGTTCGATTCCAGGGTCAGGAAGATCCCCTGGAGGAGGTCATGGCAACCCACTGCAGTATTCTTGCCTGGAGAATCCCATGGACAGAGGAGTCTGGCGGGTTACAGTCCATAGGGTTGCAAAGAGTCAGATACAACTGAAGGGACTGAGCAAGCACCACTTAGGACCTCGCTAACGTCATGAGTGGCACAAGGTCTGGAAGGCCTTGACGGGTGCAGTCAGGGGTTGAGATGTCCAGATCTGTTGTCTGTTGTTTGCTGCTGTCTTGGAGCTCTTTTAGCTGTTCCCCAGAAAGCGTCCTCTCCCGGCAGATGGGAGGGTGGTCCAGGGCTGTTCCAGTTGGGGAGGTGCATTACCTGAGCTCTCTGCTAGGTAGCAAAGAAGCTGTGATCTCCATCCTGGCTTGTAATCTCCAGGGATTGTTCCTCTTGTCTGGGAGGAGGATGGAAACAAGGAACATGCTGGGAGACGCTTAGAGCCACTTCACGTGTCTAGTTCCACAGTCCCCTACCCTGCTGCTCACCTCTGACTGTTTACTTCCAGCAAAGCTGGATTTCCTGCCCTGAAGATGAAGGGAGATGGCCCAGTCCTTTCCCAGAACAGCTCACGAGAGGATCACTAGCACAGCAACACTAGTGAGTTTCAGATGTTTCCTCACAAACAGTCCCAGGAACTCTAAATTAGAGGGGAGCAGTGTTTGGAGTGGGAAGCCTGAGACTTTGAAAAATGACTTGGAGACGTTGGGCAGAGTCATGATCATTTCCTGCTAGGCTTATCCAGGAGGACCAGCCAGCATCCCTCCCCAAGCCAGCTGGCTGAGCTGGGATCTGGGCGGGACTGACAGATTAGCCCAAGGAGTCCCAGATGGTCAGAGATTGTTAATGATGTAACATAGACATCATTTGTTTATTGGAAGGTCTCCAGAGTGAGCAAGAGAGGAAAACAAGCAAATGGAAATATTCTACAAGGAGTGTGGAACAGCTAATCTTTCTTGTTTGCTTCTGAGCTGAGACTGGAAATCAGGCAAGAGTTGGACCTAGTCTTCTTGTGCGTTCATTTTTTTTATATATATTTCTTTCTTTTGCTTTTTCCTTTTCCATCTCTTCCTTCCTTCTCTTTCTCCTCCTTCTCCTTTTCCCTCTCTTTTCTTAAAACCACTTTATGGAGATGATGAACTCTGAAAGTGAAATCTCTTCACCTCCAGGGCATGGATTTTTCTGTGAAATCAGATTTTTTGACCACCAATTTGTGTTCCATTAACTTTGTTTGTTGGGAAAAAAATGTCCCCGAGGGATAAGGAATGGTTAGAAGGAGACAGATTAGCTGGTATGGTCTTTTGCTGATTGATCTGTCTTCCTCTGATAAAATTTTCTGATAGGAAAGAAAAATACCACGGAACCCAGATTGTTGTCTAGGGTGAATGGGTGGTGGCCTTGTGGGAGGGAGGCTGGCTGGTGTATAGAGCTCTGCCTTTCTTAGATATTAATTCTCAAGCAGAGGCCATGAGTGAGAAGCCTCAAATTGAGATTAGAAGTGACCATTTCTTTCTGAGTTACCTCCCTGTTATCTTCCCAGTCCTTTATTAGGGCACCTCTGAGACTCTGCCGAGTATTATAACAGTTTGTGTACATGTTTCATGGGCCAGGGGCTTGCTGAAGGTGGGAACTAGTTTCAGTGTGTGTGTGCTTGTGTGTGTGTGTGCCTATGTGTGTTCATCCTTTATAACGCTCATCATAGTTTCCTACCCTTTGGAAACGATCCATAAATGTTTGCTGAATGACTAGATGAGGCACGTGGACTACTGAGGGAGAGAAATGTACAAGAGGGATGTGAAAGATCAGCCCGAGAGAGGAGGGAGAGGAGGAGAGGTGACCTGCTTCCGTGTCCCACTCACGTAGAAGAGGTGTCGGGGGCAGAGTTAGAAGGAGTGGGAATCCTGTAGGACAGGGACCTATTGATTTTATTTCCCTAGTAATTCCATTTTTCCCCAATGAGGACCAGCCCTGCATGAATGGATGGACAGTTCATGTCTTTATGTCCCCCTTCCCCCTCCCTGGTTGCTGGTTTTGCTGAGGTGCTATGCAGGAGACTGACTTTAGTGTATTAAATATTTGCTCCTCTTGAAAGAAAACTGGCTTGTGGGTGTTCATCGTAGTACTGGGGATGGTGAGTTAGGAAGCGAGGTCTTGAACTGAAGTCTCTTTGTCTTGATTCACCAGCATCTGGGGCAAAAGCTGCCCCCTACTCTTTCCCCAGAGTTCATAGTCAGGCCCTGGCACAGCAAGAACCCAGCACGGAGGGTTTCTGAGCCCCTAACTCACATTGCTGCCTTTGGTGGCTCCTGAGATTGTACTGGTAGCAAGAGAGGGCTGAGAGTTCTCTGATGGAAAGAGCAGCAGGGTTGTTTACATGTTTTCAATTATTTAGCTGCATCAAATATTCAGATTTGTGAGAATAACACCAACTCTATTTAAAATCTCCAAGCATATGATGGATGAACTCTGCTTCCAGGCAGTTCCCAGCTCCCAGCCCAGACTCAAGGAATATTCTGAGAATTTCTCAGGCTCAGTTGGTTCAGCCTTCACCTCTTGGGATGAGTTAAGTGCGGGGGCCATCCAAGGCTGATGATCCTTGGCGAATATGTTTCAGATAAGTGAATTTTAATGAGAGGTCTCATTGCATCCGTTAGGGAAATTAAAATGGAGGACTTCAGGCTTCACAAGCAGGGGAGCAGGCCTCTGGCCCACCCGGACACTACCTAGATTCCTGGCCTGCCTGTGGGCACAGCAAGTCAGGTGACACTTTAGATAAGAAAGGGAGTGAGTCTTGGAATCTCTTAAGTCCCTGAGGACCTGGCCAGAACCCCCCCCACTTCTCCCTCTATGTAAGAAGTCTTATGACTCACCAGGTGAAATAAACAGCATTGTAAAAGTTAAAGTTAAACCAGAGATGCATTTTTGCATACAAACTGATGATGATATAAGTTTGGGATCTGGGTTTATAAATGAGAGCTCCCCAAACTGCAATTTGATGTCTTACCCATGGGCTGGACGCACCACCTGGGTGCTGTGCTGTGCTGAGTCACTTCAGTCGTGCCCAGCTCTTTGAGACCCTACGGACTGTAGCCCGCCAGGCTCCCCTGTCCACGGGGTTCTCCAGGCAAGAATGCTGGAGCGGGTTGCCATGCCCTCCTCCAGGGGATCTTCGCGCCCCAGGGATGGAGCCTGCCTCTCTTATGTCTCCCTCGTTGGCAGGCAGCTTCTTCCACTAGCACCACCTGGGAAGACCTTTCCCAGCTGGGATTCCAGGTTGCTGTCAGTGAGGGACTTCCCAGTGCTTTCCAAGTCTGGTTGAAGGTGGTGGGCCTGATTTGGTGATGTATAGCCTGTTACCTTTGTCTGTTGTTTCTATTTCTTTTCTTTTAATGACAGCATATTGAAATTAAGTCAAATAACCCTCTATTAAATATTGGAATTGTTTATGTGTGTGTAACAAGCAGTTTCTTTTGTTAACAAATCCTTCAAACCTAAAATGAAAGTGAAACTTTTGGTGAAACAGCATCCCATACCTCACCTCTCAAAGAGATGTTCGCCTTAGGAAATCAGGGTTGTGATATTCACACAGAAGTCAGGAGTTTTGTGTAGGTGGCTGTGTCAGCTCAGTCCCTTGGGATCGTGTCTGTGAAATGTGTGTGTGTGTTTCTGTGTATGAAGCTTCATCGTGTTAGGTGAGACCCAACGTGACACCTACTGAAGTTGTTCTGGACCTCATGAAGGGTGTCCTAATAACAACCATTTATTGAATTTCCTTATACACCTGATAAATAAATAAAGATATTACATTATGTTATCTAACATTTTCACTCAAAAAAAAAAAAAAGCAAACCCTCAGCAAGCCAGGTATTATTATCCTTGTTTTATAGATAAGAAAAATAAGGCTCACAGATGTCTTTCAGAATCAAATCAAGGTCTGGTCTGATTCCAAGTCTGGGGTTTCTTTCCACCATACAGCAGTATCTTTTCTCTGGCAGGTTTCTAGGACTATCTTACATAAAATTTAGTAGCTCTGTCAAAACATTAAATAACACTTCACCCTCTGAAAAGGTGACCTCTGTGGAGGAGGATGGGGGCAGTGTGTGGGAAAAATGTCGGGGGTGGTTTCTGGGAAGCTGGTAAGGTTCTCTCTTTTTTTTTTTTTTTTTAAATTTGATTTTTGGCTGCATTGCATGACATGTGAAATCTTAGCTCCCTGCCCAGGGACTGAACGCGTGCCCCTGCAAAGGAAGTGCAGATTCCTTTTCTTAAAATTTATTCGCTTATTTTTGGCTGTGCCAGGTCTCTGCTGCCGTGCAGGCTTCTCTCTTGCTGCCGCGAGTGGGGGCTGCTCTCAGGCCTCGGTGCTCAGGCTTCTCCTGCTGCAAAGCACAGGCTCTATGGTGCATGAGCTAAACTCGCCGTGGCATGCGGGCTCGGTAGTTGTGGCTGGAGGGCTCTAGAGCACAGGCTTAGTTACTCCACGGCGTGTGGGATTTTCCTGGATCAGGGATCGAACCCTTGTCTCCTGCCCTGGCAGGCAGATTCCCTACTCCTGAGCCACCAGAGAAACCAGGAAGTGCAGATTCTTAACCTCTGGATCCCCAAGGAAGTCCCAGTAATGTTCTATCTTCATTTTGGTAGTGGTTGCACAGAAGTGCTCACTTTGTGCTAACCCATCAGGGTATAGACATATGATTTGAGCTTTTCTTGTATGTGTTATTCTTCAATAAAATGTTTATTTAAAAAGAATCCTCCTTAGCAATTAATGTTGGAAGGGAGCCCTCCCTCCTGTAGTCAATTTGTTATAATGAACCAACAGGAATTCCTCGGACTCTGTTACACAGTAAAGTTTAAAATAATACAAATATGTTGATACCCTGTCCCTTTACAAAAAGATTTCTAAGTGGATCACAATTAAAAGTCATGTACAATAATAAAATAATACTAGGAAGAGGTGACCAGTATTACAGGAAAAGGAAAGTTGCTACCCACATATGTTACTCTGTTTGGTATCACAGAAGGTTTAAGCCCAGCTTCTACCCTCAAGATGCTCACATCCAAGTTGAAGATACTGAGCATTTACTAGTGGTAAGTAGACACCTGTCTTCAAATGTATTGGAACTTGTAGGAATAGGCTCCCTTCCAATTTGGTAATCAATAAACCCAAAGGAAGTGAACGTTCTCATGGGCTATAGCCTAGATTTCCTGTGCGGGTAACTGAGGTGGGAAAGACCATACGTGATCAATAATTTTGAAACTTGGACCACCAAGTCTTAAAGCTTTTTAAATGGATATTTATATCTTTATAGGATGGATTGGAGAGACCCATATATCTAGTCACTAGGATGCTTTTGTAATTGATTTGTAATTACATTCCCTTCTGTTTGCATGCATTTTTGACTGAGGCTAGATTCACTCCCTCTAAGAACACAGACCTTATTCTAGTTTACTTCAAACAGCGGTGGTTTTTAAACTTCCTAACTGGGGAAGTTAAGCATTTTTCTTCTTCTCTATACCCTAGAGGTTCAGGGGCCTAAAGGGAGAAGTCACTGGACTCATCAAATCTATAGACCCTCTTATCTTTGTAGTTGGCTTTCTACAATTTGTATCAGAAATAGCCAGTGTGGCAAGTGGCAGTTTTTGAAAGCTTAATGTGCATATTTATTTTCTAGAGATCATGTTAAAATACATATTTAGATTCAGCAGGTCTGTCTGGGGTGGAACCTGAGATGTCACATTTCTAACAAGCTCTAAGGTAACGTCACTGCTGCAGGTCCGTGGACTTCACTTATAGAGAGAAAAGAATATTAGATTTAATATAATTCCTGGCTTTTAGCATGTTGCCATTCACTACCTTGTTTACTTGGACAAGTCACTTTACTGCTCCAGGTTTGAGTTTCCTCAAATATCAACAGGTAGGCATGCATGGATGCCAGTAGGCTTCAGCCGTGTTTAACTCTGTGTGACCCTAAGGACTGTAGCCCACCAGGCTCCTGTCCATGGCATTCTCCAGGCAAGAATACTGGAGTGGGTTGCCATGCCCTCCTCCAGGGGATCTTCCTGACCCAGGGATTAAGCCCACATCTCTTATGTTTCCTGCATTGGCAGGTGGGTTCTCTACCACTAACACCACCTGGGAAGGCCAACAACTGTATAGTAGAGAACAAAAGTGGATGAGATTACTTCAAAGTTTACATTCATGGAATTTTCAGAGTGATACCTTGATTAAAAAAAATCTCCATGTATAAGATTATGTGCTGCCTTTCAGGGACTAATAGATAAACTGGTGTTAACAAAGCAGGAAATAAAAGGGCTGAACGAAGAAGGCAAAGAAAGAGATGAGGAGCAACGGTGACTTCTTCTGGCAAAATATATATTCTGCTTATTCACAGTGATTTAAACAAGTATTTGTTTATTTGGCTGTGTCGGGTCTTAGTTGTGGATGCAGGAAACTTTAGATACAGCTTGTGGGATCTAGTTCCCTGACTAGGGATCGAACCCAGGCCCCCTGCATTGGAAGTGTAGAGTATTAGCCACTGGACCACCAGGGAAGTCCTGACTGATGTGTTTGAATTGAAAAGTGTTGCCTAGAGAGAGGCTGCTACTTTCCCCCAACAATCCACTACAAGAGGATGTTACTGATAATTTAGTTATGTTACTGATAACTTAGTTATATAAAAATCTTGAATGAGAGAAGCAAGGGGTGAGTGTGAGCTATGAAATAAGCACTTTCAGGAAGCTATGAGTGAGTCCTGGCTGGAGGGCAGGTTTCCGGAGGTGCAAGGGAGTCTGGTTTGAAAACAACAGTTTATTTTTGCTGCAGACCACTTCGATGTTTAATTTCAGCCAAGTTGGCCAGGAATTCGGGTATTTGACCGCAACCTCCAGACTTAATGGGACTGGAGCTTGGGAGGCAAGGGTGGAAGAACAATGTATCCTTCCACAAGGGTTATGGAACGCAAAGGTTCTTGATGGTCACAGGGTTGAGAGTCAGGAGAGAGGATGTGAGAAAGGGATCCAAGTGATTTAAATGAATGAATGAAGCCCCTGACGATCTGAACCTCTGGCGGCGGCCCCTCCCCCGTATACATGCATCTGTTTTAAGTAACAAACAGCATCAAGCAGCAAGGATCCCCCAGGCTCACAGAAACGGTCTAGTTTCCCTTTAAGTTCCAAAGCCAAGGGAAGAGAGAGAACTGGTGACGGCGCCCTCGCCCAGGATTGAGATGGGAGCCGGGGGTGGGGGGTGGTGGTGGGGGTGACCCGAGGAGATCCTTACCTTATGCAGGACGTGCTCATGGAAGTCAGGGCCGGCTCCCCCTTGGTAGGAGTCGAGTCTATGCAGGTCCATTCCCGGCTTGGAGCCCGCTGTTCCCCGCTCTCCCAGAGCTCTGCGTCAGCTCCGTCCGATCTCTTAGGGGTGCAGCAGGCTCGGGTCTAAGCCCGGCGGGCCGGCCGCATCCGTTTCAGCACTGGACAGCTCCCGCAGCCGCTGCGGCGCGGTACCCTAAGAGCAGGCGGCCTCTCCCTTCCGCGACCGCAGTGTTTCAGCACCAGGAACAGCGATACCGTCCCTGCGCTCCCAGGACCAGAGTTCTGAGATCCCGTCCCCTGTCTCGTGACTCCAGGCTGTTGGGAGGGATGGAAGATTTCAGTCTAGCCGGCAGTCCGTGCGAATCTCATTCAGCTAGCGGATCCCGGAATCTCAGCGTCCCGGCTGCGTTCTCAGGGCATTGTGGTCCCGGGAGCTCACCGTTCCTGATTTTTAGTGACCGAACATCCCCGTCACACCACGCAGCTCAGCTCTCCTCCTGCGGTTGCAGAGGCGAAGCCCAGCGGGCGCTGGAGCCACTTCTCTTTGATCTTTGGACAGTTCCCTACAAGATGTATGAGGTCGACGGCTGAGGGCCCAGAGGGGGTCCCTGAAATTTCTGAAATAACTTGCACAATTCTGCTTCCCTGCATTTCCCTACAAAGAGGGTCCAGAGCTTAAATTACACTCTCTAGGATGCATATGTCCCCCTCCCCCAAACTTAAGAACACTTGGCTTGGGAAAGGCAGAAGGGTTATTTGGTTCGGGCTCCAGAGTTCAAATCATAACTCTGAAAATGATGGACTTCCTTGGTGGCTCAGCTGGTAAAGAACCCGTCTGCAATGGGGAAGACCTGGGTTCGATCCCTGGGTTGGGAAGATCCCCCGGAAAAGGGAAAGGCTCCCCACTCCGGTATTCATTCAGGCCTGGAGAATTCCATGGACTGTATAGTCCATGGGGTCGAAAAGAGTCGGACACGGTTGACCAACTTAAGAACAATTGGCTTGGGTGAGACAGAAGGGTTGTTTGGTTAAGGGTATGGGCTCCAGAGTTCAAATCATAACTCTGAAAATGATAAGCTGTGTAACCTCGGTAAGTTACTTAACTTCCCCTAAGCATCCACGAAGTGGAAATAACAATAGTACCTACATCATGGTGTTGTTCTGAGGTTTTAATAAGTTTATTCACATAAAGAGCCTAGAACGGTGCCTGACATGTATTAGGAACTCAAAAAATGTTAGCTATTGTGCTTTCTGGACAAGGGGATGAGAACTCTGTCTACCTCTCCTAAACACTGGGAAGGTCCTGCTGCTGGGACCAGCAATTTGCAGACTTTTGTTACCACCTGAAAAAGTGAAACATCAAGTTGACCCCTATGGGAACTGGGAGCTGAGATGTCTCAGAGGTTATCCTCATATGATGACTTCGGCATTCAGCAAGCAACTACCTCATCAGACACAAATTCTACCACCAGCTTCTAGAGTCAATATAATATGGAAGGAAAGGGCCAGGCCTAAGATTAAAAGGGTGCATTTTACTTCTAGGTTTCAATTCCTTT
The DNA here is from genome assembly GCA_006410935.1 of Redunca redunca. Lineage (NCBI taxonomy): Eukaryota > Metazoa > Chordata > Mammalia > Artiodactyla > Bovidae > Redunca > Redunca redunca. Next base: position 55,891 of record SJYQ01093191.1, read on the forward strand.
TTTGGCTAGGTGGCTTTAACCAAACCACACAAGTCTTCTGGGATAGCTTATGTTTTCTCATCTGTAAAATAGGTAGAACAATTTGTGCCTATCTCATTGGGGTTTTGTGAGGAGTAAATGAGACAACTATGTGAAAATATTTCTTTCTTTTTAACCTGTAAAACCAACCAAAGAAACATAAATTTTATTTCTGACCTATTTTTCTGGGCTTCGTGCCTTCTGGACCTTTTTGTAACATTAACATAATAATTTTTGAAAACCCCTTGTTCTCACAGAAATTACATGTTGGATTGGTATGTTTTTAATATTTGGAGCTGCTCAAGTATCATTGGCAAGAACCTTTGTTACCTGAAAACTGGGTTTACCTCTTGGGGGAGTGTCTAACCAAGACACAACCAAGCCAAGGGGTGGGAGAAGGAAGGCTTAGTTACTTGCAGTAAGTAAGAACACCAGGGGTCTTTCCCAAAGCAGTGTCTCCCCAAACAGCAAAATTGGGAAAATTTTAAGCTAAGGGTGCCTGGGCTTCCCAGATGGCTCGGTGGTAAAGAATCTGCTTGCTGCTGCAGGAGACATAGGAGATGTGGGTTGAGTTCCTGGGCTGGGTTCTATCTCTGGGTTGGGAAACCCCCCTGGAAGAGGAAACGGCAACCCACTCCAGTATTCTTGTCTGGAAAATCCCACGGACAGAGGAGCCTTGCAGGCTACAATCCATGGGGTCGTAGAAGAGCCAGACATGACTTAGCAACTGAGTACGGCACAGCACCGGAGAAGGCGATGGCACCCCACTCCAGTACTCTTGCCTGGAAAATCCCATGGACAGAGGAGCCTGGTGGGCTGTGGTCCATGGGGTCGAGAAGAATCGGACACGACTGAGCAACTTCACTTTCACTTTTCACTTTCATGCCTTGGAGAAGGAAATGGCAACACACTCCAGTGTCCTTGCCTGGAGAATCCCAGGGGCAGGGGAGCCTGGTGGGCTGCCATCTATGGGGTCACACAGAGTCGGACACGACTGAAGCGACTTAGCAGCAGCAGCAGCACAGCACTGCAAGGGTACATATTATTCATGAAGGGACTTGAGTAGAGGAGAATGCAGCATAGAACTGGGGCGTAGACAGGGTCCAGGCTCTAGCTGACTGAAGACAGAATGGTCAGCAAAGATCAGCGTCATTATTCCTTAGGTTCCAGTTGGTCTGGTGGTTGATGGCCTTAGGGGGTTTGGATCTTGCAAAATAGCTCAAGAATGTGCTTTAAGCTAACCTTACCTTCAAAACAGAACCAGCGGGTCTTCCTAACTGATAGTGTCTCTGATACGGTTAAGTTATCTCCCTGGGCTGGTAATAGCGAATGTTTCTTACATTCTTTTTCCCCCTTGAAATCACTAACTACTAATGAGACTCATTCTGCAAGGGTACTGATTGTGGCCAGGCCTAGATCACAAGACGGCTTAGGCTTAGAATGCCTTCTTTTTTATTTTTTAAAAAATTAATTAGTTTATTTTAATTAGAGGCTAATTACTTTACAATGTAGTGGTTTTCGCCATACACTGACATGAATCAGCCACGGGTGTACATGTGTCCCCCATCCTGAACCCCTCTCCCACCTCCCTCCCCATCCCATCCCTCTGGGCTGTCCCAGTACACCGGCTTTGAGTGCCCTGTTTCATACTTCGAAATTGGACTGGTGATCTGTTTCACATATGGTAATATATATGTTTCAATGCTATTCTCTCAAATCATCCCACCCTCGCCTTCTCCCACAGAATCCAAAAGACTGTTCTTTACATCTGTGTCTCTTTTGCTGTCTCGCATATAGGGTCATCGTTACCATCTTTCTAAATTCCTTATATATGCTTTCATATACTATATTGGTGCTTTTCCTTCTGACTTACTTCACTCTGTATAATAGGCTCCAGTTTCAGCCACCTCATTAGAACTGATTCAAATGCATTCTTTTGAATAGCTGAGTAATATTCCATTATGTATATGTACTACAACTTTCTTATCCATTCGTCTGCCGACGGACATCTAGGTTGCTTCCACGTCCTAGCTATTGTAAACAATGCTGCGATGAACATTGGGGTACCTGTGTCTCTTTCAAAATGACTTCTTTTTATACCAAGAAAGCTGTGTTTGGTTCTCTTCCTCTGGGGACCCCCACCAATCCTGTCTGCTTACATATCTGCAGACCTATCTCAGAAGAGTGATTCATTTTATGGGGTTCTCTGGTCTAAATTTTTTAGAGGTGACATTTTCTTACACTGCAATGAAATAAAACTCATTTTATGATGAGGTAAGGAAAAAAAATGACATATTTGTCCACTTGTTTGGTCTCCTCCCTCCCCTTTAGTGTATGTCACGCATTTGCAAAGACCTCCTTAGAAGATAGCATTCCTTGTAATTTTCTAAGGGGTCATGATGACCCACAGCTTGCTTTGTACGTGCAAATCTGGATTGTATGAACCATCAAATACATCATCTGAGGTACAACCCTTTGTCTCAAAAACATATAGGTCAGTTCTCAGAGCTTTCTGAAAGACTGATTCCTGGGCTTAAATCTTTAGATTGTCTTTAAAAAAAAATACATATTTCATTTATTTTATTTGGTTGCGTTGAGTCTTAGTTACAGCGTGTGGGATCTAGTTCCCCAACCAGGGATTGAACCCAGGCATCCTCCATTGGGAGCACAGAGTCTTAGCCTACTGGATCACCCAGGAAATCCCCTTAGATTGTCTTGAGTAAAAGTATCTCAAACAGGGGCTCTCTAACAATCTAGAAGGGTGGGATGGGGAGGGAGATGGGAGGGAGGGGACATGGATGTTCCTATGGCTGATTCTTGTCGATGTTAGACAGAAAACAACAAAATTCTTTAAAGCAATTATCCTTCAGTAAATAAATACAAATATCTGTTTCTTTTTTAGATCAACTATTAGGTTTTTGTTGACAGCTGTCTCCATATGCTGAGGAAGTATGTATTTGCACAGGGACTCTGATACCAGAGGGGCAACTACGTTACAGATCCAGCCAACTGCTTGTTCCCCTTTCTGGGGTTTGCCTCTTGGTCCAGTCCCCCTCTACTGGGAAATAGTGTTCGAATTCTGCTAGGGCATGTGGTTCTGTGTTTCTTCTTTCAGGCCTTGATTTCAGGATCTGTTGAATTGTCTATGCTCAGTTCTCTTTCTTTATCTGCGCAAAACTTCAGTGATCAGCAGGGCTGGGTCATGTGACTTCAGTCGTCAGCTTCCGCTTTGCTTTCACGGTTTACAGTCCACCTTTTTATATCGATGGCAGGTTATGTCCACTNTCCCTCCCCTTTAGTGTATGTCACGCATTTGCAAAGACCTCCTTAGAAGATAGCATTCCTTGTAATTTTGTAAGGGGTCATGATGACCCACAGCTTGCTTTGTACGTGCAAATCTGGATTGTATGAACCATCAAATACATCATCTGAGGTACAACCCTTTGTCTCAAAAACATATAGGTCAGTTCTCAGAGCTTTCTGAAAGACTGATTCCTGGGTTTAAATCTTTAGATTGTCTTAAAAAAATACATATTTCATTTATTTTATTTGGTTGTGTTGAGTCTTAGTTACAGCATGTGGGATCTAGTTCCCCAACCAGGGATTGAACCCAGGCATCCTCCATTGGGAGCACAGAGTCTTAGCCTACTGGACCACCCAGGAAATCCCCTTAGATTGTCTTGCGTAAAAGTATCTCAAACAGGGGCTCTCTAACAATCTAGAAGGGTGGGATGGGGAGGGAGATGGGAGGGAGGGGACATGGGTGCACCTATGGCTGATTCTTGTCGATGTTAGACAGAAAACAACAAAATTCTGTAAAGCAATTATCCTTCAGTAAATAAATACAAATATCTGTTTCTTTCTTAGATCAACTATTAGGTTTTTGTTGACAGCTGTCTCCATGTGCTGAGGAAGTATGTATTTGCACAGGGACTCTGACACCAGAGGGGCAACTACGTTACACATCCAGCCAACTGCTTGTTCCCCTTTCTGGGGTTTGCCTCTTGGTCCAGTCCCCCTCTGCTGGGAAATAGTGTTCGAATTCTGCTAGGGCATGTGGTTCTGTGTTTCTTCTTTCAGCCCTTGATTTCAGGATCTGTTGAATTCTCTATGCTCCGTTCTCTTTCTTTATCTGCGCAAAACTTCAGTGATCAGCAGGGCTGGGTCATGTGACTTCAGTCGTCAGCTTCCGCTTTGCTTTCACGGTTTACAGTCCACCTTTTTATATCGATGGCAGGTTATGTCCACTCAGAGAAATTTGTCTCTATCAGCATCTCCCTGTTAGATGGGATTCTTAAGAACACTCATTTACATTTTATTTTATCTATTTTATAAAAATTTTTTTGTTTTGGCAGTGCCTCATGGCTTGTGGGATCTTACTTCCCTGACCAGGGATAGAACCTGGGTTCACGGTAGTGGAAGCAAGATTTCTAACCACTGGACAACCGGGAACTCCCTCATTTACATTTTAATAGGAAACTTTCAGTCCTTTGTCTGGGAATAGCAATCACTTTTGGTGGGTTCCCTTTCCATATCTATCATGACTGAACTAAGTCCAAGAATTTTTATTGTTTCATTTCATCTCAAAAATTGTAAACAAAGTGATAAATGTCTGTAAGTCAAAATACAGAATGGTGTATTCGATTAAAAAAATAAAAAGGAAAATATAATGGTATGAAAGGGCTCCTCCCAATCTCTCTCCTCTCAGGCAAACCTTATTTTTAGCTCTTTCTCATTTTTAGTTCTTTTGATGCCAGTTTTATGTTTATCAACCACAAACACTTTCTGTCGGCTTGTACCCCGATATTTCCTCTGCTCATCCTTCTTGATATAGTTATGTCACTGTCTTCCGTTCTTTCATTACCATTTCATACAACAGACCTAAACCTCCATTTCTTGCCTCATTAACCATAGATTGTATCTTTTTAGTCCCCAAGATGTAAGATGAAGAATTAGCACCCCTATCCTTCCTTTTGCCTTGCTTCCCCTTACATTTCCCAAGCTGTATCAGATATACTTTTATAAAGCCGTTTATTTTAGAAGTATTTTATGCTTACAGAAGCTTGCACAGAGTACAGAGTTCTTGTATATCCCATATCCAGTGTCCTTTACTATTCACAGTTGCATATCTGTCACAATTATGAATCAGTATGGCAGCCCACTCCACTATTCTTGCCTGGAGAATCCCATGGACAGAGGAGCCCGGTGGGCTGCAGTCCACAGGGTCTCAAGAGTCGGACACGACTTAGTACACTGTCTCTGTCTCTCACTGATGTATTATCTTTAACTACAACCCATATTTTATTTTGGAGAAGGCAATGGCAAGCCACTCCAGTACTCTTGCCTGGAAAATCCCAGGGACAGGGGAGCCTGGTGGACTGAGCAACTTCACTTTCACTTTTCACTTCCATGCATTGGAGAAGGAAATGGCAACCCACTGCAGTGTTCTTGCCTGGAGAATCCCAGGGACAGGGGAGCCTGGTGGGCTGCCGTCTATGGGGTCGCACAGAGTCGGACATGACTGAAGTGACTTAGCAGCTTACCATCATACTTTATTTGTATATCCTTTTCTCTTTTAACCTACAGTCCTCATTCTGTTCTAGGATCCAATCCAGGACATTTCATTGCACTGAATAGTTGTATTTCCTTAGGCTTCTTCAGACTGTGAGCCTTTCTCAGACTTGCTTTATTTTTGATGACCTTGTGAGGAGTACTGGTCAGGTATTTGGTGAAATGTCTTTCAATTTGGATTTGTCTGACATTTTTCTCATGGTTAGAATGGGATTATGTCATTATCAATACGTCACATCCAAAGAATGCGTTATCAGTATGACTTATTGATGGTGTAAACCCGGATCATCCGACTGAGGTTGTGTTTGACAGGTTCACCCACTGACGTTTATCTCCTCTTTAACATTCTTCTTTTTTTGGAGCACTTCTTTCTTTCTGGAACTAAGATTCCTAGGATTCAAGTGTCCTAGCTCTAGAGTCATCTTGTGTATTCCTTTCCCCCTCTTTTTATTGAAGTGTAGTTGATTTACAAAGCTATGCTCATTTCAGGTGTACAGCAAAGTGATTCTGTATATATACACACATACACACACATAATCAAAGTCAGATTCTTTTCCACTGTATGTTATTATTATAAGATATTAAATATATTTCTCTGTGCTATACAGTAGGACCTTGTTGTTCATCTATTTTATATTCAACAGTGTGTATTTATTAGTTAGGGTTATCATATACATTTCTGCCCAGACTTAGAATCAGTCATTTTTCCAAGAACCCCTGGCTCATTTTGTTGGAGAAAATGTTTGGACCAAGATCTGGGTGCTTGATATGTTCATTGCTACTGGGATATTATCAGATGTACTTTTGCTTGTAAAGTTTCTCAACTGACAGAAGGAATGTATTTTATGTAACCATACTTATATAATATGTAAATATATTATAATGTTTTTGATTCTTTATAGACTTATTCTGAAATTTGAATCCTTTTCCAAAGCGTGGATTTTTTTTTTACCACATAGCCACCAAGGAAGCCCATTTAAACTGCTATATTTAGGCAAATACAGTTTACTTGCAGAGCCAGATAATATATTACTATTATGTTTTCATTTCATTTGCAAAGGTTTACATCACCACGCTCAGAAAGATTGTTCTTATATACCCCCATTGCTCAAAATCATGCATTGTTTTAATCTGTCCCTTGTCTTTTTGTGTATTTGTTATTTTCTCTGATGTTCATGATTGCTTTTCTTTTTGCTTTTTGAAAGAGGGGTCCTTGTGGCTCAGCTGGTAAAGAATCCGGCCGAAATGCGGGAGACCTGGGTTCAATCCCTGGGTTGGGAAGATCCCCTGGAGAAGGGAAAGGCTACCCACTCCAGTATTCTGGCCTGGAGAATTCCATGGACTCTTTAGTTTATGGGGTCGCAAAGAGTTGGACACGACTGAGCGACTTTCACTATCTTTATTATACCTCCCGGATCTTCCGTCTTTTTACTTTTCGTTTTCTGTGGTATTCATTCCATTTCTTTCTTGAATCTTGGTGACTTCCTGGTCTGATATGCGCTGCTTCCTTTGTCTTTTGATAACGACTTTCTTATATCTCCTTTTCCTTGAGTGTGTCTGATTGCTTTTAAGAATTGGATTCTGGGACTTCCCTGGTGGTCCAGTGGTTAGGAATCTGCCTGCCAACGCAGGGGACATGGGTTTGATCCCTGGTCCGGAAAGATTCCACATGCCTTGGGGCAGCTAAGCCCTGAGCTGCAGCTGCTGAAGCCTGCACGCCTAGAACCTGTGCTCCACAGAAACATAAGCCAGCACGCCACAACTAGCCCAACCCCACTCGCTGCAGCTAGGGAAAGCCCACGTGCCGCAGTGAAGATGCGGCGCAGCCAGTAAATAAATCAGCTGGACTCCAGGCCTTCATCTTGTGCTCAAGGCTTGTTTTCCAAGTTCTCTTCTGTGTTATCTCATAACGTCTGTGCTTTAGGACTTTATTTTCCCGTTCCAAGCTGAGCTGGTTGCTTTCTGGGCCTGCTGCGTAGCTTAACTCTGGTGTTTTAGTTTTATTTCCATGTGGACTCAGTATTTCCCATGAGTCATACTTTCCTCGTTCTCAGCTTACTCCTTCGAGAACTTGGTTTGCTTTTCTTAATTTACTGCTCGTGAATAAGTATTTGAGGAAGTTTCTTGAGAATGTACTCAAATAGCTTCTTAAGAAAGGGGGCATGGGAGGTGAACTTCCTGAGTCTTGACGTATCTGAAAAAGTGTTTGTTCTAACCTTACTCAATTTCAGCTCAATTTGGAATTCCAGGTGAAGTCTATTTCCCCCAAGTTTGAAGATATTAATACATCATCTTCCAGTTCACTAATGGGAGTTAGTATTGCTAACTGGAAGTGTTGCCAGACTCATTCCTCAGCTATGGCAATGGCCTGTTTTAGTACTTGTTTTTCTTTGGCAACTCTTAGGATCTTGTCTTGATCCATGGTTTTCTTTTTTCTTTTTTTTTATATTTATTTATTAGGCTGAGCTGAACCTCGGGTAGGGATTAAGTGGCTGCTCCATTTTGGGTCTCGAAGGAAATAATCTACAAGCCACAGTAATAAAAGTGAAACAGGAGGATTCTGAGACAGAGGATTTGAAGGAAACACTCACAATAAAACTCCATGATGATTTAATGTTGCATAGAGTTGTGAAAGGAGGAGACAGGAGGGCCTTTCTAGCATGAAGGGTGCAGCAACACCGGTCCTCTCGTGAAGCGCTTGGCACAGCTCCCGTGATCAAGCTCTGGGCTCTTGGAGTGAGTGAGAAATTCACTGTAGGAAAAAACCACCTGTATATGGTATATGCAGCCACTTGTCCTTCCCCCCAAATCTCCCCCTCCCCACTGCAAGCTGGGATGAGGATGGAAGTTATGAATCATATTGAGCTGGGAGGAACAATGGGGCTATCTCCTTCCTTGGGGCTTTGGAGAATATTGCTCATTCATTCATTCTTGGCCAGGTGCTGTACCAAGTGCTGGAGATAAATAGATTGAAGACCCTCTGGCTTCCTGCCTTTGAAGAATTGACAGTCTACTAGTGACTAACAGATACAGAAATAGCACGCCAGGTGAGAAGGGCCATGATGGGCTGCCAGGGAGGTAGCGCAGCACTGGAGCCGACAGACCCAGAGCTGAATCCCAGCCCTGCCATGTTTTTTTTTGTTTTTTTGTTTTTTTTAAATCTGGACGACACTATTATTGGGTTGGCAAAAAAAAGTTTGTTTGGGTTTTCCTGTAAGCTGGTGTGGAAAATCTGAAACAAACTTTTTAGCCAACCCAATATTTCACTTTTGCTAAGCTTCACTTCCCTCCTTCATGTGATTGTCATGAGGATGAAATGAAATAAGGCACAGGAAGTGGTCATCCCATGACTTGATATATATTGGGAATAATAATACTGAGAATAATGAGTGCTGCAGGTCTGGAGAAGATGGTGATCAACTCTCTGCCTGGAGATGAGGGAGGCGGGAAGGGTTTCACCCAGGAAGGGAAGGGTTTCACCCAGGAAGGGATCTCCAAGCACCAACTCTTCCTTTCTGAGAAAGGCCCCCAACTGGTATTTTCCCGTCCCAGGACACCAAGGAGTCACACCTTTGACAACTGACAAGAGCTTCCAATAAGGAAATTCACTCTAAAGCCGTGGCGGTAACTTATCTCGAAACCATAGTTTTGCGCCTTGGCTTCTCTGAGCTTCTCTACTGGGTGCTCTGGGAGATGCAGGGATGAATAATGAACGCATCTGTCGTATGCCCACCATCTGTCAGTCTCCTTTGCAGGTACTGTCTCATTTAATATAACCCAATAATCCTTGGGAGGAGGCTCTCCTTCTGGTTTACAGATGGTGGGAGTGAGCTGGTTCAGGGACATTAAATTAATCACTGAGATCATGCAGATAGCAGACAGAACCAGATTCAGTCCCGCAGAGTGGCCCCGAGCTGATATGCATCCCACATCCTGCAGCTGCCCCCTTTGCATAGACTCATCAGTCAAGAGTTGTGGTTCAGAAAGGGAGCGCGTGATTTCACTCACTGCTTTTAGCTCCATCGCTGGAAAGCTCTCTGACATGCAGGGCTTTTTCTAAGTTCCAGCCTTTCCTGCCACTCCATCAGGTTCAGGGGAGGAAACGCTGAGGGTTTGCCTCTCCAGGGCTATGGACATGCTGGTAGTCTTGCCGCTTCTGTTCCAGCACCCCCATTCTGGGCACATACAGGGGATTGCTGCAAAGCTCTGGGCAGTGTCCCAGTGCCTCTCTTCCCTGGAACCTGGGTAACTGTGACAACCCCCATGGCTAGGACCCATGAGCCGGGGGTCTTTCTCTCAGTCATCTGTACCGGAGCGCTCTTCTGTCTCATGCCCAGGCCAGCTGCACAGACCAAGAGACTCAGGGAGCATCTGGGCAGGCTCCGCTACTGAGCCCAAAGCTCTCTGTAACTCACTGTCTCCTCCTTGTGGACATTTGTCCCCAGCGGGGACAGCCAGGAAGGTAAGGACGCCTCTGGTGGCCTTAGTCAATAGGCCCCCTTATGGCTCCAGACCCACATCTGGGTCTCATTACTCTGGCAACACCCACAGGTGGAAACACGTTCTGGGGACATTTTTGCAGAGCAGGAACAGAAGTCAGACCTGCAGTGCCCTTACCCATCAGTGGCTTAGACGGCGAAGAATCCACCTGCAATGCAGGAGACCTGGGTTTGATCCCTGGTTCAGGAAGATCCCCAGGAGAATGGAAAGGCAACCCACTCTTGCCTGGAAAAGTATTCTTGCCTGGAAAATCCTATGGACAGAGGAGCCTGGTGTGCTATAGTCCACGGGGTTGCAAAAGAGTCAGATATAACTTAGCAACAAACAGCAACTTGGCTGTGAGGATTAACAAATGGTCTTATCCATAGTTAGTAGCAGGTGTGTGTTGCACACCTCTTTGTAGGAGGCATCATATTTTGAGGGTCTTTCTTTGCTGAAATCACACACCACCTGGCCACGATCCTATGCCAGCAGGCCCTCTTATGCAGCCTGCCACCTGCTTGCAGGGATCAGCAGATTCAATTTCAGGTGTTTTTCAGAAGAGGCCGAAGGTACTCTGGGCCCCTAGGTGCTCTCTCTCCTTTGTGATTTTTCTCCTCAAGGCACAAAACTGAGCATCAGAATTGGGAAGGGGAAGATTCAGTTCCCCCTTCCAAGAGCTGATGATGCAAGGATCTCAAACTATTTATTCATCTATTAACCTATTTTTTCTTTCAGTTGAACTTCAGGGTGCACAAAATTGGGATAATCAAACAATGTGTTCTAGCACATTCATTCATGAATGGTTCCCACCCTCCCTCCCTTCCTTCTTTCCTTCTTTTATAGTAATGTAATAAGAATGTGCAAACCCAAACCAAAGGCTGGGACCCTGACAATGATCGATATGCAATCATATTCCCTCCCCGCAACCCACCCATAATTTTGTCTCCTGCATCTGAGGTTATGATAATCCTGATTCCTGTGTCCATCACTCCCTCCTTTCCTTTTTCAGATAGTTCCATTGCATCTATATGCATTTCTCAAAATACATTTTTTAAATTTTAGTTTCTTTTGACTTAAGATTATATTGCTAAGAATCTTCTATATTTTGCTTGTTGCTGTGGTTCATTGTTTTGATTGCTTTGTGTGTTTGGTTGAATGAAGAGGCCACATGTTTTTTTCATTTCTTCTATTGAAGGAGGTGATTAAAAAGCAGAGACATCACATCTGTATAGTCAAAGCTATGGTTTTTCCAGTAGCATGTACGGGTGTGGGAGTTGGACCATAAAGAAGGGTAAGCACCAAAGAATTGATGCTTTTGAACTGTGGTGCTGGAGAAGATTCCTGAGAGCCCCTTGGACTGCAAGGAGATCCAACCAGTCAACTGGAAAGGAAATGAGTCCTGAATATTCACTGGAAGGACTGAGGGTGAAGCCGAAGCTCCAGTACTTTGGCCACCTGATGTGAAGAACTGACTCACTGGAAAAGACCCTGATGATGGGAAAAATTGAGGGCAGGAGGAGAAGGGGGTGACAGAGGATGAGATGGTTGGATGGCATCATCGACCCAATGGATGTGAATTTGAGCAAACTCTGGGAGATAGTGAAGGACAGGGAAGCCTGGTGTGCGGCAGTCCATGGGGTTGCAAAGAGTCGGATACGACTGAACAACATCAACAAACTGACTTGGCTCTTGGAGTCTCAGTTTCCCTGTGGGCTCTAGTGTTCATACTGAGCTCTGAGGCTTTCGTGTGATTGAGATAATCCATAAACCCCTGTGCTGGTGTTTGGCGCATAGTGCTGCTGCTGCTGCTGCTAAGTTGCTTCAGTCGTGTCCGACTCTGTGCGACCCCACAGACGGCAGCCCACCAGGCTCCCCCATCCCTGGGATTCTCCAGGCAAGAACACTGGGTGGGTTGCCATTTCCTTCTCCAGTGGCACATAGTAGGCACTGCTATTACTAACCTGGGCTGTAGTGTTAGCCCCTTACATAGACTGAGTCTCAAATCCTGGATTTGGAGGGAGGGTGTTTACTAATAGTTTTCATACAGACTTCAGGTGAGTTTCCTTATAATTAGTTGGGGGGGGGGTTGGGTGCCCTTATCAAAAATACAGATTTCCCCAGACTTTCTGAATCGGGATCTCTTGGAAGTAAGGCTTGGGAATTTGTTATTATAAAGCTCTATGATGACTCTATGGAGAAGGAAATGGCAACCCACTCCAGTTTTCTTGCCATGGATGGAAAAGCCTGACAGGCTGCAGTTCACGGGGTTGCAGAGAGCCGGACACAACTTAGGGACTAAACAAACCAAACAACAAAAAAAGATGACTCACACACGAGGACAAGTTTAGGAGCCGCTGGATGGAGTTGGGTAGAGAGGAATTAAGGGAGAAGAAAAGAAGAGAGGAAAGGGAAAAGGAGAGTAAAGGTTACTCTCAAATTAATGGTTCAACGTGGAAACTTTTTGATTCAGGAGACCATGCCTTTCCACCTGATATTTCAGAAGTGGGAACGGATGGGAGGTCTTATTTCATCTACCTGCTCTAAAAGCCAGGCAGGGACAGGGACAAAAATACTCCCTCGACAGGGAGCTCGTGACACAGGACACGACAGTCAGGTGCATGTCAGCGGCCTGACACCTCCCAGCCACACATGTGTGAGGTCACAGCACGGCCTGTGGCTAGACTCGAGGGCCCACCTGCATCCACGCCGGGCCCTGAGGATGGGACCTTGGTCTCAGGCTCGTCTCCTCTCCGGGAGGTCAATGCAGGTGTCAGAGCTATCTTGTCCTGTCTTATCAGCTGCGGCTTCGTAGTCTGTCAGGTGAGACACACTAAATAAAGTCAGTCTGAATAATTTCCCACAGTCTGGCACTGTCTATTTCTGTTATATATCAAGTCATTACATGACCTCATGGCCAGCCGTGCAGTTTTCCCACTGAAGGAGCGATCCAGATTTCAGGGAGGAGTCCTGGGGACAGGGGGCAGCCAACTGAATGTTGCAGCTGTCTGGAGTGATGCTTGATCCAAGCAAGGACCGCATCTGAAAACACGGTTCAAATAGGACTTTGTTTCCTTTGGAGAGCTGGGGAAGAGTCTTGGTGGGGATGGAGGAAGATGGTGGTAGACACAGAAGCAGAGGTTTTCTTTGTGGAAGGTCCTAAGAAAGGGGCTGGTTGCGGGGGGGGTGGCCTCCGTCACCTATTATCTCCTCCTGGATAATTTACATGTTTATATTGAGTCCGCTAGTGGGAAGGTAGTAGAAAGAATGGGTGAGAATATGAGCTTTGGGTCAGATCTGTGCAATTTGTGACAATATATATTAGCTATTATTATTAGAAATAATTTATTATATTGCACAGCATAGGCGTTTGATGTGATGGCTGACTGCTTAATGGAGGCTGCATGCAAAGGGTTTAGCGTCAAAGGATATTCATTCCATAAGCCCATGTTGGTTTCTTCATTGCCTCCTTCAAAGGACTCAATGCTGTGTCTTACTCTCTGGAAAAATAGTGATTAAATAAAAGTGCAGTGACAAAGCACAGACAATAAGTATGCTTGGTCTGTGTGGAGACTCCACCCTGGACTCAGAAATTGGCTTGGGTTTAAGAGAAGGCGTTTGCGGCATCTTTGTTTATCACGAAAGCACTGGCTTCTGTTTTCCCTCTTATCTCGAGATGCTTTCAGGCATGTGAGAAGCAATCATCAATCAACATTTACTCATCAGATACTGCCCTGTGCCAGGCGACAGGAGGCACTTTATCAACCTCTCAATTTAGTTTCTGTTTCAGGTGGAAGCCCAACAAGAAAGATTTTCCCTATCCACTAGTTTCTGCTTCTGCTTCTTTTTGGAAAACCAACTCTCTGTTCAAAAGTAAGGGTATTTGGGGGTCGTTTTCTTGGAATTTTGGAGATGAAGGGGTACAATTTGTATAAAAAGATCTCAATTTCAGAAAAATAGTACATTCAGACAAAACAGGGAAGTACTGTTACCAGAAAGGTCTTTCCTGGTGGCTCAGTGTAAAGAGCCCGCCTGTCAATGCAAGAGACACAGGCTCCATCCCTGGGTCAGGAAGATCCCCTGGAGAAGGAAATGGCAGCTCACTCCTGTATTCTTGCCCGGGAAGTCCCATGGATAGAGGAGCCAGGCAGATTATAGTCCATGGGCTCACAAAGAATTGGACACGACTGAGCGACTGAACAACAACATTGTTACCAGACCTTCAGCAGTAAGATAATGAGATAACGTGATTTCTATTTTCTCAGTATTCTGCATCTTGTAAAATTCCTATAGTGAGTATATTACATTTAAATCAGGGAACAAAAGTTAAAAATTGAAAAAAAACTAAAGAAATTTTCTTACGCTGGGTGGGGAACACACACACATTTTGTTATTATTCTTTATCATTTGCTTCTAGGTTGATGTACTCTTTGTGTGAAGTATCTAATGCAGAACCTCTTATTTAAATAAAATTTCATCTGTCAGCTACCTTAATTGGAGCCGGAAGCTCCCTGGAGGCTGGCTCCCTCTGTCCTGCTCTCCAAGACCTAGACACCGCCCCGAGGCGGGCCAGGACCTCAGGAGGGTGCTCTGGGGTCCGGTGCCCTCACGGGTCTGGCTTCCTCCTGCAGGTGGGAACCCTCAGGCCTGGGGGGAATGGCAGAGATGGAACCAGACTCTGCACTTGCAACTTCTCACTGGTTCCCCGCCCCCATATACTGTCTCTCTTCCTTCCAGTTTCCTTCTAGTTTGTTTGTTTTTTTCCCCCTTAAGGCTCTCAGTGCTCTAGTGCAGAGCGTGTGTGTGTTCTCAGTTGTGTCTAACTGTGAGACCCCATGGACTGAAGCCCCCCAGACTCCTCTGTCCAGGGGGTTTTCAGGCGAGAATCCTGGAGTGAGTTGCCAATTCCTCCTCCAGGGGATCTTCCCAACCAGGGACTGAACCCAGGTCCCCTGCACTGAAGGGCAGATTCCTAACCAGTGCACCCCCAGAGAAGCCCCTTGGGGCATTGTTCTTAAGCTGCTGTCTTCTCTAGACTCTACAACTCATCAGGCTGGCTGTTGGAAAACTCTTATTTTCCAGCAGGTGGCGCTACCGCTCAAGTTTGTTTTTCGTTCCCCGCAGAGCCCAGCCTGTTTCCCAAGTGCCCTCCCTCCCTGTCTCCCGGGGCTCCGGGGTGCTCTCGGCAGAGTAGAGGAAGAGTGGGTTTAACCCTCAGTGAGCTGGGAGTGCCTGGGGGCCCCGGGGGGCGATCGATCCTCCGGTGACGTTTTCCCAGTGGCTGTTGGGCACCCTTCCTGCCGGGCTCCTGAGCGCAGCGAGTAGGGACCACATCCCTCAGGTGCCCTCTGAGATTCTGATCTGCCTCATTCGCAGCGCCTCCCTCTCCTGAGCCACACGGTGGTCTCGCCTCAGTACTTTGGATTCTGCAGGAGAGAAACAGGATCCTCCAGCATCATCCTGCACAACTGTCTTCCCTCCTCGCTCAGTGGCTCAGCGGTGTCTGACCCTTAGTGACCCGATGGACTGTAGCCCCCAGGCTCCTCTGTCCATGGGGTTCTCCAGGTGAGAATACTGGAGTGGGTTGCCATTTCCTTCTCCAGTGCATTTTGGTCGAGTGCAGTGCTGGCATCTACCCCGGGAAGCCTGGGCTTCTCCAGAGACTCTTGTACGGGGGTGTCTGCCCAAGTCAGGCTTCACCAGGTTTCCCCAGCTGTGGCTGAGAAGGGCTGGGACCAGTCCCGTGGCTTCTGCTGGTTCCACAGCCCTTTGCAAGATCTGTCTGTCTGTTACTCAATGCACAGGTGAGGGAGACCCCTCCCGGGTCCCTTGGTGTATGATGCTGGATCCCATAACTCCCACAGAGGCACCTTTGCTGTGGCTGCTGCTTTTAGTTCCTAAAAGGGGGATTAAAAAGGAAGGATGTGTTTTGCCACTGTGATGCTTGCTCCTTGGAAGAAAAGCTATGACCAACCTAGACAGCATATTAAAAAGCAGAGACATTAGTGCCAACAAAGGTCTGTCTAGTCAAAGCTATGGGTTTTCCAGTAGTCATGTATGGATGTGAGAGTTGGACTATAAAAAAAGCAGAGTGCCAAATAATTGAATGCTTTTGAACTGTGGTGTTTCAAATTTCAAATTCTAAAAGATGATGCTGTGAAAGTGCTGCACTCAATATGTCAGCAAATTTGGAAAACTCAGCAGTGGCCACAGGACTGGAAAAGGTCAGTTTTCATTCCAATGCCAAAGAAAGGCAATGCCAAAGAATGCTCAAACTACCACACAATTGCACTCATCTCACATGCTAGTAAAGTAATGTTCAAAATTCACCAAGCCAGGCTTCAGCAATATGTGAAGCATGAACTTCCAGATGTTCAAGCTGGTTTTAGAAAAGGCAGAGGAACCAGAGATCAAATTGCCAACATCCGCTGGATCATGGAAAAAGCAAGAGAGTTCCAGAAAAACATCTATTTCTGCTTT
>SJYQ01093191.1:72747-98915 GCA_006410935.1 Redunca redunca
ATCATGGCATCTGGTCCCATCACTTCATGGCAAATACATGGAGAAACAGTGTCAGACTTTATTTTTTGGGGCTCCAAAATCACTGCAGATGGTGACTGCAGCCATGAAATGAAAAGACGCTTGCTCCTTGGAAGGAAAATTATGACCAACCTAGACAGCGTATTAAAAAGCTGAGACATTATTTACCAACAAAGGTCCATCTAGTCAAGGCTATGGTTTTTCCATTAGTGATGTATGGATGTGAGAGTTGGACTATAGAGAAAGCTGAGCGCCAAAGAATTGATGCTTTTGAACTGTGGTGTTGGAGAAGACTCTTGAGAGTCCCTTGGACTACAAGGAGATCCAACCAGTCCATCCTAAAGGAGATCAGTCCTGGGTGTTCATTGGAGGTACTGATGTTGAAGCTGAAACTCCAATACTTTGGCCACCTGATGGGGAAAGTTGACTCATTTGAAAAGACCCTAATGCTGGGAAAGATTGAAGGCAGGAGGAGAAGTGGACAACAGAGGATGAGATGGTTGGATGGCATCCCCGACTCAATGGACATGAGTTTGGGTGGTCTCCGGGAGTTGGTATGGACAGGGAGGCCTGGCATACTGCGGTTCATGGGGTCGCAAAGAGTCGGACACGACTGAGCGACTGAACTGAACTGAACTGATCTGAACTGTGGTGTTGAAGAAGACTCTTGAGAGTCTCCTTGCTTTCTCATCTGAACATCAGCAAGAAGATGCAACCAATCCATCCTAAAGGAGATCAGTCCTGAATGATTCTTTGGAAGGACTGATGCTAAAGCTGAAATTCCAGTACTCTGGCCACCTGATGTGAAGAACTGACTCATTCGAAAAGACCCTGATGCTGCGAAAAATTGAAGGCAGGAGGAGAAGGGGACGACAGAGGATGAGATGGTTGGATGGCATCACTGACTCAATGGACATGAGTTTGGGTAAAGTCCAGGAGCTGGTGATGGACAGGGAAGCCTGGCATGTTGCAGTCCATGGGGTTGGAAAGAGTCAGACATGACTGAGCAACTGAACTGACTGAGAAAGGAGGGATGTGTTTTGCCACTGTGATGCTTTAGCTCGTTTCTTTTCTTTCTTGTGAGTATTTTATTTAGTGTTTAATTCAATAAAGTCCTCGTCTTTAGTACGTGTCTGCCAAACACTTACTGGTTCTCATTTGTAATTTTGCCTTATGTATTATATCAACCTGTAATTTTTCTTTTCTAAAAAAATAAAGTTTATTTATTTTTAATTGGAGGAGAATTGTTTTACAGTATTGTGTTGGTTTCTGCATTATTCAACATGAATCAGTCATAGGCATACATATGTCCCCTCCCTCTGGAATTTCCCTCCCACCTGCCACCCCATCCCACCTCTCTAGGTTGTCACAGAGCACTGGGTTTGAACTCGTGAGTCATACAGCAAACGCCCATCAGCTATCTGTTTTACGCACGGTAATGTATATGTTTCAACATTACTGTCTTTATTCATTCCACCTTCTTCTTTCTTCACTGTGTCCACAAGTTTGTTCTCTATGTCTGTGTCTCCTTTTAAAATATATATCTATATATTTATTTATTTATTTGGCTGTCCCGGGTCTTAGTTATAGCATGCAGGAACTTTAGTTATAGCACTTAGGATCTAGTTTCTGTCCAAGGGTCAAACCCTGGCCCCTAGCCCTGGGAGCTCCGAGTCTTGACCACTTAACCACGAGGGAAGTCCCAGCTCGTTTCTTTTTAACACTGAATAACCTTCCTTTGTG
The DNA here is from genome assembly GCA_006410935.1 of Redunca redunca. Lineage (NCBI taxonomy): Eukaryota > Metazoa > Chordata > Mammalia > Artiodactyla > Bovidae > Redunca > Redunca redunca. The sequence continues at coordinate 74,509 of SJYQ01093191.1, forward strand.
GGATGTAGCACAGTTTGTTTGGCCAGTCACCAAACATCTCAGAAGGACATGTTTGGAAGGACAGCTCGGTTGCCTCAAGATTTGACAGTTATGAATAAAGCCTTCAGGAGCACCTGTGTCCAGGGCTCTCTCTGCTGACACTCCGAGGAGACCCTCCCATTTGCGCTGGAGGCCCTCGGCACGTGGAGTTTCTCTCCATGGCCGCAGTACTGCTGGGGTTTCCAGGCTGCGAGCACAGGGGGAGGTCACACTGCTGTTTCCTCTGGTGCTTGTCTGCCAGACACTTACAGGTTTTCTGTTCAGTTTCTTCCTTAAAAATAAAAAGCAGCAGAATAAACAATGGCTGTGATTGTGAATGAAAGCCACAGTGATGAGACAGACAAGAAAGCAGAAGTGGGAGAGTGAAATCCTTACTCTCTGCCGGGTGGGCCCAGACAGAGTTGAGAATGGTGGGGTTGTGTTGAGGTTTGTTCTGGAGACCAACTGACCAGTCTGAACATTGCTTGGTGAAAACAAGAATCAGTGATCCAGGATGAGTATTGTCGGAGGTCACCTATGTTGAGCTGATCCGGATTGCTGGTTTTTTTGTTTGTTTGTTTAATTGTGTGTTATGCTTCTTTCAAACTGTGGTGCTGGAGAAGATTCTCGAGAGTCCCTTGGACAGCAAGGAGATCCAACCAGTCAATCCTAAAAGACATCAACCCTGAATATTCATTGGAAGTTCTGATGCTAAAGCTGAAGCTCTAAAACTTTGACCACCTGATGTGAAGAGCCGACTGACTCCTTGGAAAAAGAGTCTAACGGTGGGAAAGACTTAGGGCGGAAGGAGAAGGGGGTGACAGAGGATGAGATAGTTGGATGGCATCACTGACTCAATGGACATGTGTTTGAGCCAAATCTGGGAAATGGTGAAGGACAGGGAAGCCTGGCGTGCTGCTGTCTATGGGGTCACAAAGAGTCAGACACGTCAGAGCAACTGAACGACAACAATGCTTCTCTCAGAGACAGGCTGTGAGTCGCTATTGGAAAGACCGTAACACGCTGCGATGCTCAACTATTTGTTCGTTTGGTTCTTTCCTGATTGTTAGACATGCGTTTCCTGCCAACTCCAGCCTCCTGGCTCAGAGATGCACATGGGTTCTGGAATCTGGTGGCTGGCATTTTAATCCCGACTCTGCCAAGCATTAATTAGCATTACAACTCAGGCAGACACTTACCCTTTGTTTTTGTTTTTGTTTTTTTCTTCTTCCTGGGGACTGTGGCTCTGCCCAGGGAAGTTCCCTGGGGTGCCCTTGGCCACAGACACACAGGAGATGAACACGAGGGTGACCCCAGGATGGACTGTGAAGGCCCCTGGTCAGAAATGTGTGTAAAGAGCCGATGCAGTATGGCACCGGAAGGGGTGGGAGAGTCTCCATCCGTCAGGAAGGATGACCAGCTTCCAGGATGAGTCTCAGAACTTTGATGTTCAGATGAGAAAGCAGCTGAAGGAGAGGTTGCTCAGCTCGAATGTTATCTAATAGAAACACTCAAGAGACGGTGTTTGGGTGGGTGGAAGGGGTGGGTGTGGAGTTAGAAGACAAAAACCAAAACCACAGTAAAAGATGAACAGGGCACACGTGGGGACCTAAAGGTCACAAGCTCAGGTTATGATTTTTTTAATGTGCTTTTTTAAAAGTTTTTTTTTTTGATGTGGACCATTTTATCATCTTTATTGAATTTGTTCTTTTTTTTTTAATGTGTTGGTTTTTTGGCCACCAAGCACGTGGGATTGAACCTGGTGGATTGAACCTCAGCATTGAACCTGTACTCCCTGCTTTGAAAGGCAAAGTCTTAACCACCGGACCTCCAGGGAAGGCCATTTCCTGTTCTTTTTTAAAAAAATTTGTGGTGAGATATACATATTAATACCATAAAAGTGGCCAGTTAAACCGTTTCAAAGTGCACGGTTCAGTGGTTCAGTGGCGTTGAGTATATACTCACTTCTTTTGCCCAACCATCCACCCAGTTCTCACTGTGGTTTTCAGTTGTGTTTTTCTGAAAACGGACGCGGCTGAATACCTTTTCACATGTGCGTTATCTCTTCACGTATCTTCCTCAGTGAAGTTTCCATTCAAATAAATCCTAGGCTTATTTAAAAACTTGAGTTGCTCTCCCTTTTTATTGCTGATTTATAAGAGTTCTTTATATATTCTAGACGTCCAGTGTTCAGATGTCCACGATGCGCTGCAGACATTTTCCCTCAGTCTCTGTCCTGCTGTTTCATTTTCTACACTGTGATTTTGATGAACAGAAAATACTCATTTTAATTCCTCCCCCCTAATGCTGGGAACGGTTGAGGGCAGGAGGAGAAGGAGCGACAGACAGAGGATGAGACAGAGGATGAGTCATCTTTCATGGACAGAGGATGAGATGGTTGGATGGCATCCTCGACACCATGGACATGAGTCTGAATGAACTCCAGGAGGTAGTGAAGGATGGGGAAGCCATGCTGCGGTCCATGGGGTCGCAGAGAGTCGGACACGACTTAGTGAATGAACAGCAAAGGACTAGGTCCTGGGACACAGCCTCTCAGAGAGCGCTGAGGACCTGCTCAGGAGAGTTGAGGGGGCAGCTGAGGATACGTGTGATTTTGGTGAAGAGAAGAGAAGCTTCTCTTCCGGATTCTTAGCCTCTTCCGTGTGGCGTCTTCCCCCAAATGCACATGTTCTGGGCGGTTCTGGTGGGTGCGGGTCAGGCAGTGGGGAGAGGCCCAGATGGCAGCTCTCCTGTCTCCTGTGTCCCATGCAGCCTGCGACACCCGGCTCAGGGGGGCAGGGGGCCAGCAGGGCTGGGGACGAGGCTGTGATTCCTTGGGAAAGGAATCTGTCTACTTCCTGGCCACCGAGCCCTCGGTCTCCTCTACAAGCACATCTGCTCCTTCCCCTGGCTTTCCCCGACCATCCCAAAGGACACCAAACGGAACTGGGACTTGTGAACCTGATGAGATGATGCCTGGTTTCAGGGCCTGTCTGGGCTTCCGTCTTCTTATCTCTAACCTGGGGATGATGGTACCCATCTGACGGCTTTGTTGTGAGCTTTAGAAATAATTGGACTTCCCTGGTGGCTCAAGAATCCACCTGCAATGCGGGAGACCTGGATTTGATCCCTGGGTCGGGAAGATCCCCTGGAGCAGGAAATGGCAACCCACTCCAGTAGTCTTGCCTGGAGAATTTCATGGACAGAGGAGCCTGGTGGCTACAGTCCTTGGAGTCTGAAAGAGTCAGACATGGCTGAGCAGACATGCGCGCACATCTTAGAAATAATTTGGGCAAAGCCCCCGGCACTGGGCTTGAGGCAGGACAGCAGTTGCTGTAACTAGGAGCCTGTTTGGCCTCCTCGGACGGCTGCACCTCCACTTACTGCTCCCCTGAGATGCTCTTGGTCTTTTCCAGAAACTCCGGCTCCCATCGCCCTACGGCCAGATTCCCACTCAGCTTTCCACCAGAACATCTGATTTTCCACATCCAGAGTCCTGCCCAGGAAGAAAGGCCCACACCCTCGTCCATGGCTGAGCAGAACCCACTGACCCAGGCACCCTTTTCTTCCCTGGAATCTTCGAAGGAAGTGAGAGGTGTCTTTGGTGATACGACCTCTAAGACCTGGCTCCTTAATGTTTATTAATCTAAAAAAATGACATGTCTTCTTCCAAGAATTAACTTTAGCCTTTTCAATAAATATAACCATATTAATAATGATCATTTAGACATAAATTATAAAGCTTAACTGACTTTTTTTCCACTGTTATTTCCTTTATATCACTTCTTCCTCAAACTAAAATTATTTGGGTCCATTTCTTGGTTGGGTGGAGTGCTTTGCATTCTTTTTTCTGTTTCTTTCTTTTAAAGACTACAAATGGATAGTGTACATGTGGAGTCCTTGTATTTCAAAACCATGTTTGTTTTTTTTTCTCTATAAAATGTAGCATTCTTGGACATTGATTTTCTCTCTCAAAATCCATGGAAATTGCTCCATTACATATATATGTATATTTAATTGTGTGTATATATATATATATGTAATCATATATGCCCATTTAAATGTAATGTATATCATGCTTAGAGAAGGCTGTATAAAACATTTATGTGTAGTTTGCAGAATAATTTTAGAGCAATGTTTCTTTATGCTTTTGGCTGTGCCTTGTGGCATGCGGGATCTTAGTTCTCCAAATGGGCATCGAACCTGTGCCCCCTGCAGTGGAAACTCAGAGTCCTGACCCCTGGGCCACAAGGGAATTCCTTAAAGTGATGTTTCTGTAACTCCAATGAGGTTCAGAAGAAGAAGAACTGCTTATTGGTCACTTGCCTGTCCGCCCATCAGTCTGCTCCTTGGGCTTCATCTCGCTGTCTACCCGCCCGTCTGCCACCTACTGGCACACCTTATGTTATTGCCCTTCACAGTTAGTATGGATTTTTTATAAATTGAAGGTTCAGCATCACATTTTGGTAATTCACAGCCGAGTGGCACAGGGAAAGCTTCCTCCTTTTGAGAAGGACATGCCCCCAGCCCCTCCAGCTGTCGGTCTCCTCTTTGCTTATTCACTCTGCAGTGCTTTTCATCTGTCTTCCCAGCAGGCTACAGAGATGCTCTTGACCAGTCCAAAGGCACCATCTCTGTTCGCATCTTCCTTGGCTTCTCAGCAACACTTGACTCAATTGATCACTTTTCCCTGGCGGAAACTGGCTCCTTTCCTAGCTTTCAGACTCCCCCGGTTTACCTCCTGCTTCGCTTTCCTCCTCCTTACTTTATTGTATCACTTTCTCCCCTTCTTGATTTAGAAGATATTTGCGAGCCTGGCAGCTCAGCTCTTGGACCTCTCCACTCGTCCTTTGCGTACCTCACGCAGTCTCATGGTTTGAAGTACCAGTAACTACTGCGGTCTTCCAAATGGGTGTCTCGCACCCGGTCTTCCAAATGGGTGTCTCGCACCCGGATCCCTCACTGCATATTCAGGTCCCCTCTTAACACCTCCACCTGACGTCGAATGGACATTGGGAGCTTACTTCATCCTTGTGGGGTTCTACATCCATCCTCACCGTCAAAGCCCTTCTCCCATCTTAGGAAGCGTCACCAGTTTCACGGGCTGAGTTATGTCCCCTGAAAACTTACATTAAAGTCCTACCCCCCGGACTTCCTTGGTGGTCCAGTGGTTAAGAATCTGCCTGCCAGTGCAGTGGACACGAGTTTGGTCCCTGGTCCAGAAAGATCCTTCATGCTGTGGAGCAACTAAGCCTGCGAGCCACAGCTCCTTGTGCCCCACAGCAGGAGAAGCCGCTGCATTGAGAAGCTCACACGCTACAGCGAAGAGGAGCCCCTGCTCGCTGCAACTAGAGAAAGCCCCTGGGCAGCAACAAAGACCCCGCACAGCCAAAAAAATAAAATAAGAAGAAATAAGTCCTAACTCCCAGTGACTCAGAATGTGACTGTGTTTGGTGATCAGGTCTTTAGTGAAGTAAGTTTAAATGGGGGCATTGTTGTGGGTCCTAACCCAATATGACTGGCTTTTTTATAAGAAGAAATTCAGACAGACACATGCAGAGGGAAGACCATGTCGACACAGCGAGAAGGTGGTCATCTACAAACTGAGGCCTTCAGAGAAACCGGCCCTGCCGAACCTTGCTCTTGGACTTGCAGCCTCCAGAATTACGAAAAGATAAAGACCTTTGTTATGGCAGCTCTAGCAAACTAATAACACTGACCCTGACCCAGTTTCACCAGAGGAAACCTGGGAGTCATTCTGGATTCCTCCTACCCTGCCCCCTCATTTTGCACCTAGTTCAGTTCAATTGCTCAGTCGTGTCCGACTCTTTGCAACCCCATGAATCACAGCACGCCAGGCCTCCCTGTCCATCACCAACTCCCAGAGTTTGCTCAGACTCATGTCCATCAAGTCCGTGATGCCATCCAGCCATCTCATCCTCTGTCGTCTCCTTCTTCTCCTGCCCCCAATCCCTCCCAGCATCAGAGTCTTTTCCAATGAGTCAACTCTTCGCATGAGGTGGCCAAAGTACTGGAGCTTCATCTTTAGCATCATTCTTTCCAAAGAAATCCCATGGTTGATCTCTTTCAGAATGGACTGGTTGGATCTCCTTGCAGTCCAAGGGACCCTCAAGAGTCTTCTCTAACACCACAGTTCAACAGCATCAATTCTTCGGTGCTCTGCCTTCTTCACAGTCCAACTCTCACATCCATACACGACCACAGGAAAAACCATAGCCTTGACTAGACGGACCTTAGTCGGCAAAATAATGTCTCTGCTTTTGAATATACTATCTAGGTTGGTCATAACTTTTCTTTTATTTTCATGGCTGCAATCACCATCTGCAGTGCTTTTGGAGCCCCTCAAAATAAAGTTTGACACTGTTTCCACTGTTTCCCCATCTATTTCCCATGAAGTGATGGGACCGGATGCCATGCACCAGTTCGTCACAAATCCTGATGCTTCTGCTTCCCAGAAGCCCTGGGACCATAGACTTAGGTGCATCACTGCGTCAGGCCGCCGCCACTGCCCTCCCGGGTGACAGCAGAGCCGGGCTCCTCCCTGCTTCTCCTTTTCCCGCATCTGCACAGCGGAGTGGTTGTTTTAATACATAAACCAGAGCCCACCCTGCCCTGGACCTTGTGGAGGTTTCCCATGGCTGTCACCGAACATTCCAGCTCTTTACTGCGCTCGACGAGGCCCCCTCTCAGACCCTTGCATCTCTCTTCCCCACAGTGTGCCGGGCTGTCCTGGTTTCCTTCTTGTTCTTTGAGTTCATCCAGTGGTTTCTCATCTCAGGCCCTTCGCGTCTGCTCTTCCCTTGGCCTGGAATGTTTTTCCCTTAGCCCCGGCCCTGCCGACACTCTGGGCTGGGTACCTCCTGGTGGTGGGGCCGTCCCGTGCACTGCTGTGAACGCAGCATCCTTGACCCCTGTCCACTAGATGACGGTAACACGTCCCCCACCCTGACTGGGACAAATGTCCCCTGGGGGCAGAAATCCCTCGGCTGAAACCCACTGCCATAGCTCTTGATTTTTCATTTAGTTTTAAATTGTATTTTGGTTGCTGTGAGCGGGCTTTCTCTGGGTGCCGAGCACGGGGGCGGGGTGCCCTTGGTGGAGGTGCACGGGCTTCAAAGGGCGGCGGCAGAGCTGCTGATTTTGAGGAAGCAAAGCCCTGACTCGAGTCTGGCTTGGTTCCTGCTCGGCTCCTCAGCTCCGGACACCCAGCTCGGGACCTGCCCCTTTGCCACAAGCGGTGCTGTTTCCTGTTCTAGGGCCTTAAAGGTCTGGGAGCGAAGAGAATGCTAACAGAGCATGAAATCTGGTGCAGTGGGTCCGGGCACCTTCAGCCTCTATTGGACTGGAGGTGTAGCATCCACTCTGAGTCCAGCTTTCATTCATGACTGCAGACTACCAAACTTTCTTTAATCTTTCCCAAGACACTGCATTGACATAGTCCAGATCTGTTTTTTTGCCCCAGGCCGTTTCTGATTGTCTCGGGAACAGTCAGCAAGTGCGTGGGCAGTGTTCATACCTGACGCTGACCTGGTGTTCCAAGGTCCATGCTTTCACGATCCCAGTCATACTCTTTTCTGGGTTTGGCCTTGGGGTTTGTAACAAGGCTCCTATTCTAAGAAAAACATGAAGAATAATCACAACACAGTTTCTTAACATATGCTGTTATTCCAAGTGCTGTTCCTGTGAAACTTATTAAGACTGTGAAAGCATGTTATTAGGAGTTCCCACTCCACAGGTGGACGTTCCCTCTGCCCGGGGGACACTCACCCTGAGTTCCCAGGGCCCACCCCGTCCTTGACTTTGTCCCTTCTCCTCCTCCTTGCATGTCCAGGGTCCTTGTCCACTACCCGCCTGACCCCCTGCTCCTCTCCTCACCCACAGGTGTCGGCTTCTCTGGGTAATTCTTGCAGAACACAGTAGTCTCTTTCCTGCAGAAGAGGGGCCTGGAGGGGACCAGCTCCTCCAGCCCTGTGCCTGGGAAATAGAGTCCTTTCCCCACTCTTGGCAGAAATCCACTCTAAATCTCCACAAATTGGCCTATTTAGGAGCTTTTTAAAGAATTAAATATACACAGCATTTTTTTTGCATGAAATATATTAAGGAGACTACTTTTATTATTAAATATATTTATAATTATATGCTCAGTCGCTTCAGTCATGTCCAACTCTTTGCAACCCTATGGATTGTAGCCTGCCAGTCTCCTTTGTCCATGAGATTCTCCAGGCAAGAATACTGGGATGGGTTGCCATGCCCTCCTTCCGGGGATCTTCCGGACCCAGGGATGGAACCTGGGTCTCCTGCATTGCAGGTGGATTGTTTACCCTCTGAGCCACCAGGGAAGCCCCAAGCATATTTTACATCTCATTATATGTTCTCCCTTTTGATTACCTGCCATTAGTCTATCTGTATCAGAAGTAAACTTCAAGCTAGTAAGAGTGGTTTTTTCCATTGGCTAATTTCCCTCTTCTATCAAAGAGGGTGTCTCCTGGGCTCAGGGCAGCTTGGAACAGCAGCACTTACGACAAACGTAAAAGCAGGAAGTGAAAGGTCGGGAGCGGGGGCCCCAGAGAGTGGAGGAGGAAACGCGGGATGCTGGTGGTGGTGGTGGGTGAGCGAGGGAGAAGGGCTAGACTTTGGTTGTGTTGAGTTGGAGATGCCAGTGGAGTCAGGATGGAGCCGTCCCAAGGTCACGGGGCTCAGCTGGGCCCTTGGGGCGAGGGGCTGGAGACACCAGGCAGGAATGCCAGGTGTGACTAGAGCCGCTTAGGGGGCCAGGGGCTGTCTGTAGGTGAAGACCACCTGCTTCCTCCAGAGCCACATGGGGTTGTACCAAGTGAATGGAACCCAGAAGAGAGTGCCCACGTCGCCAGGAAGAGGCACCCAGGTCTCTAACTGGCCTGGATTGAGCTGGGCTGGACTTGGCCTGAGGTCACTTTCTAGGCTGTTTGGACCCTGAAAAACCATCGCAGCATCTAACGTAGCTCCTGTTACCCGCGCGATGACTGTTCCAAGGGTGTTCTGCCCTCAGAGTCCCGCTTCTATAATAATTACGGGTAGGAACGACCGCTAGGCACACGTGGGGAGGGTTCCATCCTAAGAGCAGAGGACGGCAAGCTCTTTTTCTCAGGACCAGGCAGCACGCATCTTAGACTTTGTGGCCATGTGGTCTCTGCCACAACCACTGCGCTGTGCTGTTGGAGCCTGAAAGCTGCATAGAGAACGTGTAAATGAACCAGGGTAGCTGTGTTCCCACACAACTTATTTATGCAGGCTGAAATTTGACTTCCATGAAATTTTCACATGTCATGAAATATTTTTGCTTTTGATCTTCCCTCCAACTCTTTGTAAATGTCAAACTGTCCTTAGCTCATGGGCTGTGCAAAAAACGGGGAGGGCTGGAGGTGTGGCTGTGGGTTTGTGTTCATCTCTTACAAACTTACAAGCCTCATTGATCACCAGTGTGCTTTTATATTTCTTTCTTTTTCTTATGGGGGGGGGGGGGTGTTGCACTGTGTGGCTTGTGGGATCTTAGTTCCCTGACCTGGAATTGAACCTGGGCCCTCAGCAGTAAAACCATGGAGTCCCAATCACTGGATTGCCGGGGAGTTTATCTATATTACTTTACTTGTCATGTCATGAGAAACTGTGACTTTGAAGCTCACATTTGTATGTGGTGCAACTTAGGTTCCTGTTTCTATGGAAGACTCTTTAATACGTGGCTGTGAGGGGTCAGGGTGGTGTCACGATTCCATGAGGCTCCCCTTCACTCTGGTTTGAGGCTATAGGGTCTCTTTACGGATGCCAGCTTTTGGCAGGGAACTCCAGCTCCTGCCTAATATAGACCTGAGACATTGGCTCCTGGCCCTGAGTGGCTGTTTCTTCATTTATTTGGATATTTATTGATTTATTTGGCTCGTGTGTCTTAGCTGTGGCATGTGGTCGAACCCAGATCCCCTGCACTGGGAATGCGGAGTCTTAGCTACTGGGCCTCCTGGTCCCGAGTGGCTGTTTAAATGCCCCTCTCACCTCCTGAAAGAGAACTACCCATTTCTAATAGTTTTCATTAGCTGTTCGGTATCAGGTCCCACTCCTGGCCTTGGCTTTCAATTCCTTTTCCATTCCTGGCACCTGGGGATGTTCTTTGGATGATTTTGACCTCAGTTATATATTACAACTTTCAGAGTTGTGTTTTATACAGAATTCCTATTTGGGTCTAGGAGGAAGTCTCTGTATTGACTCATCTGCCATAGTGGGTGCACTTTCTTATTGGATTTTAGTGAAATGTGACCACATTAGTCATATTTTATAAATATTTTAAGCCATCAGCACTTGATTTTGCTTACTCGAATTTCCTTTACTTTGTAAACAACTCCAGGATCGTATTGAGGAATTAAAAAAAGAAAGCAGAAGAAAACAACAGGAAAGCAAGACCGAAGGGACTGGAAATTTGTTTGATCCTCTTGGTGGATCAAATAACGTGAGGACCATAGCCTCCCTCCAGCTGTTATCGGTGTTGAAGAAATGACACAGGAGAAGGGATGGTCCAGTGGCTGAGGCTCTGCACTCCCGGTGCGGGGGGCTCAGGATCGATCCCTGGTCGGGGAACTAAGATCCCACGTGTGATGCGGTGTGTCCAGAAACAAAACAAAACGACAGCAACAACAAGAGTAGGCAGCCAGAGAGGAGGGAAGACAGAGAGGCACGGGACAAGGGGGCTCCTCTGTTGCTTTATATCTCGGGCTTGAGATCATGAAGGCTCAAGGTGTGACCCAAACCTTATATTGTCACTAAATGGACAAAAAAATGGGTAGATTTCTCTCGTTGATTTGTCTGTTCTCTGAAGTGTCTGTTGCCACCCTTCCCCTTTTTCTAAGTAAGGCTTCAAATTAGGAAGTAGCTAAGAGATTATAAGGGAAGTAGATGAGCAAGTAACACAGGAATGTTGAACAAGTGGAAGGTGGGTGACCCGGGCTCTGTTGTCGACACCTAGACTTCAGCTGGGACCTGGATCCTCTGGGGCCACCTGCCAGGGAGATAGGACCATGTGGCTGTCCTCAGCTCTTCTCCTTTTCTGCCTCCCAGGTGAGTGGGGCTGGGGCCTTTGGGAACTTGGTATTGCAGAGGGCAGGACCATGGAAGGGTAGAAGGTCTGTCCTGGGTTCAAGCCAGAGGCAGAGCATCAGCAGAAATGGGAGGGACACATCAATTCATCTGTTTGTATATCCTTTTATACATTCAAACATTCATCTTATGGTCCTACACACACTTGTTGAGCACCATCTGTGTGCCTCCATGCACTTATTGAGCACCAACTGTGTGCCAGGACTGTTCTGAACGCGGTAGTTCAGAGCAATTTCTGCACTCAGGGACTCTGATTGGATGAAGGTGTCAAGTTACTAAGCTACTGCATGAAACCAGGGCTTCCCTGTTAGCTCAGACAGTAGAGAATCTGCCTGTAATGCAGGAGATGTGGATTCGATCCCTGGGTTAGGAAGATTCCCCCGGAGAAGGGAATGGCAACCTACTCCAGTATTCTTTTTAATAAAAAAAAAAAAGAACTTATTTATGGCTGCACGGGGTCTTTGTCACTTTCTCTAGTTGCGGCGAGCAGGGGCTACTCTGTTGCGGTGCACGGCTTCTCACTGCGGTGCTTCTCTTGTTGCAGAGCACAGCCTCGGGGTGTGCAGCCTTGCCCTGCAGCATGTAGGATCTTCCCTGCCCAGGGACTGAATCCACATCCCCTGTCTTAGCAGGCAGATTCGTAACCACTGGCACACCAGGGGAGTCCCCCACTCCAGTATTCTTGCCTGGAGAATTCCCTGGACCAAGGAGCCTGGAGGGCTACAGTCAATGGGGTCTCAAAGAGTCAGACATGTGTGGAACTTGCTATAGAAGAGGTTCACTCATATGGTGATGAGCGTGCACACAGGGCCCCCAGTTCTGCTCCTGGAAGGATACAGGTCTCCCTAAAGCATCACTGGGAGTTAGTCTGGAAAGATGAAAGAGTCAGCTGAGTGGAAAATGGGAGTAGCTGATGCCAAAGTGTGGAGATGCTGGAGACCATAGAAAGCTCAGGAAGGAGCAGCCGCTCTGTTTGGTCAGGGCTCCGTTGAAAGGCTAGGAAAGATTTATCAGGAGGGATGAATGAAGAGTCTAGAAGGGCAACCTCAGCTTCTACGTTAACTCCCTCCTGGAAGAACATGATCAAATTGTTCCTCAAAGATTGAACTTACAGAAGAGAAAATCTTTAAAGAGACATTCAAAGTGCCTGAGAGCACATTTTTAACATTAATTTTTATTGGGGCAGAGCCGATTCACAGTGACGCATCAGCTTCTGCAGTAGAGTTTAGTGAGTCAGCCATACGTACGCATATACCCCTCCTTTTGTGGGTTTCCTTCCCATTTAGGTCACCATGGAGCACTGAATAGAGTTCCTTGAGCCATACAGGAGGTTCTCACATCTACTTCATACGTAGTAACATGTGTATGACTGTCTCACTCTCCCAATCCGTCCCATCCTCCCCACTTTCCACCCTTGCTGTCCGCATGTTTGTTCCCTACATCTGTGGCTCTACTTTGCAAATAAGATTGTCTATACCACTTTTTTCTAGATTCTGCATATATGCATTAATATATGATATTTGTAAGGTTAAGATAAAAATTAGAGGGTTTTCTTCATGCTTTTAGAGTAATTTTTTTGGTTAGGTTCCCTCACAAAATGTAGAGCCTGCCCAATGTAATGAAAGATTCTTCTGGAAAAGTGGGTAGAAAAGGGAGAGATTTCAAGGATCTAGTTAAAGGATCTATATCTATATCTATACATGTATAGAATGTATTATACATGTATAACTAAATCACTTTGTTGTACAGCCCGAAACTAATGCAACATTGTTCATCAACTATACTCCAAAATAAAAAGTTTTTTTAAAAAAGTCAAAAAGGAAAAAGAAACCAGTCATGGGCTAGAGTATTCACACCTTGGAAATTGGCAAACGCTACAAATCAGGCTTCTCCCCTAGGGAGATGGTTTACCAGCATATCAGTGCCTGTTTAAATCTTCTTGCTTAAATCTAATAAAATGTCTAAGTGCCCCAGCCTGGGTGCAGTTAAACTGAAGATGGAAACTTCTTCCCACCCTTTCTGTGGAACTGGCTGAACTCTCCAGACCCACAGCCTCATTTTTCCGTCTTAAGAACATTTGCAGCTGATGTTTCACATGGGCTTAGATCGGAACTTTGAAGTCACTTGTAAAGATTTAAATTTCGGTTCTTCTTTTTCATCCCAGCTCCCTCCTCCACCCTGTGCACCCGTCTGGGGTTACAAACATGGTATGGAAAAAATGTGATTACTTTAAATTTATGGAGGGCACCCAAGAGGATTGTCAGGGATATAAAGAAATATGGAAAGGGCGATTCCAGAGCAAAGAGAAAAAGAATGAAGGCAGAGGAAGTGGGTTCCGATATAAAATGAGCAAGAACAGAACTTATATTTATTAAGCCCTTTACAACCTGCAAACACTTTCAAACCTACGGTACAGTTTAGCCCCTGAGAAACTTTTCAAGAACTTGTATTGGATTGCTGTTGATTTACAATGTTGTGTACAGCATTCAGGTGTGTAGCGAAGTGAATCAGTCATGAGGGTATAAGTCAAAGTCGCTCAGTCGCGTGTGACTCTTTGTGACCCCATGGACTGTAGCCCACCAGGCTTCTCTGTCCGTGGAATTCTCTAAGCAAGAATATTGGAGTGGGTAGCCTTTCCCTTCTCCAAGGAACCTTCCCAACCTAGGGATCAAGCCTGGGTCTCTTGCTTTGCAGGCTGTTTCCCTGGTGGTCGGCAGTAAAGAATCTGCCTGCAACACATATACATGTATCCACCCCTTTTTAGGTTCTTTTGCATATAGGCCATTACAGAGTATTGAGTAGAGTTCCCTGTGCTATACGTAGGATCTTGTTAGTTACCTACTTTATATACAGTAGTCTGTATATTTCAATCCCCACCTCCCAATTTATCCTTTCCCCAACTTTACCCCTGGTAACCATAACACTGCTTCCTACCTCTGTGACTCTCTGTACCATGTTTTAGATCCCACAGATAAGCAATATCATATGGTACTTGTCTTTGTCTGACTGGCTTCACTCCATATGACAAGCTCTAGATCCATGCACGTTGCTGCAAACGGCATTATTTCATTCTTTTTTCTGGATGAGCAATACTCCATTGTGTATGTGTATATATGTACTACATCTTTACCCATTCCTCTGTCGATGGACATTTAGGTTGCTTCCAGGTCTTGGCTGTTGTAAATACTGCTGTAGTGAATGCTGGGGGGGGTGTGTATCTTTTTTTAATTACAGCTTCCTCTGGACCTATGCCTAGCAGTGGAATGGCTGGGTCACATGGTAGCTCTATTTTTAGTTTTTTAAGGAACCTTCCTGCCATTCCCCTCTGAGTAACTTCACGATGCAGGGCAGTTAGTATCATTCCCACTTTACAGATTAAACTGTGAAAGGATTAGTGACATATCAAGTAAGTGAAAGAATTGAAAATTAAATCCAGATGAGCCTCCTCCCCAGGGCTCTTTCTGACATCCACGGGGTATCTAGAACAAAGCAAAGCCTGTGATATTCACAAAACCGCTCAAGGGGCGTCCTGCAGATTGCTCTGCTGACCACCTAGTGTTTCCATTATGAACTCACTGCTCTCTGACTTGAGCTCCTGTGAGCAACCAGCAAACACTTTCCTTAAAAAAGGCACACATGAATTTATACGGTCCCACGTAAGACCTGCTAATCTTGCATCCAGGCGCATTCTAGCAGGACAGAGGAGAGTACTCTTAGAATTAGTAGAATCTTCTTTTCCTTTTCTTAACTTCCGGTGTCCAGATTGGGTTGGTCTTGGATGGATGCCTTCTCATCATTGGTCCATACAAGGCCCTCTTTTATGTTAAAGTGAAGTCACTCAGTCGTGTCCGACTCTTTGTGACTCCATGGACTGTAGCCTACCAGGTTCCTCCGTCCAGGGGATTTTCCAGGCAATAGTACTGGAGTGGGTTGCCATTTCCTTCTCCAGGGGATCTTCCCGGCCCAGGGATCAAACCCAGGTCGCCTGCATTGCAGGCAGACGCTTTACCCTCTGAGCCATCAGGGAAGTCCTTCTTTTATGTTAATCATATATAATTTAGCAAGCCTCTGTGAGCTCACTGGCCAACCCAAGAACTGGGATGCTACCTATAACTTAGACCTACCAGCTCCTTCCCAATCCAATCCGGCTTCCTCATTCAAACACCAGTTCCCTGGTATCACTTGTCAACATATTTCATGAACATTTTTGATATATTTGTGGGTTAGGTAGAACATTGGGCTGAGCTATTATAATCCACCTTCTAAATCTGAGGGTCTGTGATGAGAGCCAGAGATTTATTTTTTCTCCCTTGAGAACATGTGGAGAGCAGAGTAGACGAGAAGTTGTGCTCTTTAAACAGCATGTTGGCTTCGTCAGGCCTCGGCTGCGGTGCGTGAGGCCTTTGGCTGCCACGTGGTCTTTTGTCGTGTCTCACGGACTCTCCAGCTGCAGTGTGCCGGTTCGTCAATGCTCATGCTGAAGCACTGGGATATTAGCTCCCTGACCGAGGATCAAGCCCACGTGCCCTGCATTACAAGGCGGATTCTTAACCACTGGACCACCAGGGAAATCCCAAGAAGTTAGACTCTTAAAGAAATAATTTGAATTACAAAACACCCAGGATGCAGAAATCTTACTCCAAAGGGAACTGTTTGGGTTACACGCCCAAACCTCATGCCTGGCTGAGGTCGGAGGGTTAAGGACAGGGCAGGATATTAAAAAGCATGGATGGACCTAGAGAGTGTCACACTGAGTGAAGTCAGTCAGAGAAGGAGAAACATTGCATGACATCCCTTACATGTGGACTCTAAAAAGAAATGATGCCAATGGACTTACAAAATAGAAAGAGACTCACAGGCTTCGAGAACAAACTTATGGTTGCCAGGGGGGACGGATGGGAGGAGAGGATACTTGGGAAGTTTGGGATGGACATGTACACACTGTTGTATTTAAAATGGAGAACCAACAAGGACCTATTGTGTAGCACAGGGGACTCTGCTCAATGTTATGGGGCAGCCTGGATGGGAGGGGAGTTTGGGGGAGAATGGATACATGTGTATTTACAGTTGAGTCCCTCTCCTGTTCACCTGAAACAAATTGTTCCTGTTCACCTATCATGATGTTGTTAATCGGCTATACCCCAATAGAAAATAAAAAGTTTAAAACAAAACAAGCAAACAACAAAAAGGAACAGGGCAGGACTGCCAGCCCTCTCTACTCCCGCCTCCAACCGTGGCCCGACTCCCCTTGGTCCCAGGGACAGGGTGCCCGTGCAGCCAGGCAGCGTGTCTGGGCTCTCTGGGCATGGGTCTGAGCTGGCCCTGCTGACCGCCGTCTCCAGACCCTCTGGCTTAGGTCTTAAATCCAGGTGTCTCTCCAGGTCCCCGTCTGGGAGCCTGGAATGGTCCACGCCTCCCTGGTAACTTTCCCCTTGGGCTTCAAGCAAACAGCTGCTGATGGGGCCTCTTGGGATGGAGTCCTGGGATCCGACTTGTGTTTTCCAGGCTGTTTGTCACTGACAGGCCCCGGCTCTGTGGCGGGCACCACGGGGAGCTCTCTGCGTGTCCGGTGTCAGTATGAGAAGGCATACACGGGGCATAACAAATACTGGTGCCGAGGAAAGTACGGCACAGCGTGTCGCAAGATCGTGGAGACTGGAGGAAAAGAGAAAGAAAGGAGGAACGGTCGCGTGTCCATCAGAGACCACGCGGATAACCTGACCTTCACGGTGACCATGGAGAACCTCAACATGAACGACGCTGGATCCTACTGGTGTCGAATTCAGACCGTCTGGATCCTGGACGTGTTGTCCTGGGACCCCTCGGTCCAGGTTGAGGTGTCTGTTTCCCCAGGTAAGAGCTCCCTTTGGCCCAGCAGCAGAGCTTATGGGAAAGGAGTGGGCTTGGGGACAAGGATGGGGGACGAGGATGAACAGTGTCCTGGGTCTTGTCTTGTCCTCTGTCTCAGTGGTGTTGGGAGGAGCCTAGGGTGTGGTCAGGGAGAAAGGCAGCTGACCCTTCAGCTTTGGCATGGGCTGGGGGGCATAGGTACCCCACACCAGGCACCATCCTTGCCCTTACAGAGAGGCAGAGGCCCCTGAACACACTGACTCGCTTCGGTAGAAAGTGGTGGTCGCTGGCTGATTCAGTGTGACGTCAGAGCCACACGGGTGCTTAGTGTGGGACTGGGGAAAGAGTCGTGCCTGGGCCATGCTTTGATCTCCAGCACCAAGTACCACCCCAGGGAGCACCGCCTGTCTGGCTGTTCCGGACACCCTCCCGACAGCGAATGACGGACAGAGCCTCAGCACCAAGGAGATGTCGACCCGTTGCCCAGGGTAAGGGCCTGGGAGACCGTGGGGGAGGAGGGTCAGCAGCCTTAGGGGCCCTGGGGCGGCCCTGGGGCGAGGCCTGGCAGCACACCATGACCTTTGTACCTCACCCTTTGCTGGGTTTCCCTCCAGCTCTGGTTCTGATGTTTATATTCTCCAAAGCTGCATGCAGAGTGGAAAACAGCACAGAAACCGATAGAGGTTTCTGTGAACCCTCTCCCCTGAGGGGCAGCTGCAGGGACACAGGCGGAGGCTGGTTTCAGGCGGACTTGAAGCCCCTCCTCCCATCCTCACCCTCCCCATCTCCCTTCTCACTGGGCTCTGGATGCAGAGGCCTGATTCCATGATCCCTAACCCAGGCTCTCACCTAAAGTTCTTTGCTCTACCAGAGATTCTGCTTCCAGGAGCTGCCTGTGGGGTCTGTGGGAGGTGCGCTGCTTCCAGGCTGACATTTGGGTCTGTCTCTTCCTTCCAAAGAAACCTGGAAGGGCTGTGACTGCTGTCAGACCCTGAAGGGAATGGGGGGGCGCGGGCTTTAAAGTGTGGGTGAGGACTGGTTTCAGGAAGTCAGCCGATAACAGGGAAAACTATGTGTGCAGGAAAGGGAAGGAGAGGATGAATTTGGATGCACGCTTCTGGAAGCGGGCACTGCCCAGGCCCTCTCCTCCCTCCGTTCCCTCCCCTCCCCTTAAGGAGAGTCCCAAGGGCAGTTCCTGAGGCAGGAATGATGACAGGAGTGCCAGAGAGGGGCTGCCCTGACTTGGGTCTTCCGGGTTTGATCTTGAGTTATCTAGGAACTTCCCTGGTGGCTCAGATGGTAAAGTGTCTGCCTACAATCCGGGAGACCCAGGTTCGATCCCTGGGTCAGGAAGATCCCCTGGAGAAGGAAATGGCAACCCACTCCAGTACTCTTGCCTGGAAAATCCCGTGGATGGAGAAGCCTGGTGGGCTACAGTCCATGGGGTTGCAAAGAGTTGGAGACAACTGAGTGACTTCACTTTATCTAGGCTATAGTG
The DNA here is from genome assembly GCA_006410935.1 of Redunca redunca. Lineage (NCBI taxonomy): Eukaryota > Metazoa > Chordata > Mammalia > Artiodactyla > Bovidae > Redunca > Redunca redunca. The sequence goes on from SJYQ01093191.1 coordinate 93,017, forward strand.
TCGGGGCGCAGGGAGAAGTGGGGCGGGAAGGGTCCTGGGACCTCCTCCAGAGGAGGCAGCTCATTTCCAGTCACTGTGTCTCCCATAGGTCCCGGCTCAGCAATGTCCACTTCCTGCTGCTGGTCTTCCTGAAGCTGCCCCTGTTCCTGGGCATGGTCGGGGCTGTCCTCTGGGTGAACAGACCTCAGAGGCATCCTGGAGGAAGAGAGAGACAGCTGGACCAGGGAGGTCCACCGTGCAGTGCACCGTTCCCAGGAATGCCCTGTCCAGCAATACAGCTCTTCAGACTGGGCAAGAGAGACCTTCAGATCCTGGGCTCCAGGGCAGGGGGACAGCAGTTGCTAGATTCTGGAAGGGCTCAGGTCTTCTGGGGGCACTGGTCCAGGGAGGGTCCCGGATCTTAGAAGACACTCGATCTGAGTCCTCAGATGAGGAAGGGCTCAGCCACCCCTGCCCTTGCTTGGTGGTTCTCTTTTCTCCTCCCCAGATATCCTGATTCCTGGGCTTCACACCCACCTCCCAAGGGCAAGAATTCTCTGGAAGTTCTGTGCTCAGAGACCTGACATTTTACTCTTCCCCTTGGCACAAAAGCTTCTTGTTTCAGCACTGCCAGGGAAATGACCACCTCCTCCCTGCAGACAGGAGGCTCCCTGAGGACACACCCCTCCCAGCTTCATTCCTGGGCTCACAGGGCTCCATCTGCTCCTCTGGGACAATTCCAAGGGAGTTTAGTCCTGACGGAGTTTGCTCATGCAGCTGTCCTGTGAGCTCAGGGTTATTTCCTCTTTTCCAATGCCTCTTGGGCTTCAAACCTTCTTGTGTCCTTGTGACCGATGTGTGACTTGGCTGAGTGCATCTCTGTCTGGGTCAGCCACAACTGAGCAGCTTCGAGTTAAAATTCTGGGGCTGTTTGGAGCAGTAATGGTAGAAGGAGGCAGTGGATACCTCTAATGTCCGGGAATTCCCTGACTTGGAGAGTCTCCCATGCACAGAGTTGATGGAGAATCCAGGTTTATCCAGTTTAGGAGAAGTCTGGTTGAGACCATCCATCAACAATTAACCGTTTTTGCAGAAGCGGCAGACATAGCTTCAAACACAGGGTAGAGGACACAGAGGAAAGGAGATGCTTCACCATGTTGGGATCGTATGACGCCACCATAACCACAGGCACCCTTAGCCCAGGGGAGTGCTCAGTTGGTTCTTGGATGCATGTCCATTACTCCCTCCCTGAAGAATGCAGGGGAGAGCTGCACAGTCTGTCAACATTTCCACTCACCTTTCTGCATCCATAGTGACCCTTTTCCTCTGAGAGCTCCTCTGAGCACTGAGTTCTCAGGCAGGGCTGCTGCTCTCTGAACCTGAGCTCTGATGTGGCTCAGGGTGTGTACATTCATGGCATCTCAGGGAGAGCTGGGGCTGGCCCCAGACTCGGCTGAAGGAAAACCTCGTTCCAAAGAGGCACATGCTCATCATGACTGTAAAATATACACAGGGTGGTATAGGAAGCATAATAACGGGCAAGAGAAGAGCTTGCAATGCACCTCATAAGGAAGATAAACTCACAAGTCCGTAGAGCACAGGCAGGGCTGGCAAGCACCCCCGGGCAGTCACAGGCGAGATGCTCCATGATGTCAGAGGGGAAAATATTATGTCACACTGGCTGGATCGGTGGGAGGAGGTGATATTTGAGACTGACCTTAAAGGAGGTATATACTTTCAGTCGAGTGGGGTGGTAAGGTGGGGTTGGGGAGACGAGGAAGGAACATATTCAGAGCAACAGCAGAAGTGAAAACAGGGAGACAGAAAATACTCATCATAATAGTCAGTCAGAGAAGACCAATCAGCAGAGTGTGAAGTTCACGTAGTTTCTCATGGTGGAGGTGTGTTGTGGCAGTGCAGTTTTAAGTGCAAAACTTAGGAAGACCCAAGAAAACTAAGGTGGGGGTGTGCTGAAGGGGTTTGGACTCCAACTTCTACTCAGGCTTTGACTGAGACACTTGGATGAATTTGAGCAGATCAACACGGAGTCATGGATGTGTTTTAGGAAGGTTTACCCAGCTGATGAGTAGGATAGTCTGATAGTAAGAGTCTGGGAGGACAGAGATGTCCAGCCTGAAAGACCAGAAGGATAGGTCATCTTGGAGAGAAACAGGGAAGTCGGGAGCAGGCTAGGGGGATAAAGAGCTTGGTTTTCTCCATAAGACTGGGATTACCAGGCATAGAGGAACAGTTGGAAGCTAGAGATGTGGGTTAGCAGAGTACTCATGCTGGAGTGAAGATGTGTGGGGTGGTAAACTGGAGCCCAGGGAGAGGGGGAATCATCAAGGGAAGAGTTCAGGACCAAGGACAGAGTCTGGGACCGGGGGCTTCCCAGGAAGTACTTAGTGGTAAAGAACCTCCTTGCCAATGCAGGAGACAGTAAGAGATGCAGGTTAGATCCCCGGGTCAGAGAAGATCCCCTGGGGAAGGGCATGGCGACCCACTGCAGTAGTTTCGCCTGGAGAATCCCATGGACAGGGGAGCCTGGTGGGCTACAATCCGTAGGGTTGCAAAGAGTCGGCCATCAGTGAACTGACTGAGCATGCATGCATCCAAGACAATAAACAGGCAATTGCATAGATCGATATTGGGAAAACAGACGTTTTTACCATGTTGAGTCTTCCATCCACAAATTAGGTGTGTCTCTCAATTTATTTAAATATTCTTTGGCCTCTGCCATCAGCATTTTGCAACTTTTAGCACACAGATGCTAGGCAGGTTCCATTAGGTTTTTACCCAGGTGTTTCTTCTTTGCGGGGGAAGCAGTTCTGAATAGTGTTTTATTTTCTACCAACTTGTTGCTAGTATCTAGAAATATGACTCTTTTGTGTGTGTATTGATCTTGTATCCTGCGATCTGGTTGAACTCATTTCTTGGTTGAGCAGTTTGTTTGGTGTTTTGGTAGATTCCATGGGATTTTCTACATAGACAATTATGTCATCTGAGAAAAGGTACACTTTTATGTTTCCTTTCCAATCTTTAAGTTTTAGTGGTGTCCTGGAGGCCCGGGGAGACCAGGGAAGGTTTAAAACACTCTGATGCCATGTAGAGGATGTGGCATTGTGGATCCACTGCTTTCAGCCATTGCTACTTTTAAAAGAGAAGCTGGGGGACTTCCCTGGGGTCCAGTGGTTGAGACTCCATGCTTCCAAAGCAGGGGGTGTGGGCTCAATCCCTGGTCAGGGAATTAAGATCCCACAGGCTGCATGGCATGGCAAATAAAGAGAGAGAAACTGGAGGTGAAATCCTTCATGTTACATATGGGCAAGAGATTCCATTAATAAAATACCATGATCAAAATGAAACATGTCCGTAAATCCATGCAAGTTATGGATACAGACTTCTGAGCAAAGCAGAAAATTTCAGAACCCTGTGTATCTGCCTGGTGTTTATGCCTGGGGCCATATGGTGTCCTCAGCAGGCTTGGGAACTGACCTTCTCAAGAGCACAGATGGATCTGTGGGGATGGTGGGTGAGCCAGACACATGCTGGTCCAGGGCAGATTCAGCTCTGCCACCTGGCTCTGTGACTGGGCACCCAGGGCCCTCACCCTTCACATCTCCCTGTTCTTATATGTCACGCGAAGGTGCTGGATCAAGACTTGTGTATGGCAGCTTTAAAGTGTGACTTCAAAGTTCCTTGACACTCCTCCTATCAAGGGTTGGGGCTTACTTCCCTTCCTTGAGTCTGGGTGAACGAGGACTGCCTCAGTCATAGACTAGAGCAATGTTTCTCAATGCTTTTCCCATTATCATCCTCCTAAAGATCCCCTGGGGGAGGAAATACAACCCACTCCAGTATCCTCGCCTGGGAAATCCCGTGGACAGAGGAGCGTGGCAGGCTACAGTCCACGGGGTTGCAAAGAGTCGGACACGACTGAGCGACTGGACCACCAGCACAACTGTCACTCACAGTTTGGATCTACATGTAGGGAGTCTGATCGTGATCTCTGTGGGGGGATAAGAAGGTGTCTCCCAGGTCTCTCCCCTCTATTTGCTGCCAACTCACCACTGCCAGATATATTCTAGCTCTTGTGTTTGCTTTAGGGTCACTTCACACTCTCTAGAATATATGGGTCATCCTCTCACACAAGAAAAATGAAACTAGTGTCCCAACGAAACAGTCTCAGAGGAGCACAGGAAATCCATAGATCTTAATAGGAAATGTACAGCACTAATGTACAGCTCACAAACACATGAGCTGGGCTCTGGACCAACCCCATCTTCAATGATCCGTGTTCAGGCTGCTCTTCCTCTAGGAGGAACAGATGCAGCAGAAGATGGGCTTGGTGGACCCCTGGACACCCGGCCCATGGTGGGGGGTCTTTGCCCATCTAGACACACTTTAAAGCTTTTTAAAAAATGATTTTTATTTGTTTATTTATTTTTGGCCATATGTGTTCTCTGTTGCTGGGTGTGGGCTTTCTCTAGTTGTGGCGAGCAAGGGGGCTGCTCTCCGTTGCAGCGCACGGGCTGCTCATTGCAGTGGCTTGTCTTGCCATGGGGCTCAGGCTTTGGAGCTCAGGATTTGTGGTGCACGGGCCTAACTGCCCCGAGGCATGTGGGATCTTCTCGGGCCAGGGATTGAACCCTTGTTCCCCTGCATTGGCAGGCAGATTCCCAACTACCGGACCACCAGGGAAGTCCCAAAGCTTTTTAGTTTAATCCCAGTTTTATGTAAACCAATGGGTCTAGAATTTTGAAACCCATTGTTGGGCGGGAGCCCTGAACAAGGCCTTAGTCAATTATCTTCAGAAGAGCCGCCCTCCCTCCAGAGTCACAGGGACGGAGGCATTGGAAGGCCACCCCCCATTCCAGGTGAGATCACAGGGGCCTCCAAGGACTCCATGTATAAGGGGAATGCCATCTCCTCTCCTCTCTTCAAGCCTGTGGTGGAGGCTGCAGGAGGCAGAGAGGCCCTGTCAGGTTTCCGAGCCCAGGATGAAAGGGATCTTTCCCGTAGCAGGAACACTCATCTCCTTTGGGACTGAAATCACTGCTCCTTCTCTGATAAGAAGTCAGGAGCTTCTTCTCCATCCACTCGGCATGCGGGCGAGTGGGTGGGTGTTGGTGGTGAGTGCACTGTGGTTCTCCAGCTCAGCCCAGCTCATTGCCCTCCCAGCTGCCCCAGACTCCTGCTCAGCCACGGCGCAGCACACAGCAGGCCCCCAAGCAGGGGCACCTCCACGAAGGTCAAGAGCACCATGTGGATGTTGCAGAGGAGGACGCTTAATGAGGCATAGGTGACGGGAGTGAGCTGCATCTCTAGGGGAGCCCTGGGCCCTGCCTCTCTGCCCCCTCCCTGAGCTCAGACCTGGGTGACGGAGGGGCAAGCCTGTGTCCCTGCTGGGGAAGTCTCCTCAAGGGGCACAGCCATTCTGCTCAAGGGCTAAGCCTTCAGGGCCTCCCTATAGGCTTGGCGCTGGGGGCCAGCACCCTTTGCCGTCTGTTACCATCCTGCCTTGAGACTGCTCCCCTACAATCCTCCTCAAATCCCCTGCAGTCTAGACCCTCTCCTGTCTTTCTGATTCAGCCTCAGCTCTCCTGGCCACCTTGTGTTGCCCTTGGTAAATTCTGCCCATCTTTCAAGCTCAGATCTAATATCACCTCTTAGAAGCAGAGAAAGGTTCCTCAACCCCATCAACCTGGCTATTTATCTGTTTGGTTCTGCTGGGAGGGGTCTGTCCCTGCTCTGACCCCCATCAGACAGTGCGTATAAGAAGGAATATCTCATATAACACTTACGTAATTTTTGAATTGGAGGGTAATCACTTTACAATGTTGTGTTGGTTTCTGCCATACAGCAGCGTGAATCAGCCATAGATATACATACGTGCCCTCCCGCTTGAGCCTCCCTCCCA
>SJYQ01093191.1:98938-157837 GCA_006410935.1 Redunca redunca
TCACAGAGCACTGCATTGGGCCCACTGGCTATCTGTTTTACATATGGTAATGGGCTTCCCTGGTGGCTCAGATGGTGGTAAAGAATCTGCCTGCAATGTGGGAGACCTGGGTTCTGGTTCGATCCCTGGGTCAAGAAGATCCCCTGGAGAAGGAAATGGCAACCCACTCCAGTATTCTTGCCTGGGATATCCCATGGACAGAGGAGCCTGGTGGGCTACCGTCCACGGGGTTGCAAAGAGTTGACACGGCCGAGCGACTGACACACACAATGTACGTTTCCATGCTGCTCCCTCGGTTTGTCCCACCCTCTGCCTCTGCTGTGTCCACAAGTCCGTTGTCTATATCTGTCTCTATTGCTGCCCTGCACATAGGTTCAGCTGTACTATTTTTCTAGATTCTATATATATGCATAATATACAATATTTAACACAATAATATATTTGTGTTACATATATATACACATAACCCATATTTGACACTTGGTCTAGCCCCTCCCAGTACAGAAGAGAGTCTGATCCCCTCCCCCACAAGCAGTGCCAGGACCCCCCTCTCCCTGCAACACCCCCTCCCCACCTGGGGCATGCCAGCCTCGGTCTCTGCCTCCATCTGCCCTGAGCGTGGTGAGTCATGTTGTCACTACCTGCTTTCCTGAGAGAGAGAGCGGGCACGCTGCGATGCCAGCCTTAAAATAGCCCTTCACCCACTGCTCTCTTCTCACCAGTCCCAGCACAGAGACTGCCCCACCCTCCGCTCCCTCCACCCCCTGCCCACTGCCCCCGGCTTCTCCAGCTTCTCTCGAGGTCCTGCTTTCTGTGACTGCAAGGGACAATTCCCCCACAGCAGCGAGCAAGACAGAAGAGGGCCCTGAAGCATCTCCTATAACCTTGCTCCATTCAGACTCATTACTGAACAAAGGAGAGCCAGGGGCCCAGGCTCCAAGCGACAGGATCCTTGAGAAAGGAAGCTGGACTGCAGCAGGGGAGGAAGATGAGGGAGGGCGATTCTGGGAGGAAGGACCCAGGGAGAAACTGGACCTTGACCGTGGGAGCCGGAGGGCACCAGGCTATGCTGGGAGGAAACTGGGGTGGCCTGAGGGGGAGACGCTGCCCTTTGATGAGAAAGCTGACCTCTGAAGGGGGTGGGCTTCGGGCTTCTGTCACGCCTCTCTCCCACGTTGTGAATGTGAGAAAGCAGGGACCCTAGCTCCCCACTCCCTCCCGGAACGTCCTAACACCTGGGGAGAGGACCAGAGCGCGTGCCTGTGACTGTCCAGAGCAGATTAATGACCCTCCCCTTCCCAGGTGGCTCAGTGGTAAACAATCCATCTTCCAGTGCAGCAGACTAGGGCTCCATCACTGTCAGGAAGATTCCCTGGGTCAGGAAATGGCCACCCACTCCAGTATTCTTGCCTGGGAAATCCCAAGGACAGAGGGCCCTGGCGGGCTACAGTCCATGGGGCCACAGAGACTGGGACACGACTCAGCATGCACACACACAAAAGCCGTCCTGACCCCCGGAACCCGTGAATGTGTTATGTTACGCAGCAAGTGGGGCTTCATCGTGCAGACAGGTTTAACACTGGTGAGCCACTGACTTTGAGAGGGAAGCAACACAATGTAGGGAAGACTTGACACGCTACAGCTGGCTCTGAAGACAGAGGGGGCCAAGAGCCAAGGAATGCAGAGGCCTCTTGTTTAGTCTCCTTGTTGTGTCCAACTCTTTGCGACCCCATAGACCGTAGCCTGCCAGGCTCCTCTGTCCACAGGATTCTCCAGTCAAAAATACTGGAGTGGGTTGCCCATTTCTTCCTCTAGGCAATCTTCTCCACCCAGGGATTGAACCTGTGTCTCCTGCATTGGCAGGTGGATTCTTTACCGCTGAGCCCCTTGGCAAGCCCGCAGTGGCCTCTAGAAGCTGCAAAAGGCAAGGAGGTGGATGCTACCCCAGAGCCTCTGAAGGAACTCAGTCCTGCCAGCCCCTTGATTGTAGCCCAATGAGACTTATTTCAGATTTCTGGTCTCCAGAGCTAGGAGATAATAAAATTGTGATACTTTAAGCCACCAATGGACATGAGCTTGAGTAAACTCCGGGAGTTGGTGATGGACAGGGAGGCCTGGCGTGCTGCAGTCCATGGGGTCGCAAAGAGTCAGACACGACTGAGCGACTGAACTGAGCTGAACTGAAGCCACCAGTTTTGTGGCGATGTTACAGCAGCCACAAGGAAACTCACAGAGTGCTTCCCTTCCGGCACACTTGAGGCTGAACCCCACTATGCCTCCTTTTGCTTCTCTGGGTTTGCGGGGGCAGGTCAGAGGGAGACCACAGCCTTGCCTCCTGCAGCCGAGCTGGAGAGGTTTGCTCTGGTTCCTCGCAGGGAGCAGGCAGCTCTGTCAGTCCTCAGAGGCATGAACGGGGAGGGGGGAGCCCAGGACAGATGACGTTTCTTCTCTCTGCACAGGAGACATCAGAGGGGCCACACGGGGTCCCTGACTGAGCGCCCCAGGGAAGCAGCCACCGGGCAGCCGTGGGGGAGGTCTGCAGGAGGCTGTCTCCGCTTGCCTGGTGGGGACGCTGCTTAGGGCCGTGGGTTGGCTGCTCTGACACTCTGGGGGGCTGGAGGCGAGGAAGCCGGGCCGGCTGGTGTGTCTGCTCTCACGGGCTCAGTCGTCATGGATTCAGCTGTGTCTGTGGTCACAGGTCCAGCCGTGAATGTTGTTGATGGGGAAGGTGTTGCTTTTCCTGCTGAACACACAGAGCAGAGCGTGGCTCCCAAGGTGACCCAGGCGGCTCCCCTTGGCCTTCTCCACCCCCGCCCCCCGCCCCCAGCAATTAAGAACCTTTCTGTCTGAGCACCACCGATCAGCCACCCTGGCCTTCTGCATCTTTTTGATTTTTATTCAAAGCATAACCTTCCTTCATTTATGGAGAATCCATTTACCACCGCGTGAGGGATTTGAGGGTTGTGGGCCAGGTGGGCATTTTACAAATATTCCGAGTCATCGCAGAGTCCTGTTGACATAGCTGAGTGTGTCAGAACCAAGTCCCCACCCCTCGGGATTGTTTTCCGTTTTCTCTTTGGCTGCATCAGGTTGCAGCTGCAGCACGCAGGTCTCAGGTTGAGGCATGGGGGCTTAGCTGCTCCGCAGCATGTGGGATCTTGGTTCCCCGACCAGGGATGGAACCTGCATCCTTTGTGTGGGAAGGCTGATTCTTAACCATAACCACCAGGGAAGTCCTTCCTTGGGGTTTTAAATCAGGCCAAGATAGCTTTTCTCTGAGTCTCGGCCTTGGCTGCAGCGGGCTCTGGGTCTCCTGCCCTGAAGCCATGTGACCCCGAGATCCCTCTCCTGCACCCGACCGAGCACCAGGGGCCTCTTCGTCCCCCTGGGGTCCTTCCACCTCCAGTGGCTTCCTGTGTCCCACCCCGCCCGTGAGGACTGTCGGGCTTGGAGGGTCTCAGCCTCCGATTCTCCCAGTGCCAACTCCTCTTCCACACATCCACCCCAGCTTGGCTGCTCTTTTTCAGCTAATTTCTGGAACATTCTAGAACCAGCATACTTCCCTACTCTATATACCATATTTGCATATACTACCAAAATTGGAAAGGCTTTTCTCTGCTTTCTAAGTGGGCTCAAGAATCACAGATAGGGACTTCCCTTGTGGTCCATGACTAAGACTCCACGCTTCCAGTGCAGCCGCCTGGGTTTGAGCCCTGCTCAGGGAACTAGATCTCACACGCTGCCGCTAAGAGTGTGCATGCGGCAACAAAGACTGAAGATCCCGCATGCCGCACCTAAGACCTGGCCCAGTTCAGTCCAGTTCAGTCACTCAGTCGTGTCCGACTCTTCGTGACCCCATGGACTGCACCAATCCAGGCCTCCCTGCCCATTGCCAACTCCCAGAGTTTACTCAAACTCATGTCCATTGAGTCAGTGATACCATCCAACCACCTCATCCTCTGTCCTCCCCTTTTCCCGCCTTCAAACTTCCCCAACATCAGGGTCTGTTCCAATGAGTCAGTTCTTCATATTAGGTGGCCAAAATATTGGAGTTTCAGCTTCAGCATCAGTCCTTCCAATGAACACCCAGGACTGATCTCCTTTAGGATGGACTGATCGGATCTTCTTGCAGTCCAAGGGACTCTCAAGAGTCTTCTCCAACACCACAGTTCAAAAGCATCAATTCTTTGGCACTCAGCTTTCTTTAGGAGAAAGCAATGGTACCCTACTCCAGTACTCTTGCCTGGAAAATCTCATGGACAGAGGAGCCTGGTAGGCTGCAGTCTATGGGGTCATGAAGAGTCGGACGCGACTGAGCGACCTCACTTTCACTTTTCACTTTCATGCATTGGAGAAGGAAATGGCAACCCACTCCAGTGCTCTTGCCTGGAGAATCCCAGGGACGGGGGAGCCTGGTGGGCTGCCATCTATGGGGTCGCACAGAGTCTGACACTACTGAAGTGGCTTAGCAGCAGCAGCAGCAACTTTCTTTATAGTCCAACTCTCACATCCATACATGACTACTGGAAAAACCATAGCCTTGACTAGATGGACCTTTGTTGGCAAAATAATGTCTCTGTTTTTTAATATGCTGTCTAGGTTGATCAAAACTTTTCTTCCAAGGAGCAAATGTCTTTTAATTTCATGGCTGCAGTCACCATCTGCAGTGATTTTGGAGCTTCAAAAATAAAGTCTGACACTGTTTCCACATCTATTTGCCATGAAATAATGGCACCAGGTGCTATGATCTTAGTTTTCTGAATGTTGAGCTTTAAGCCAACTTTTTCACCCTCCTCTTTCACTTTCATCAAGAGGCTCTTTAGTTCTTTGCTTTCTGCCATAAGGGTGTTGTCATCTGCATATCTAAGGTTATTGATATTTCTCCTGGCAATCTTGATTCCAGCTTGTGCTTCTTCCAGCCCAGCATTTCTCATGATGTACTCTGCATATAAATTAAATAAGCAGGGTGACAATATACAGGCTTGACGTACTCCTTTTCTGACTTGGAACCAGTCTATTGTTCCATGTCCAGTTCTAACTGTTGCTTCCTGACCTGCATACAGGTTTCTTAGGAGGCAGGTCAGGTGGTCAGGTATTCCCATCTCTTTAAGAATTTTCCAGAGCTTGTTGTGATCCACACAGTCAAAGACCTGGCACAGCCAAATAAATAAATATTTAAAAAAAAAAGGAAACTGGCCATAAAAAAAAAAAAAGAATAACAGAGATATTGCCCAGCTAGTATCTGTGTGTCCATGTGGATGCTGTGGAGGGGTTTCCCTGGTGCTGGAAGTGGAGACAAGACCTCAGAGTGAAGGTTCTAGAGGAGGAGCTGGGGGTGGGAGCTGAGTCGGACTCTCTTTCCAGGCCTCTGTTTGAAGGGGGCCCTCGTGCCTCTGGGGCACATACGGCTGAGTTGAGAATCTCCTCCAGGGCTCGGAGGCAGCCAGAGGAGGCCGGTGGAGCCTCCTAGGTTATGGTGGCTCCTGCCTTTCCCTGTCCTAGTTCAGAGTCCCTCATCCTCCCTGCCCTCATGTTGCCAGGGAAGGCGGGGGTGGGGCTCACTTGGTCAACTGAGACACCCAGGATTATGGCTTTCTGGCCCTCACCTGCACAACGACAAGGCCCCCGGTCAGGCTGGGGCTACTCTGAGGGTGGGCATGATGCCTGATGACCTGGTAGGGGCCCCTGCCTTCCCGGGACAAGCCTGTCTGAGCTGAGTCTGCTCCCCCTGATGACAGCAGATGGAGATGTGCAGAGATGCCAGGTTCACGCTTTCTTTCAGGCTTTCCAGAAAATCTACACCCCCCCTCCCATGCACGTGTGTGCACACACAGGCATGCGAAACCATGGGCACACGTGTAGTCTCAGGTGAGTTTCAAGGCTCCCCCCACCCCTCAGGCAGATAGAGGAAGAGCTCTGCACCCCCACGGGTCAGTACCAGGGCCTCTGGGGGACAGGAGGATAGCTCCTACCGGGGTGGGTGGCCGCGTAAGCTTGGTGCCTCGGGTCAGGCTCGGTTCTCTGGTTCCGCACCAGTGGGGTTGGTGTCACCCCTCCCGAGCCCTTCCGAGGTCATGGTGGGCGTGTGCCCCCATGATCGTCCCAGATGGACACTCGGCCTTTCCACACTGGTTTCTCTGAGCCGATGGTCTTCATGAGGATCTGGCAGGAGCCCCAGTTCTCTCCGCAGCACCCCCACTTCAAGTAGCTCTCCCACCCCGGGTCGTAGTGACACTCGATGGTCATCAGACCACCTTTGGGGCTGCTCACTGACACCACAGATGCAGAAGCAGCCTGGAAAACAGGAATCCAACCCCCCTCTCCTCCTTCCTGCAGCCCAGGGTGGGCCTGGGTGCTGCTCCAGGCTTTGGCACCTTCCTCAGGGACTGACCAGGAGCCTCTGTCCTCTGTCCCTGGGCTGCTCAGATCCCACGTCCTGCCTGTTTCCTACTCCCTGCAATGGTACCTTTGCTATCGCCTCTCTCGTCAAGCTCCGCTCTGGGGTCCTAATTGCCCAATACAGAAGCATCTGCAGGGTCCTCGTCCCGCGGACCACTAACCACACCCTCGTTTCAGAAACTCTCCCACCCTTCGCTCGCAGGCAACACCTGAGCTCTGCCTCCCCGACACACGACACCCACACACACACTCTGATGAATGAGACACACCCCCACACTCCCACACTCAACACTGTGCTCTTTTGTGTCTCCACATCTCTGCACAAGCTGTTTCTTACACCTGGAACGTCCTCTTTTCTCCGATTGAAGGAGTCAGACCCTGACACCCATCCCCCAGGCTTGGCTCAGATAGCATCTCTTCTAAGGGCTCTCTGGTTCCGAAGCTGACTGGGTCTTTTCCAGCGGCCACCAGGCTTCTTCGTCCTGTCTTGTCTGTCACACTCGCCCCTCTGGACCACAGGCTGGTCTTTGGCTCGTCCGGAGCAGAAACTCAGGCAGCTGATGTGCGGGGTTGAGGGACACCCCGAGACCCTGCCCCACCCTGGTTTTGCTGCCTGTCTTCCTCCCTGCCCTCCAGCTCTTTTTAGAGGACGGGTTCTCAGCTCTGGCTCCAAGTCCAAGTCCCGACCAGCTGTGGAGGCTTTGAAATGACCCAGATGCTGAGCCTCACCTTGACTACGCGGCTCTGAGCGTCTGTGCTCTTTAAAAGCGCCCCAGGACTTTCCTGGTGGTCCAGTGGTTAAGAATTCGCCTGTCAGTGCAGGGGATGAGAGTTCGATCCCTGGTGGGGACTGAGATCTCACATGCAGAGGGGCAACTAAGCCCGTGAGCCACAACTACAGAGCCTGCATGCCCTGGAGCCCCTATGCCACGATGAAAGATCCTGATGATGCAGTGAGAAACCTTTGTGCCGCAGCTAAGGCCCTATGCAGCCAGATTAATAAGTAAATATTAAAAATAAAGCTCAGAGATTCACACATTCATGCACACACGCATGCACGTACGCTTCTGTCTATCTACCTATCTGTCCACCCACCCTTCTGTCTTCTTACCCATCTATCTGCCAGCATTGAAAAACGGTACCCTAGAAAACAGATCTCCTTAACGTTATTCATTTTCATTTTTTCCACCAACACCTAACTTAGAACCTGTCAGAGAATACAAACGTATTAACCTTTCTTTAAAAAAATAAGTGCGTGGATGAATGGATAGGCCCTGCTCTTTACCCCAGCACAGACCCTCTCTGCGTCCCAGCCCAGCTTGGCAGGTCCCAGCTCCTGAAGCCCAGCCCCTCTCACCTGGAGGACTGGGAGCAGCCACATGTCCTAACCCCAGGTCCCCGCCCTGTGGATCATCAATGCCAGCTGCTCTCCAGAGACTTGACCTGAGCCCACAGGCAAACCACCCTCTATGTGTCCAAATCATTAGTTTTTAGTTTCTCTCATTTACTTCCCGTATATTTCTCTGCTCTTCCCAATTTCATGAATTGCTGTCCTTTAAAGTGTATGGTGGGTGTGATTACATGTCCTCCGTGGCTGGGGAGACACAGAGCATCCCAGTTGCCCAAGATCTCCCTGCAAGTGTGTGTGAGGGTCTGAGGAGGTGGCCAGTTGAACAGCATGATGTGTGTGGCGGGGCTGGGAGGAGAGCGCTGTGGAGCCGGGGAGACGAGTGATGGAGAGATGTTGGTCTGTGATCCAGAAGAATGTAGTGCTCAGGGCTCAGGCCCAGTAGTTGAGGTGCATGGGCTTAGCTGCTCTGCAGCATGAGGGATCTTCCTGGGTCAGGGATCAAACCCATGTCTCCTGCACTGGGAGGCGGGTTCTTAACCGCTGAGCCACCAGGGAAGTCTCCTCTCTATTGGCCAAGTCCCTCTTCTCGCTCTCGTGCCCCTCACCCCAGCGCCTTCCAGACTCTGTACTTGTTGCCCTCATCTCTGAGCAGCATCCCCAGTGCTTTCTCCAGCGTCCCCTCCATGCACAGGGCCATCACACGCACATCTCCGCCCCCATCTCGACTCCGCTCTTGACTTTCAAAGCCCATTCGGTGCTCAGATACGCTCAGAATGAAATTCCTTGAAAGTCCTTGTGACTCCAGTCCTCAGACTGATCTCTTCGTGGCTAAGGCTTCCCCCTCTGGATTAGCCTTCCAAAGACATAGCCCCCCCAGTCTTCTTCCTGCCTCCTGTCACCCTCCGAGGGCCTTGCAGGGGAGGGCGGCTTGGGGGTACAGTGGCGAGTCTGCAGGAGCAGGAGAGGGGTGGTGAGCTGGTTCTGGGGAGGGAGCCGTGAGGAGGAGGAGGCTGAGAGGGCTGAGGGTTCTCTTGGGAGGAGAGGGGGTCCAGTGAGCCCAGAACAGCAGCGTGAGGGGGTGGGGTGGGCAGGCCTTCAGGGAGCACCAGCTCCCCCTTCCTTCCCATCAGTTTCAGAGGTTTTATCGAGGCGTGCCGCTGTTCAGTCGCTAACTCATGCCCCACTCTCTGTGACCCCGTGGACTGCAGCCTGCCAGGCTCCACTGTCCATGGGATTCTCCAGGCAGGAATATGGAGTGGGTGGCCATCCCAGGTGACGAGGTAGTAAGCATTCTTGCCTGGAGAGTCCCATGGACAGAATACTGGAGTGGGTTGCCCTTTCTTTCTCCAGGGGGTCTTCCTGACCCAGGGATGGGAATCTGCGTGTCCTGCACTGACATGCGATTCTTACCACCTAGTCACCCGGGAAGCCCCTTATTGTGCTATAATTGTGATAAAATAAGCTGTGTACATTGAAAGTGCCCAGTTGAAAACTTTTTTCTTTTTTTAATTATTTTTCAAATTTTGCATAGGTTAAGACTCACTATTTTGTGATGTATACTTTGATGAATTTTTAACCACAAACATACAGCACAATTCCATCGCTTTCCTCCAGGGTCTTCAACTGTGGATTTTGCTTCTTTAAAGTCTGGTCATCAAGAGCTTCATGTGCTGAAGGCTTCCCAAGACTGCTGTTCCAATGGAGTTCAGCTTTCAGAGGTTTTGAGGTGCTTTCAGACCTGGCCCGTGTGCGCCACCCAGCGGCTAGTCCGTGACACAGGGGTGGCCTTTCCCCAGTTCTCAGTCTGGGGTACTGTCTCAGGGTTCCGCCAGCTCGCTCAGCTTGGAGGGTGAGCTGACTGCCCAGGGTCCCTTTCTGGAGCTGCTTCCTCTTCTTCAACTCCCTGACCCCTTCCCCCTGCTTCCTGGTCTTGTGGTTGGAAAGCTGAGGCTTTTGTCTTCCCTGTCAGCTTGGGTCAGCCTCCAGGGCCAGACAGAGAGAGCATGAGGAGAAACACGCCCTGGCTTACCTGCCCAGCCGCCTCCATGCTTCTTCTTCTTTTATTTTTAAAAAAGCTTTATCTGTTTATTTTTTGGCTCGGCTGGGTCTTCAGTGCTGTGCCGTAGGCTTTCTCTAGTGGCAGTGAGCGGGGGCTACTCTTGAGTCGTGGGGGCAGTCTTCTCACTATGGGGGCTTCTCTTGTTGCAGAGCAGGGGCTCCAGCGTTGCAGAAACCAGTACTTGAGAAACCCCGCACCACACTCGGAGAGTTGGAGAGCTCAGGTTTATTACGCCAGTGGGCCCAGAGGAGTTAACAGTCCAAGCTCTGAGCCCTGAACAAAGGGATTACAGAGTTTTTATAGACAGACTTTAGTGGGCAACACTAGCTGTTGATAGGCTGGTTTAAACTAAGGGGTTTTGCATGTGCGGGAACAGTAGTCAAAATGAGGAAGGGGAAGCCTGGCCTGGGCATGCAGGATGAAGCAGGTTTGCAGGGGCTGGGTGATTGCAAAGAGCAGGACAAGGGTGAGTAAGATAAACTCCAGTTCCTAGTATTGCAAGTCCCCACTTTCTGAGACAACATGACCTACTCGATCTAGATTTTGCAAGAGGCAAACTGAGTTACAGAGGCAGAAGGAGAAGGAGGTGATGTAAAATTTTAACCTTTCCTCTTCATTCTCCCCCTTGATGCTTCTATCGCTCATTGTAGAAAGTATCATCTCATGTTTTGGTAGGACATTCAGAGCTCCCCATCATTTAGGGGCCTATACTGAGCTTTCACCATTTGTAACTTTATGGATTCAATCCAAGAGGTTATGAACTGGGTAATAGCATTGAGAATACAAGGGCCAAATAAGAGCCCTGCAAAAAGCATGAAGGGAGGACTTGTTAAGGGGAGAAGCCACGATGCCCAGCTCCAGATATTGCTCCAATTACCCCAGGAATTAGCTAGTTTTTCTCTTCATTTTATGATTTGTTCCCTTAGCTCTTGGGCCATGTCCCTGACTATTCCTGATTGGTTTATAAAAAAGCAGCATTTTTCATTCAAGAAGAGGTAGAGTCCTCCCTTTTCAGCTGTCACCAGGTCTAGCCCTCTCCTCTTCTGTAAAACCACTTCAGCCAGGGAGTCAAGTTGGTCCTGTAAGGCCACTAAAGATTTGGCCACTCTCTCAGTGTTGTCAGTGAAGTCTTTAGATAGTGTATGGTAAAAGGTGGTTGATGAAGCAATTCCTCCTATTCCCATACCTATCCCAGCTGTGATTCCCAGACCAACTAGTAGGGGTATAAACTGGATGGCTCTTTGACCACGTATGTCCTGCTAGAGGTACCGTGAGAGTCTGGTCGTTAGGGACAATGTTCATCTGGGGAGTGAGGAAGGCTAAGGCGAAGATACCCATCTAATTGACAGGTAAACATAAGTAAGCATCTGTCCCACAAAGAAAGAAAAGGCCTCGATGGGGGGAGCACTATCTGTTACGGCAAGGGACACCAAAGGCTGCACGTAACAGATAAGTGAACACTAGCAAAGGTTTCCTCCCCGTCTTTGGGTTGTCACAGCTATAGCAACTGAGCCTATCGTGAAGGCGGGGGGGTGTCAGCTATACTATGGAGCAGTTTAGTTAGTAGGGAGAATCGATCATAAGAGACTTTTAATGAGAATGAGGCTTCCCACTACAGTGAGATAGTTCAATTCAGTTCAGTCGCTCAGTCGTGTCCTACTCTTTGTAACTCCATGAACCGCAGTACGCCAGGCCTCCCTGTCCATCACCTACTCCCGGAGTCCACCCAAACCCATGTCCACCGAGTCGATGATGTCATCAAACCATCTCATCCTCTGTGGTCCCCTTCGCCTCTTGCCTGCAATCTTTCCCAGCATCAGGGTCTTTTCAAATGAGTCAGCTCTTTGCATCAGGTGGCCAAAGTATTGGAGTTTCAGCTTCAGCATCATTCCTTCCAATGAACATCCAGGACTGATCTCCTTAGGATGGACTGGTTGGATCTCCTTGCAGTCCAAGGGTCTCTCAAGAGTTTTCTCCAACACCACAGTTCAAAAGCATCAGTTCTTCTGTGCTGAGCTTTCTTTATAGTCCAACTCTCACATCCATATATGACTACTGGAAAAACCATAGCCTTGACTAGATGGACCTTTGTTGACAAAGTAATGTCTCTGCTTTTTAATATGTTATTTCAGTTCAATTCAATTCAGTCGCTCAGTTGTGTCCGACTCTTTGCGACCCCATGAATCACAGCACGCCAGGCCTCCCTGTTTATCACCAACTCTCAGAGTTTACCCAAACTCATGTCCATTGAGTTGGTGATGCCATCCAGCCATCTCATCCTCTGTTGTCTCCTTCTCCTCCTGCCCCTAATCCCTCCCAGCATCAGGGTCTTTTCCAGTGAGTCAACTCTTCACATGAAGTAGCCAAACTATTGGAGCTTCAGCTTCAGCATCAGTCCTTCCAATGAACACCCAGGGCTGATCTCCTTTAGGATGGACTGGTTGGATCTCCTTGTAGTCCAAGGGACTCTCAAGAGTCTTCTCCAACACCACAGTTCAAAAGCATCAGTTCTTTGGCACTCAGCCTTCTTCACAGTCCAACTCTCACATCCATATATGACCAATGGAAAAACCATAACCTTGACTAGATGGACCTTTGTTGGCAAAGTAATGTCTCTGCTTTTGAATATGCTATCTAGGTTGGTCATAACTTTTCTTCCAAGGAGTAAGCGTCTTTTAATTTCATGGCTGCAATCACCATCTGCAGTGATTTTGGAGCCCCCAAAATAAAGTCTGACACTGTTTCCACTGTTTCCCCATCTACTTCCCATGTAGTGATGGGACCAGATGCTATGATCTTTGTTTTCTGAATGTTGAGTTTTAAGCCAACTTTTTCACTCTCCTCTTTCACTTTCATCAAGAGGCTTTTTAGTTCCTCTTCACTTTCTGCCCTAAGGGTGGTGTCATCTGCATATATGAAGTTATTGATATTTCTCCCAGCAATCTTGATTCCAGCTTGTGCTTCTTCCAACCCAGTGTTTCTCATGATGTACTCTGCATATAAGTTAAATAAGCAGGGTGACAATATACAGCCTTGATGTACTCCTTTTCCTATTTGGAACCAGTCTGTTGTTCCATGTCCAGTTCTAGCTGTTGCTTCCTGACCTGCATATAGGTTTCTCAAGCTAGGTTGGTCATAATCAGCAACCACGCACTCACAATCATTCAGAGGCTATCACAATGCCTCCTTTCCTCTGGAGTCCTCAGGTCTCCCTATCTTATGCTCCCTTCCTGGGAGCCCAGGGAGGTGACCAGTCTCCTCTTCTACATGCTGGGGTAGGTTCCTGCCTGGGGACCAGTCCTGGAGCCTTGTCTTATCCTGTGACCATTCCTGGTGAGTTGGTCTGTCACTCCAATGAGTCCTGTTGGGGCTCGGCCGTCCCGAGTGTTGGAACACTGGTCCAAAAGAGAACCCGGGATACCATCAGGTGGTATACCTCCTCATTCATCTTCGGATTCCTTCACTCCAGCCTGGCAGAGCCACCAGTCTGGCAGCTCAAGGGGCCAGCGTGGTTGGAATCTTGCTGGGGCCTCCAGAGATGTTGCAGAAACCAGTACTCGAGAAAACAAGCACCACACTCAGAGAGTTGGAGAATCTGGTTGATTATGCCGGCGGGCCCAGAGGAGTTAACAGTCCAAGCTCTGAGCCCTGAACAAAGGGATTACAGAGTTTTTATAGACAGACTTTAGTGGGCAACACTAGCTGTTGATAGGCTGGTTTAAACTAAGGGGTTTTGCATGTGCGGGAACAGTAGTCAAAATGGGGAAGGGGAAGCCTGGCCTGGGCATGCATGATGAAGCAGGTTTGCAGGGGCTGGGTGATTGCAAAGAGCAGGACAAGGGTGAGTAAGATAAACTCCAGTTCCTAGTATTGCAAGTCCCCACTTTCAGAAACAACATGACCTAGATTTTGCAAGGGGCAAACTGAGTTACAGAGGCAGAAGGAGAAGCAGGTGATGTAAAAATTTAACTTTTCCTTTTCACTAGGAGTAGGGGCCTCCAGGGGCGGGGCCTCTAGGGATGGGGCCTCCAGGGACAGGGGCTTTGGCAGCTGCGGGTCTCAGGCCCTAGGCTTCAATAGCCCTGGCACACAGGTTTGCTTGTTCCACAGCATGCAAAACCTTCCCGGACCAGGGGTCAAACTCATGTCCCCTGCATGGGTAGGTGGATTCTTACCCACTGAGCCACCAGGGAAGTCCCGATCCTTTCTGGTGGTGGGTGTCTGAGTCATGTCAAGTTTTGACTGTTATGAAGAGTGTTGCTCTGACATGGTGGCCTTTGGGGAACATCTATATAACTTCTTCTTAGCATTTAAAGGGAAGATTGTTTTCTTTATCGGAAGAAACAATTGTGTATAGATCAGGTCAGGACCCAATTTTTATAATGGCTGTTTTCATTTTATTTCTCTAATTGAAGGAGTTGATTGACAATGTTGTGCCAACCTCTTCTGTACAGCAGAGTGACTCAGTTATACATATGGAGACATTCTTTTTTAAAATATTCGTTTCCATTGTGATTTATCACAGGATATTGCAGACAGCCCCCCGTGGTATACAGTCGGATCTTGCTGCTTGTCCATTCACATGTAACAGTTTATATCTGCTAATCCCAGACTCTGAGCCTTTTCCTTCCCTCCCTCCCCCTTGGCAACGACAAGTCTGTTCTCTACGTCTGTGAGTCTGTTTCTGTCTGGTGGATATGTTCATTTATGCCATATTTGAGATTCCACATATAAGTGATATCATATGGTGTTCGTCTTTGACTTTCTGAGTTACTGCACTTAGTAGGGTAATCTTTAGTTGCACACATGTTGATAAAAATGGCATTGTGTTAGTTGCTCAGTTGTATCTGACTCTTGTGACCCCATGGAATGTAGCCCACGAGGTTCTTCTGTCCATAGGACTCTCCAGGCAAGAATGCTAGAGTAGGTTGCCATTTCCTTCTCCAGAAAATGGCATTATTCATTTTTTTTCATGTATGGTAGTATACATGTTTCAGTGCCATTCTCCCAAATCATCCCACCCTCACCGTCTCCCACAAAGTCCGAAAGACTGTTCTATACATCCGTGTCTCTTTTGCTCTCTCCCATACAGGGTCATCTTTACTGTCTTTCTAAATTCCATATATATGTGTTAGTATACTGCATTGTTGGTTTTTCTTTCTGGCTTACTTCACTCTGTATAAGGGCTCCAGTTTCATCCACCTCATTAGAACTGATTCAAATGTATTCTTTTTAATGGCTGAGTAATACTCCATTGTGTATATGTACCACAGCTTTCTTATCCATTTGTCTGCTGATGGACATCTAGGTTGCTTCCATGTCCTGGCTATTTTAAACAGTGCTGTGATGAACATCGGGGTACACATGTCTCTTTCAATTCTGGTTTCCTCAATGTGTATGCCTAGCAGTGAGATTGCTGGGTTGTATGGGAGTTCTATTTCCAGTTTTTTAAGGAATCTCCACACAGTTCTCCATAATGGCTGTACTAGTTTGCATTCCCATCAACAGTGTATGAGGGTTCCCTTTTCTCCACACCCTCTCCAACATTTATTGCTTATAGACTTTTGGATAGCAGCCATTCTGACTGGCATGAAATAGTACCTCATTGTGGTTTTGATTTGCATTTCTCTGATAATGAGTGATGTTGAGCATCTTTTCATGTGTTTGTAAGCCATCTCTCTGTCTTCTTTGTAGAAATATCTGTTTAGTTCTTTGGCCCATTTTTTGATTGGGTCATTTATTTTTCTAGAATTGAGGTGCAGGAGTTGCTTGTATACTTTTGAGATTAATTCTTTGTCAGATCCTTCATTTGCTATTATTTTCTCCCATTCTGAAGGCTGTCTTTTCACCTTGCTTATAGTTTCCTTTGTTGTGCAGAAACTTTTAATTTTAATTAGGTCCCATTTGTTTATTTTTTATTTTATTTCCAATATTCTGGGAGGTGGGTCATAGAGGATCCTGCTGTGATTTATGTCAGAAAGTGTTTTGCCTATGTTCTCCTCTAGGAGTTTTATAGTTTCTGGTCTTATGTTTAGATCTTTAATCCATTTTGAGTTTATTTTTTGTGTATGGTGTTAGAAAGTGTTCTAGTTTCATTCTTTAACAAGTGGTTGACCAGTTTTCCCAGCACCACTTGTTAAAGAGATTGTCTTTTCTCCATTATATATTCTTGCCTCCTTTGTCAAAGATAAGGTGTCCATAGGTGTGTGGATTTATCTCTGGGCTTTCTATTTTGTTCCATTGATCTATATTTCTGTCTTTGTGCCAGTACCATACTGTCTTGATGACTGTGGCTTTGTAGTATAGCCTGAAGTCAGGCAGGTTAATTCCTCCAGTTCCATTCTTCTTTCTCAAGATTGTTTTGGCTATTCAAGGTTTTTCGTATTTCCATACAAATTGTGAAATTATTTGTTCTAGCTCTGTGAAACATACTGTTGGTAGCTTGATAGGGATTGCATTGAATCTGTAGATTGCTTTGGGTAGTATACTCATTTTCACTATATTGATTCTTCTGATCCATTAACATGGTATATTTCTCCATCTATTAGTGTCCTCTTTGATTTCTTTCACGAGTGTTTTATAGTTTTCTATATATAGGTCTTTTGTTTCTTTAGGTAGACATATTCCTAAGTATTGCATTCTTTTCACTCATGGTGAATGGAATTGTTTCCTTAATTTCTCTTTCTATTTTCTCATTATTAGTGTATAGGAATGCAAGGGATTTCTGTGTGTTGATTTTATATCCTTCAACTTTACTATATTCATTGATTAGCTCTAGTAATTTTCTGGTGGAGTCTTTAGGGTTTTCTATGTAGAGGATCATGTCATCTGCAGACAGTGAGAGTTTTATTTCTTCTTTTCCAATTTGGATTCCTTTTATTTCTTTTTCTGCTCTGATTGCTGTGGCTAAAACTTCTAAAGCTTTGTTGAATAGTAGTGGTGAGAATGGGCACCCTGGTCCTGTTCCTGACTTTAGGGGAAATGCTTTCAATTTTTCACCATTGAGGATGATGTTTGCTGTGGGTTTGTCATATATAGCTTTTATTACATTGAGGTATGTTCCTTCTAGTCCTGCCTTCTACAGGGTTTTATCATAAATGGATGTTGAATTTTGTCAAAGGCTTTCTCTGCATCTATTGAGATAATCATATGGCTTTTATTTTTCAATTTGTTAATGTGGTGTATTACATTGATTGATTTGTGGATATTGAAGAATCCTTGCATCCCTGGGATAAAGCCCACTTGGTCATGATGTATGATCTTTTTAATGTGTTGTTGGATTCTGATTGCTAGAATTTTGTTAAGGATTTTTTCATCTATGTTCATCAGTGATATTGGCTTGTAGTTTTCTTTTTTTGTGGCATCTTTGTCTGGTTTTGGTATTAGGGTGATGGTGGCCTCATAGAATGAGTTTGGAAGTTTACCTTCCTCTGCAATTTTTTGGCAGAGTTTGAATAGGATAGGTGTTAGCTCTTCTCTAAATTTTTGGTAGAATTCAGCTGTGAAGCTGTCTGGACCTGGGCTTTTCTTTGCTGGAAGATTTCTGATTACAGTTTCAATTTCCATGCTTGTGATGGGTCTGTTAAGATTTTCTATTTCTTCCTGGTTCAGTTTTGGAAAGTTGTACTTTTCTAAGAATTTGTCCATTTCTTCCAAGTTGTCTACTTTATTGGCATATAATTGCTGATAGTAGTTTCTTATGATCCTTTGTATTTCTGCATTGTCTGTTGTGATCTCTCCATTTTGATTTCTAATTTTATTGATTTGATTTTTCTCCCTTTGTTTCTTGATGAGTCTGGTTAATGGTTTGTCAATTTTATTTATCCTCTCAAAGAACCAGCTTTTGGCTTTGTTGATTTTTGCTATGGTCTCTTTTGTTTCTTTTGCATTTATTTCTGCCTTAATTTTTAAGATTTCTTTTCTTCTGCTAACCCTGAGGTTCTCCATTTCTTCCTTTTCTAGTTGCTTTAGGAGTAGAGTTGGGTTATTTATTTGACTTTTTTCTTGTTTCTTGAGGTATGCCTGTATTGCTATGAACCTTCCCCTTAGCACTACTTTTACAGTGTCCCACAGGTTTTGGGTTGTTGTGTTTTCATTTTCATTCATTTCTATACATACTTGATTTCTTTTGTGATTTGTTGGTTATTCAGCAGCATGTTGTTCAGCCTCCATATGTTGGAATTAAAAAAATTTTTCTCCTGTAATTGATATCTAATCTTATGGCTTAGTAGTATTCCAGTGTGGAGAAGGCAATGGCACCCCACTCCAGTACCCTTGCCTGGAAAATCCCATGGACAGAGGAACCTGGTAGGCTGTAGTCCATGGGGTCACTAAGAGTCGGACACGACTGAGTGACTTCACTTTCACTTTTCACTTTCATGCATTGGAGAAGGAAATAGCAACCCACTCCAGTGTTCTTGCCTGGAGAATCCCAGGGACGGGGGAGCCTGGTGGGCTGCCGTCTATGGGGCTGCACAGAGTTGGACATGACAGAAGTTACTTAGCAGCAGTAGCAGCAGCAATATTTCAGTGTGTGTATGTATGTGTACACATATACACACCACCTTTTCCTCATCCATTCATCTGTTCATGGACATTTAGCTTGTTTCTATGTCTCAGCTATTGTGAACAGTGCTGCTATGAGCATAGGGGTACATGCATCTTTTTGAGCTAGAGATTTGTCTATGTATATTCCCAGGTGTAGGAGTGCTGGATCATTTCATAATTTTATTTTTAGTTTTCTGAGGAAACTCCACACAATTTCCATAGTCACTGCACCAACTTATATTCTCACTAACATGGTAGGAGTGTTCCCTTTTCTCCGCCCTCTCGCCAGTGTTGGTTAAATCTAGACTTTTCTAATGATGGCCATTTTGACCAGTGTGAGGTGATATCTCACTGAGTTGCATTTCTCTACTAATTGGTGATGCTGAGCATCTTCTCATGTGCCTACGTAGAACATTGGGATGTCTTCTTTGGAGAAATGGCCGAGACCTACATTTAAGAGACGTGGAATTTCAGCCAGGGTTAAATCCTCAGCCACAACTAGTGATTCAGGACACACATTTCCTGGAAGGAAACTGAGTCCCTGAGACCAGTGCACCTAAGCTCCTCACAGCCTGCCCAGGTTCTTGAACCCTCAGGGTGGGCAGAAGAGGTCTGATCACCCGTTAGAAGACAGTGGCTCCCCTGCTGCAGATAAGAAAATGAGTTCCTTTCATCATGATCAGAGGGTGTGCCCAGGAGTAGATCTCAAGGCACAGATCCCGGCTGTGGAATCTCATGGTGACTGAGGGGGAGTCTTTCGACCTGGGGGTTAAACACACACACACGCACGTACACACACACAGCATGGGGGCACTCAGCACACTTTCCAAACCTGGGGAGCTGGGCCTGTCCACCTCTGGGTAGCTCTTAGCAGCACAGAAGCCACAAAGCCACACATTACATGAAATAAACAGAACTGGCCAGGACAGAGTGAGAAAGAAGGGGTCAAAGGCTCAGAGAAACTTGCCTGCTAAAATATGACAGAGAAAAGGAGAGACAAAGAATCAGTCCAGAGAGGAGGAGGAGAGGGAGCAGGGGACACAGGGGCCTGAGGGCAGTGGGGAGGGTCACCCAGGTGACGGAAGATAAGCAGAGCCTGTGCAGGGCGGTGACCAGCAGCCAGGAGCTGGGGGTCGTGCAGACGTGGGAGAGGAAGCCTCTGGACAAAATGCATGAAAGGAAAAGGGACTTCTCCTTTCTGATCCTGCCCCAGGGTGGCCTCTGCTCCGCAGTGACTCAGGACCTCTAAGGAAGCTGACCCCAGGGAGGGGCAGGGGTCAGGCTCAGGGCAGGAAGGTGGTCTGAGATGCAGGTGGGGGTGCTGCCTGCAGGGAGGGGAGGATGGGGCTGTTTCTGCAGCAAGGCTGGACCTGAGCCCTGAGCTTCGCCTTCTCCCCGAAGTGCAGACCCAGTTGAGTCCATTCCTGCATTCAACCCCTTCTCTGGGGTCCTCTATCTTCACTCACCACCAGGTCTGCCCTCTCCCCCCAGCAGCGATGTCTCAGCTCCTTGTGGGCAACCCGCCTGGACTCGGACCACTTGTTTTCCCCAAGGCACAGAGGTCTAGACACAGCACTCATCACGCGCTGCAATTCATCCTCTGCACGAGTGACACCCCTTTCTCTTAGTCTGTAAAATGCAGAAGTAGGTGCTGACAGTGAGAAATGAACCAGAGACAAGTGTAAAGGAGATTCGGGAGACTCCACTTGAGGCTTGAGGGAGATCTGGCGTGTCCACTTCTGATCTTGGCTTCGGGTCCTTGAAGGGACTGAGAGCTTGTTAGCTCCGAGGATGGGAGGCAAGACCACGTGTCTGCTCCCAGCTCTGTTCCTTCTCATCATCCCAGGTGAGTGGGGCGGGGCTTCAGACCCGGAGTGACTGAGTCAGGAGATCCTGAGAGTCTGTCCTGGGGGAACACGGCAGGGAACACGGCAGGGTCCATTCGTTCATCCAGACACTTACTTGTTAATCAAATATCATGTTTACTATTAACCTCACAGCTTCTATGTTAGGTGCTGGGAAACAAGAAACCAAACCAAACCAAAGCGTCCCCCCACAGGACAGTGTTTTTCAACTTCAGCCATTCTACAGACACAGATGAATGAATGAAAATGGGGGTAATGAAGGA
Organism: Redunca redunca; assembly: GCA_006410935.1. Classification (NCBI taxonomy): domain Eukaryota; kingdom Metazoa; phylum Chordata; class Mammalia; order Artiodactyla; family Bovidae; genus Redunca; species Redunca redunca. The sequence goes on from SJYQ01093191.1 coordinate 119,423, forward strand.
ATCCACTCCTGAAGAGTTTTTTAAAGCCTTATTTCTGGCTGCACTGGGTCATTGGGGTGCTCGGGATCTTTCTCTAGGTGCACAGGCTTCTCATAGCCTATTTTGCAGCAGGTCTCTTTAATGGTCAATTTTTGTAAATGTTCTCTATGTGCTTTAAAAAAATGTGTTGTTTGAAGCTGTTAGATCATGTTGCACATGCTTCTAGTTCCATCTCAAACTCATGCTAAACAATCACGCTGAATGCTTATTGACTCTAAAGAAGTGCTCAGAGTTTCTGTGAATGGGTTTATATTTGCATGCATGCATGCTAAGTTGCTAAGTCATGTCCAACTCTTTGTGACTCCATGGACTGTAGTCTGCCAGCCTGCTTTGCCCATTGAATTCTCCAGGCAAGAAAACTGGAGTGGGTTTCCAAGCCCTCCTCCAGGGGATGTTCTTGACCCAGGGATGGAACTTGTCTCCTGCGGCTCCTGATTGCAGATGGATTCTTTACCCCTGAGCCACTGGGAGGCTCCAGGTTTGTGCTGACTTCAGTAAATTTAAATAATTTTTAATGGATGTTTGATTTAAGTTATTTCCAGTTCTCCAAGTGCCTTTATGCAAGTTTCAGTTCAGTTCAGTTCAGTCACTCATTCATGTCTTTGTGACTCCATAGACTGCAGCACGGCAGACCTCTCTGTCCATCACCAACTCCTGGAGTTTACTCAAACTCGTGTCCATCGAGTTGGTAATGCCATCCAACCATCTCATCCTCTGTCATCCCATTCTCCTCCCAGCATCTTTTCCAGCATCAGGGTCTTTTCCACTGAGTCAGTTCATCACGTCAGGTGGCCAAAGTATTGGAGTTTCAGCTTCAGCATCAGTCCTTCCGATAAATATTCCGGACTGACTTCTTTTAGGATGGAATGGTTGGATCTCCTTGCTGTCCAAGGGACTCTCAAGAGTCTTCTTCAACAACATAGTTCAAAAGCATCAATTGTTCATCACTGAGCTTTCTTTATACTCCAACTCTCACATCCATACATGACTAGTGGAAAAACCATAGCTTTGATTAGACAGACCTAGACTGAGGATAATGAGCAAGTGATCGCTGACCTGGAGCAGACGGCTGCAGAGAAGAGAGAAATAGTTTTTCAGTTTACTCAGTGGCGATCTCCTGATTGACTCATTTCCATTAGATTTAATACAAACCTTACAAGACACCTGAAGACATTCATAGGTGTTGCTCTGTTTCATACCTGACCTGTCCCTGCTTTTGTCCTACAAAAGCACTTCTCCCAGGAATTTGGGAGTGGAATTTGCAATTCAGTGAACATAATGGGATATGTCCTGTATGGAGTCCATAGCACGTGGAGCCCCAGTATCAACCACTGTTTTGGTCAGCTTCAAGGAGGCCCCTCCAGTACGTTTACTACACCATCCCCAGTTTACTAAAGTTTACCGGTTTACTACCTCATAACCAGTAGGAACAGCCTCCCCACAGACATGTTAAGGGGGTGTTTCAGCTGGACCTCCTGAGATCATCAGTGCAGAGTCATCTTCTGTGGAAATGGGTCCTCTGGTCTTTCCTCCCCATCAGAGCAGAATAACACAGGGATGGCTGCAAATGGACGTTGCTGGAATGGAAAGACTTACTGGCCGCAGACAGGGGAAGTGGGGATAATTACAGGAAACTACTCTTGCTCTGCATCAGTGTTTGAGTTTCTTCGAGATCTGCGGTAGTGCTTTTATGGGATTTTCCTGGTGGCTTTGACTAGAATTTTGAAGGGCAAAAGGCCCATCTTGCGGAAGGTGTATCCCTTCCTTGACTGTTACTCAGCTCGGGAGGCCTTGGGTCTGGTTGAACTATTCACGATGCAGGAGGCTGTGGCCCTGCCCCCAGGGCGGGAGGTGACACGTACATGGATTTGTATTTCCAGGCTCATCTGCTGTCTCGGCTCCCAGAGCAGTGAGAGGTGTGGAGCAGGGCTCACTGACTGTGCGGTGTCAATACGACACTTTCTGGGAGAACTTCGTGAAGTGGTGGTGCCGGGGGGCTGACTGGAACAGCTGTCGTTTAGTTATTAAAACCACTAGATCAGAGAATGAGGTGAAGCAGGGCCGCGTGTCCATCAAGGACAACCGGAAAGACGGCTCGTTCACCGTGACCATGGAGAAGCTCAGGCTAGACGACTCAGACACTTACTGGTGTGGGATTCAGAGAGCTGGACCTGACCTGGGGGACTCAGTAAAAGTGACCATTGTCCCAGGTAAGAGTATGTGTATGTGTGGACGTGTCTCTTCAGGGCCTGCTCTGTCCAGGGACCCAACTGTCCCTCAGAGGGAATGTCCCAGGGGTGGGGGAGTCCTGAGGGCTCACGGAGCCCCCGCTGACCACCTGGGCTGGGAGGCGCAGGGCTTCCCCTCGACGCTCTCCTGGCTCCAGGGCCGCCTCCGGGTGGGATCAGGCTTTCCCAACACCCTGTTTCCCTGTGCACAGTCAGTGCCCGAGTCTGCTCCCAAGAGGATGAAGGTGGTGGTCCCTGTGTCAGTCTGTGAGCCAAGGGGCCCTCCTCTGTGGGATCTGGAGACCCCGATTCCTGCCAGTGCTTTCCTGGGACCCCTGCTTCTCTAGGGGTGTTCTTGCTCTTTCTGGAATTCAGGGTTGGGTATTCAGAGGTGACGTTCCCTCCTGGTGTTCCATATCACATCTCAGGGGAAAGACCCAGCCCAGTGGGGGATGCTGTGCTTAATGTTGGGGTCTGGACAGGGCTCCACAGTGAGAAGGCTGCATTTCTGATGCATGAAACCCCATCAGGAGCCATTTATATCTTTGCGTTGAATGACACTCTTCCTCAATCCATCTGGAAGGCAAGCACTCCTGGGCATGTTAGAGGAGGCACGTTGGTTTGACTGATTTTGTCTGTTGGGCTCTGCCTATGCTGACCTTTGGACTGGGCAACACAAGCTCACCTCTGGCAGAGAGGGGTGGGCACACAGTCAATAGCTCCCTACACATACACCCTGAACCTGTGAGGCTCATTATACTTGCAAAGCAGAGCAGGTTCATCTCAGTCAATCCTGACAACACTCCTGAGAGGGACTCTCCCCATTGCGGGAGCTTAATAACGTCCTCCAAGTGCAGGCTCTTCCTGAGCCCCGGGATTTTGCTCAGGGCTGGCCCTGGCCTTTGAAGTCACAGATCTTGGCTGTGTCAGCTGCCTGGTAGCCCCCATTCTACTCCTGTCCTCGTGGATAAGTAGATGCGGGAGGCACTGGCCGCGGCCCCGTCACAAGCAGCTGGAGCATTTGAATCCCGCTCCCTCCAGCTGCCCTTGGCCTGAGGCGACCCTGGGCCCCTCTAACCTCCGGACCTGTGCCAGCCCCACTGCCTCTGAGGCTCTGAGTCTCCTGGAAGCCGGGGAGATATGAGCGGTCCAGGCTCTCGGCCCCTCCCTTGGCCGTGCTCCAGACACTCAGGACAGGGAGGCCCATGCTCACCAAACCCAGATCCCCCAGACTCAGAGGCACTTTCTGGGCTGCAGGTGGGTGGACAGATAGAGTGCTGTGTAACCTGGTCCGCATCTCTTGCAACTGCAGGGTCGATCTTCACCTACCCCACCTCCAATGCCAACATGTTCACAGCACCAGTTGCCCCGGAAGGACACCCGTAAGTACCAATTAGGGCTTTTGATCTTCATGAGATGGCCAATGCACTCATTTATCCAACAAATAAGCACTGGGTACCCACTCCTGCCCATCCCTTTTTTCAAAAAAATTTTTTATTTATTTTATTTTTGGGGGGATGCTCGGTCTTCACGGCTGTGCACGGGCTTTCTGATATTTCCTGCATTGACAGTGGATTCTTTATCACTGGACCACGGGGAAGCCTGCCCATCCCTGTTTTAGAAATATGAGGGGATCTGAGGATTATCCACATATCCAGCTGTCTGCCTTCCACGTACTTATATCACATAATCAACGTACCAAACAGAGTTAAGTGATTGATTGGTGACTTCATTTGACAAATTTCTGGGAAGAGTGAAGAATAAGGGATGATTCTTGTATTAGCTTGGCTGCCATGGCAAAGTAACACAGGCCAGGCGGCTTAGACAATGTTCCTTTTTCACAACTCTGGAGGCCAGGGTCTGCGGTCAAGGTGTCAGCGTATCTCCTTTCTCCCAAGGGCTCCCTCCTTAGCTGTGTAGATGGCCATCCTCCCCGCTGTGCATCTCATGGTTTCCCCTTCGTGTGTGTCTATATTCTAAGCTCTTCTTCTGATGAGGACACTGGTCCTTTCCTGCCCAGGAGAGCAGCAAGGGTCAGAACAGGGAGACATGAAGGAGGAGAGTCTGGGGGGTTAAGGCCGTTGTCACCCTGGGGTCCCAGGCTGGCCCTCATGTAGGTGATTGGAACCCAGGCACCGGGAGAGCTGGGAGGAGGGGGCCTGGGAGGCATCTCACTGTCTGTCCCCGTGTCCCCCACAGGCCCCTGCTGGGCAGCGTCCACTTCCTGCTCCTGGTCTTCCTGAAGGTGCCCCTGCTCCTGGGCATGGTCGGTGCTGTCCTCTGGGTCAACAGGCCTCTGAGGAGCTCCGGGGGGAAGCCCCAGGAAAACCAGCAGCCCCCATGCTCTTCAACATTCCCCGAGCAAAAGACCCTCAAACAGAAGACAAAGGCGTTTTTCTCAGGCAATGACGGTGGTCAGTGGCGACTGTGGTTCTCGAGGCACCGTGGCCCCCCGCTTCAAGACTCAGTCCCCTAGTCCCTGGGAACCTGCTGCCGTGAGGCTCCGGCCTGGTTCCAGTCTCGCCCTTCCCTGCACAGCCTCTGGCCTTCTTCGTCCTGAGGCCTCCAACACAGGGGAACCTACAGGAAGGAATGGAAGAGCGGATGCCTTCTTCCGGGCCCAGTTCCTTGGAGGACATATATGATCTCAAGTCTGTGTCACACACAACGTAATGCACTTGTTTTTGCATTGTGTGCGGGGCAGGGGTCAGCCAACCATGGGTTTGAGATTCTCTGTGTGTGTGCCCGATTGTGTCTGACTCTTTGTGACCCCGTGGACTGTAGCCCACGAGGCTCCTCTGTCCATGGGATTTCCCAGACAAGAATGCTGGAGTGGGTTGCCATTTCCTCCCCCAGGGAATCTTCCCAACTCAGGTGTTGATCCCGTGTCTCCTGCATCTCCTGCATTCACAGGTGGACCACCGAGCCACCTGGGAAATTGTAGACCCCATGAAAGTAGAAAAATGTGCAAAACGATGATAATATGCCAACTGCATGTGAAGATATGAAAGTATAAGTGGACGGAGGGACTTTGCTGGTGGTCCAGTGGGTGAGAATCCGCCTAGCAATGCAGGGTTCGATCCCTAGTTGGGGAACCAAGACCATGCAGTGCAACGAAAGATTCCACATGATTCATGAAGATCCTGGGCAGGGGGGCAGGGGGTGGGGGGGGGTGCGATGCAGCCAAATAAAGAAAGAAAATATTTTCTTAAAAAGTGGTCAGAAGACTGTGGCATTCCTGCCCTGATGTATTTTGTGTGTTTGAAATGAGATTCTAGTACCAGCGCCATCCTTCACGTCCTGGGCACACCTGAAGATGAGAGCGACCTCACAGCCTCTCCTTGTCACCCTAAGTCCTTGCCCCATTCATATTTCCATTTTCTTCCCTCTCTTGAATGTATTCAGTCTGGCTGTGACTCTTACTTGAGGTCTGCAAGGAGATTGTCCATGCATTTTGGGGACTCTGGAGTAATCCATCAGTCAGACCCTGGAGTTAGAACAAATCAGCGGCTATGAGCTAGGGTGGGCTGGGGAGGGTGGGCTTGGAGAGGACTCTTTATTCTCAGGAAGATTTCCTAGACTAAGAGTCCTGGGATATGAATTACGCTGTTCCTGTTGGTTCATTGTGGAGGAAGGGGGCAGGGCCTCAGGGAGTTAGTTTAGAAAAGGTCAACTGTTTTCTTCTAAAGCTAGAGGCCAAACCTTGAGACACTCTCTTACCCTCTGAGAGGTGAGGGGCATGTAGGAGAGAGATCAGTGTTTCAGCCTCCTGTCCTGCCATCCAGCTGATGATTTTTGTCCCCACGTACCTAAAGCTCAGGTGGGATATGACTCTATTCAAAGGCAAAATGAGGTTGGGGAGGCCCACCCCAGACTTCCCAAAGACTCTGCTGACACAAGGAAACATCAGAGGGACCATGTGTGGGGGCCTCAGCTTGAGTACCCCAGAGGATAGAGTTTCAGGTGTAACAAATAAAATTGTAGCATACTTGGGGCTTCCCTGTCTTCCCTGGTGGTTAAGACTCCACTTTTCAGTGTAGGGGATGGTGGTTGGATCCCTGATTAGGGAGCTAAGATCACACATGCCTTGTGGCCAAGAAAGCAAGAAATATAAAAAACAGATGCAATATTTTAAGCTGACAAAACTTTAAAGTGGTATACATTAAAAAAAAAAGTCTTGGAAAAAGCTCCACAGGACACTCAATTATAATTGAAGTTTGGCTAAACAGCAAATACTTTGAAAATATAAGTATATCCCATGAAATATTGGGAAAATCTTACAACAAAAATTGGAGGTTCCGTTGCAGTAGGACTGCCAGGCTTGCCCAGTTCCAAGGAAGGCAGAGTGGGTGCCATCAGTGATCAAAATGGGGACTGGTCTTTTTCAAATTCTTCTACCTGAGCTGAGCACGTCCTGCTCTGAGAGGCTAAGACAGTCATCTTCTGATGTCACACACTCACTCCTTCCCTCACTCACACTCACACACGTGGTCTCAGGGAAGGGTTCAGGGATTCATTTTTATAGTCTGAATAAGAATGAAGGGGATCCTGAAACCTCAATCCCCCAGCAACATGACGCAGGGAGGAAGGCTCCTTACCTGGGTCAGTGGTCACTTTAGCTCAGACCTCAGGGTCCGCTTTGATTCCCTCAGCCCCACATCAGTAAGTGTCTGTGTTGTTTGTCCTGAGCTCCTGCAGGTGTGTTGAGAAGCTGGGGCTAGTGTGTCGAAAGAAAACGATGCAGATCATAGAAGGAAACAGTGCCCTTTGCAGCAATGTGGCTGGACCTAGAGATGAAGATACTAAGTGAACTAAGCCAGAGGAAGACAGATATCACATGACATCACTCATATGTGGAATCTAAAAAATGATACAAATGATTATATGAAAAACAGAAACAGACGAAGAGACTGAAAAAAACAAACTTACAGTTACTAAAGGGGAAAGAAAGGGGAGGGATAAATAAGGAGTTTGTGATGAACATATACGCACTGCTGCTGCTGCTAAGTTGCTTCAGTCGTGTCCGACTCTGTGCGATCCCATAGACGGCAGCCCACCAGGCTCCTCTGTCCCTGGGATTCTCCAGGCAAGAACACTGGAGTGGGTTGCCATGTCCTTCTCCACATATACACACTACTATATATAAAATAGATAACCAGCAAGGACCTACTTATAGTACATGGAACTCAACTCAATGTTTTGTGTTACTAATAACCTATAAGAGTCTGAGAAAACGTGTGTATTATGTACAACTTAATCACTTTGCTATACACCTGAAATTAACACATCATTGTAAATCAACTATACTTCAATAAAAGTTGATTTAAAAAGTTTGAAACCCTCAAAAAAAAAAAGAATATGCAAATGATAACCCATTGAATGCAGAGGTACAAGGAACTCACACGGGTCGACTCACACCTCCCACTTTGGAAGTGAAACCCACGAGGTCCTTTTGGTTGAAGTTGTTGTTGTTGTTTAGTCCCTAAGTCGTGTCTACCTCTTTGTGCCACCATGAACTGTAGCCCACCAGGCTCCTCTGTCCTTGGGCTTTCCCAGGCAGGAACACTGGAGTAGGCTGCCATTTCCTTCTCCAGCGGATCTTCCCAATCCATGGATTGAACCTGCATCTCCCGCCTTGCAGGCAGATTCTCAACCGCTGAGCCACCAGGGGAGCCTTTGATTGAAGGCAAAGTGTCAGTACACCCGCACGAGGAAAGTAGAGTCAAAAGATTTATTAGTGACAGATCTCAGAAGAAGGGTTGGGGAGGTGAGGCAGGGTGGCAATGAGCCAAGGAAAGGGTGCTTCTCAGTCCCAGGTCACGAGAGAGGAGAAGACAGAGAGCTGGGCAGCAAGCACCTGTGACTTGGTAGGTGGTTAGAGCAGAGGTTGCTGATTTTTAGCAGCCTTCACTCGAAGTGGTTATTTTTCAAAATGTGTTTGGCTGTGCTGGGTCTTAGCTGCAGCATGCAGGATCTCTAGTTGCACTATGTGGGATCTAGTTCCCTGGCGAGGGATCAAAGCTGGGCCCCCTGCCTTGGGAGTGCAGAGCCTTCCCCGGACCCCCAGGGAAGTCCCTAAGTGGTTATTTTTAAAGGTGCCCTGGGAGCAGTAAAGCAGGAACTTCTGGTGGGAATCTTACACTCAGATCTTTATCTGAATGTCCAAGCTCTGAGTGTGAGTAGGATTATCTTCCTATGAAATGCCTAGGTGGCAAATGAGAAAAACAAGTGTTTCTCTCAAAAGACGTGGTCACGGTGAACATGCGTTTGTTCTGATTGCAGCACACACGGCTCGCCGGCTCCTTCTGCATGCATGACATGGTTTGATCACGATGATACAGTTCTGCTGATCAGCGTCTCAACACCACCTCTTCACATGGTTCTCCCACCCTGGGCCGTAAAGACAGTCAGCGGTCACTTGCTCAGGAAAAAGTAGGAAGAAGAAAATACTGGGAAAAAAAAGAGCAAAAGTTAATGAAGTAGAAAATAAGAGAAAAGAGAAGATCAACAACGTCAGTGATTGGTTTTTAAAAAGCCCATGAAAGATATTTACAATAGAAAGATCGGACATCACCGTATATCTAGCACATATTAAAAAGCTCACCTCGACAGCATATTAAAAAGCAGAGACATTACTTTGCCAACAAAGGTCTGTCTAGTCAAAGCTATGGTTCTCCCAGTAGTCATGTATGGATGTGAAAGTTGGACCATAAAGAAAGCTGAGCGCCGAAGCCGAAGAATTGGAACTGTGGTGTTCCAACCAGTCCGTCCTAAAGGAAACCAGCCCTAAATATTCATTGGAAGGACTGATGCTGAAGCCAAAGCCCCAATGCTCTGGTCACCTGATGTGAAGAACTGACTCACTGGAAAAGACCCTGATGCTTGGAAAGATTGAAGGCAGGAGGGGAAGGGGACGACAGAGGATGAGATGACATCACCGGCTCGATGGACTTGAATTTGAATAAGTTCTGGGAGTTGGTGATAGACAGGGAGGCCTAGCGTGCTGCAGTCGATGTGGCTGCAAAGAGTCGGACACGACTGAGGGACTGAACTGAACTGGACTGAATACAAGGATAAGATGATATGTGGCTACAATAATAAAATGACACTTACCAAAGTTGTGCCAATAACTTTGAAACTTTTGAAGAAATTCTTTGAAAAATAATATAAAAGTTAGCACAAAAAGAATTAGGAAAGCTGAAATAATCTCACAACTATTTAAATGAATGAACTCCACTATTAAAAATATCTCCCAAGGAAAATGCTATATTATTTGTTAAAGTTCAATGTCAATATTTACTAAACATTTAAGGACATTTTTATTTTATATATTTAAAAAAATTCTGGAACAGAGGAAAGAAGATGTAATTCCTAATCCATTCCATAAGACTGGCATAAGTTTGATGCCAACCTGACAAGGCAGTGAAAGGAAGAAATATGATGGGCAGTTATCACTCATGAGTGTAAATGCAAGAGTCTGAAACAAAACATTGGCAAACGGAATCCAGAAACAGGTAAGAAAAAACATGCCTCATGACCAGTTTGGCTTTATGCCAAGCAAGCAAAACTGTTTGAACATTAGAAAATCAGTGTGATATACCGCATTCGTGAAGTAAAGAGAATATCATATGATTGTCCGACAAATGAATTTGATAGATTTCAACGCCCTTTGAGTATGGAGGCCTTTCCAGACCAAACAATAAACCACAGCACTCTTACTATGCTGGGTCTTTCCCCCGAGGTGGGATATGGAACAGGGGGTGGGCATGGTAGCTCTGAAGTCTCAGACTTAAACTCTAGAAAGATCAGGAAAACCTCTAGGGCAGGAGAGGTCCCAGGAAAGCACTGGCAGGAATTGGGATCTCCAGGTCTCACAGAGGAGGGTCCCTTGGCCCACAGACTGACACAGGGACCACCACCTTCATCCTCTTGGGAGCAGACTCGGGCACTGACTGTGTGCAGGGAAACAGGGTGTTGGGAAAGCCCGATCCCACCCGGAGGCGGCCCTGGAGCCAGGAGAACATTGAGGGGAAGCCCTGCCCCTCCCAGCCCAGGTGGTCAGCGGGGGCTCTCTGAGCCCTCAGGACTCCCCCACCCCTGGGACATTCCCTCTGAGGGACAGCTGGGTCCCTGGACAGAGCAGGCCCTGAAAAGTCACATCCACACACACACACAGTCTTACCTGGGTCAATGGTCACGTCAACGTGGTCCCCTGGGTCAGGTCCAATTCTCTCAATCCCACACCAGTGAGTGTCTGAGTCGTCTAGCCTGAGCTTCTCCATGGGTGGGTCTTCCCTGATAGCCCAATTGGTAAAGAATTCGCCTTCAATGCAGGAGACCCCTGTTCGATTCCTAGGTTGGGAGGATCCCCTGGAGAATGGTAAGGCTACCCTCTCCAGTATTCTTGGGCTTCCCTTGTGGCTCAGCTGGTAAATAATCTACCTGCAATGCAGGAGACCTGGGTTTGAACCCTGGGTTGGGAAGATCTCCTGGAGAAGGGGAGGACTACCCACTCCAGTATTGTAGCCTGGAGAATTAAATGGATTATAAAGTACATGGGGTCGCAACGTGTCTGACATGAATGAGCAATATTCACTTTCATTTCACTTTTCTCCATGGTCACAGTGATTGAGTAGTCTGCCCAGTGGTCCCTGATGGACACGTGGTCGTTTTTTACTTCCTTCTCTGATCAGGGTTTTAACAGCAAACTGGCAGCTGTCCCAGGCAGCCCCTTGGGACCACCGCTTCATGTAGGTCTCCCATCCAGGGTTGTATCGACACCACACAGTTGGTGAGCCCTGCTCCAGGCCACTCATTTCTTTGGGACTGGAGATGGAAGATGAGCCTGGAAAACCCCAATCCATGTACCTACCACCTCCTGCCCTGAGGGCAGGGCCAGAGCCTCCTGCACTGTGAAGAGTTCAACCAAACCCAAGGGCCTCCTTGAATAACAGTCAAGGAAGGAATACACCTTCCATAAGACGGACCTTTTGTTCTTCCAAACTCTACTGGGTCAAAGCCAATAGACAAGGAAAATTCCATAAAAGCACAATTACAGACCAAAGAAGTAAAAACATTGACCCAGAGCAATAGTGGCTTCCTGTCGTTCACACCATCTTCCCGTCTGTAGCCAGTAAGTCTTTCCATTTCCAGTCATGTCTATTTGCAGTCATCTCCAAGCCAGGCTTCAGCAGTACATGAACCATGAACTTCCAAATGTTCAAGCTGGTTTTAGAAAAGGCAGAAGAACCAGAGATCAAATTGCCAACATCCGCTGGATCATCAAAAAAGCAAGAGAGTTCGAGAAAAACATCTATTTCTGTTTTATTGCCTATGCCAAAGCCTTTGACTGTGTGGATCACAAGAAACTGGGGAAAATTCTGAAAGAGATGGGAATACCAGACCACCGGACCTGCCTCTTGAGAAACCTATATGCAGGTCAGAAAGTAACAGTTAGAACTGGACATGGAACAACAGACTGGTTCCAAATAGGAAAAGGAGTATGTCAAGGCTGTATATTGTCACCCTGCTTATTTAACTTCTATGCAGAGTACATCATGAGAAACGCTGGCCTGGAAGAAGCACAAGCTGGAATCAAGATTGCCAGGAGAAATATCAATAACCTCAGATATGCAGATGACACTACCCTTATGGCAGAAAGTGAAGAGGAGCTAAAAAGCCTCTTGATGAAAGTGAAAGAGGAGAGTGAAAAAGTTGGCTTAAAGCTCAATTCAGAAAACGAACATCATGGCAACTGGTCACATCACTTCATGGGAAATAGATGGGGAAAGAGTGGAAACAGTGTCAGACTTTATTTTGGGGGGCTCCAAAATCACTGCAGATGGTGATGGCAGCCATGAAATTAAAAGATGCTTACTCCTTGGAAGGAAAGTTATGACCAACCTAGAAAGCATATTCAAAAGCAGAGACATTACTTTGCCAACAAAGGTCCATCTAGTCAAGGCTATGGTTTTTCAAGTGGTCATGTATGGATGTGAGAGTTGGACTGTGAAGAAAGCCGAGCACCGAAGAATTAATGCTTTTGAACTGTGGTGTTGGAGAAGACTCTTGAGAGTCCCTTGGACTGCAAGGAGATCCAACCAGTCCATTCCGAAGCAGATCAGTCCTGGGTGTTCTTTGGAAGGAATGATGCTAAAGCTGAAACTCCAATACTTTGGCCACCTTATGCGAAGAGTTGACTCATTGGAAAAGACTCTGATGCTGGGAGGGATTGGAAGCAGGAGGAGAAGGGGACGACCGAGGATGAGATGGCTGGATGGCATCTCTGACTCGATAGACGTGAGTCTGAGTGAACTCTGGGAGTTGGTGATGGACAGGGAGGCCTGGTGTGCTGCTATTCATGGGGTCGCAAAGAGTTGGACACGACTGAGCGACTGAACTGAACTGACATTGTTTTGAGTGGGTCTGTTTTTCCTCAAGATTCTTTTGATTAGTTAGCTTTCAACAACTGGGCAAGGAATTCCTGAGACCGGCCGGAGACTGGGATCGGCTGGGAGCTGAACGTCATCAATCTTAGCGTCCCTTCCTTTCTTCAGGGGAGAAAGTTCTTTATTCTGTATAGTATGGTGGGAAGAACCTGGAGGGGAGTTTTAACTTCAGGCTGTTTTGAGCTGTGTAGCTTTCCTTCATTCCAGACTCTAAGGAATATATAAAAAGAGAAAGAGAGGTGGGCGTTGTCAATGTTCAGGGCATCTTCGTGCTGGTAAATGAGGGTCGGGGGTTTGTGGTCTGGGAGGAAGGAAGTCCAAGGCCCATAGTGTTGATTTTCTATTCCAGCTGCCAGGGTCTCGAGCAGAAGAACAGTCTTGACTTGATGTTGAGAAATGGCTCGGATTCGGTCCTGGAGGAATCCCTGGAAAAGATTAAACCAACAATGTCCAAATGTGAATAGGAGGATAATGAATATGAAGGATTTGAGAAGGGGCAAAACCCAAGGCATCTAGTTCCAATCCATCAACTATGACTGCCAGGAGTTGCTTAATCTCTGTGGATTCAAGAGGCTCGATCTGTAAGGATTTGCAGCTTTCTGGACAACACCCGACTCGTTGGCATAGAACCAGAAGGATTCATCCAGGCACAAACCTCCCTTTTCTGCAGTTAGTTGATCTAATCCTCTTCTATTTTGTAACACCTCTGCCGCCAAGGAATTGAGTCGATTTTGGATAGTTATTAGACCTTGGGTTATTTCCTGGAGGCTGTCTGGTAGGTAGTTTTTGGATGGAGGTGTTAGGCCAGCGGTTCCTGTTCCAATTCCAGCCACTATTCCTAGTCCCACTGAGAGGGGAATGAGATGAATGGCTCATTTCATTTGTTTGTGAACGAGAGGAATAGGTAGGGGTTGATCACTGGGGGCTCTAAAAATGTTTGGACTGGAGTATACCTGGACTGGAGTATTCCTGGGTGCAGGTTCTGGTCCAATTGGTAAGTAAACAGAGGTATGTAGACTTCCTACACAAGAAAAATAGGCCAGGTGTCACAATACAACAGCTAAAGTTGATGGTGAAGAGGAGTCTTGGGGGGGCGGGGTTGATCGTTCATTCAAGAACAGTCAGGGACCCCGCTAAGGTGGCCCCAATGATGGGAGAAGCAGAGGAGCGTGCTGAGGGAAGCCGTGCTGTGAAGGTAAAGTGTCCTGTAGGACCAGAAACATTATATATAGCCTCTCCAGTGCCAAAGAGTAAGGTGGAGGGATGGCTACACATGGGTTTAGGGATTATGCCCACGGGTTGGTCATATGAACTGTTTCGGGAATTTTTAGATATGCAAAAAGGAGCTGGTTGTAACAGTGTAATAGTGGGACTTCCCCGGTGGCTCAGAGGTTAAAGTGTCTGCTTGCAATGCAGGAGACCCGGGTTCGATCCCTGGGTCGGGAAGATCCTCTGGAGAAGGAAATGGCGACCCACTCCAGTGTTCTTGCCTGGAGAATCACATGGATGGAGGAGCCTGGTGGGCTACAGTCCACGGGGTCGCAAGGAGTCGGACACAACTGAGCGGCTTCACTTCACTTCTATAATAGTGTTACTCTCTGGGCAACAGGGCCTCCTATTGGAGGTTTTCCATTGTTGGAGGGAAGGTCAGTGAGTAAAGATTCTAAGAGTTTGTCTGAATTCCAGATTTGATCACCAGGGTGAAGCTATTTAAGATGAGACGAATAAAGGCTCTCCATGCTACGCGTGGTGTAGGGATATGTTACCGGTGGTCCAGTCTAGGATGGATGTAGGGAGGGCTGAATCTCCCAGAGGAGTTACGGATAGACATATCCAGCACTCTTTAGCCAACTGTGGGTTAGAAGCATTGGGGAGAATAGGGGTTAAATTAAGGGTCTGGAATAGATAGTTGAGTTTAGGGTTTTGAAAGAGTTCTTGGGTCAGAGGAAAGAAAGAAGATAAGAAGAAGATGTTAACCAACATTTGGGGAAGTGAATATAAGATAAACTACTCTGGAGAAGAATTGGATTTCAAAAGGGTAAAAGTTATAAAACGTTCCATGCAGCCATCGGGTGGAGATGCAATCTTCAACGTGTTCGAACGTGGATCCTTGAGGACTCGAGACCCAGATATCTGCCAGGAGTTGTTCTGGAAATAATTGTAGCTGTGAAACCGATAGGCTCATTCATCGTCAGCTGGGGCCCGTGGAAGCCATGAGAACTTTAGAGTTGTAGGGCCTGTGTGAGGAACTTGATAAGTACTAGTCTGGTAAGCATTCTCATCGTTGGGCTGCATAACCTTTTTCAGTTGAGTAACGTGCACCCAAGGGGGGATTTCTCTTAATTTTGCAGTGGTGGGGGTCAGCAGTATCACCATGCAGGGTCCTTGCCATTTGGGGGTCAGATCTGAGTGGGACTGAACTGTCATATAGACTTTGTCTCCTGTTTGGAGGGATGGGTACGGGGAGACAGGGATGTGGTTGAGGGAGTAGGTTATCCACACGTCTTCAAAGGGCATCTCGTATCTGGGCAAGTAAGGGAAAAGGGGATGGCAGTTTGGGACCGTCACGGGAGTGGGGGAGTCCTGAAGGTACCATGGGCCTCCCACACACCGCCTCGAACGGACTGACATTGAGAGGTGTTTTGGTAAGGCCCAGACCTTTAAGAGGGCTAAAGGGAGAAGTTTAGTCCAATCTTGATGAAGTTCAGTTGTTAAATTGGTCAGCGTCAGCGTTTCTTTTAGGCCTTGGTTGGCTCTCTTAACCTTACTGGAGGAGTGATAAGGAATGTGAAACCTCCAAGGAATTTGAAGGGTCCGTGCAGTATTTTGGGTGATCTGGGCCCATTGTCAGACTGGGGGGAGGAAAGCATTCCAAACCTCGGGAGGATTTCAGTAAGAATAAGGGGAGCCACAGGAGGGGCTCATTTGTTTGTAGTCGGGAAAGCTTCAATCCACCCAGAAAATGTATCTACGAAGACTAGGAGAAATTTAACCCTTTCTATGGGTGGCTTGTGGGTGACATCTACTTGTGTGGGAAGGTGTCCGTGAATTTGGTGGGTGGGGAAACGAGGGGGGTGTGAATGTTACAATTATGGTTTGTCTGCTGACAAGTGGTACAAGTTTGGGTCAGATTATTTAAATAAGTCACATCACCCTTAGTCAGCCCAGTAAAGTTCCGAAGGAAAGTCTTAAGTACTCTTGCAGAGGGGTGGAAAAGGGAGTGTAAATATGAAAGTAACGTGCGGATGTTAGTCTGGGCTATAGTAAAGACAGGACTATAACTAACAGAGACAGCCTGCCCCTTTGCTTCGTGATCTATGTAGTTATAAAAGGCGATAGGACCATGTCGCTGATGTCCCCAGCAATGCATTACAGCAGCTTGTTTTGGGAGCTGAGCCACATGGAGGAGTTCAGAAACAAAAGAAGCATTCAGAATAGGTGTGCCCTTCTGAGTCAGGAATCCCTTGTCCCTCCAGATTATAATGTTGGAATGTAACAGGCTAGACATACTTGGAGTCAGTGTAAATGTTTACCGGTGGTCTTTGGCTAGGGGCAAAGCTTGTGTAGGAGCCATCAGTTCAGCCTGCTGTGAGGATGTGTGAGCTGGGAGTGTGGCTGACTTGATGAGGCGAGGGGGATAACTTTGTCAGGCTGTCCCTGGACTATAGTGTATCCGGCCCCAAATGGGGCTTATGTCTGGGCACTGCCGTCTATGAACCAGTATTCTGGGACTTTGGGGCCAGTGAGGGGCTGACCAGTTATATGTTCAAAGGGATTAAGTGTCATATCTGAGGTGTGAACACAGTCATGAGATAGGTGTTCTGCTTCTGGATCTGGTGTAGGGAGTAAGCTAGCAGGATTAAGAGGTTTACAAGGCATAAAAGAAACGGATGGGTCGAGGAGGTGTGCGTGGAGGATCTGTAGTCGATCAGGGAGCTGAGAAAGGAAAGCCTGATGAGAGCGTAAATCTTTGAAGGAATGAGGTGAGCATACATTTAGAGGAGCATTTCAGGTTAGTTTTTGGGCTTCAGGTATTAAGAGGGTAGTTGCAGGTAAGGCCTGGAGACACGGTGGCCATCCGACGTGATGAGATCGAGTTGTTTCGATAAGTGAGCTAGAGGGCCCCATATGTCCCCCAATTTCTGGCACCAAATCCCTAAGGCATGTCCTTGTCGAGAATGTACAAAAGGGAAAAAAGGCCTGGTGTAATCATGCAAGTAAAGAGAAGGGGCCTGTGTGTAGTAAATGTTTGATAAGAGTCTGTATTGGGGTGTAGAGAGAGGTGGGAACCAATAACGGTTCATCCAAGTTTTCTTGAGTAGCTTGATAGAGGGGTTTTGCGTGGAGGGGAAAATTTGGGAGCCACATTTGGAAGAAGTTTAATAGACCTAACAGAGAAAGAAGTTCCCTCCTGGTTTGGGGCCTGGGGTCTGTGTCAAGGGTTGACGTCTCTGAGCTGGGATCATTTTGGGTGTGGGAGTGAGACGCAATCCCATGCTTCCAGGTGGTGGAAGCAAGCGGTGCTTTGGAGAGCAGAGACTCTGTAGCCCCCGTTGCCTAGGGGATTTAATACTGTTGCAGTGTGGGCTAGGCAGTTTTGGCGAGAGAAACTACGTAACAATAAATCGTCTACATACTGGAGTGAGGTAGTAGAGCCTAGCTCTGAAGTTTGTAGGTCTCTTTGGAGGGCTTGCCTGAAATAATGAAGGCTATCTTTAGACCCTTGTGGTAAAATGGTCCAAGTTAATTGTTGAGCCGGCTATGTATCTGGATCCGTCCAGGTGAAGGCAAATAGGGGCTGTGAATAGTGGTGTAGAGGTATGGTAAAAAAGCATCTTTGCGGTGCAGTACCGTGAAGTACAGTATGTCGGGGGAAGATGTGAGAGAAGACGGTAGCGATTAGTGACCACGGGGTGTACAGGTACTATGGCGTCACTGATCTCGCGAAGATCTTGGACTAGATGCCAGGAGTGGGGTCCCTCTTTGACTGCCAGTATAGGAGTATTATTATTATTCTGAGAACAGATAGGCCGCAAAAGGCCGGCTTTGAGCAGTCGGGCGAGATTATTGGTTTAAGTCCTTATCGGGACTCTGTGGTCAGGGTATATTGAGTTTGGGTTATGACCTGAGAGGGATTTTTAAGAAAAACCTTTCAGGGGAATGGTGTCGAGCTACTGATGGGGCTTCGGTGTCCCAAACCCGAGGCTCTATCAGGGGAAGATCAGGGGGCAGATTTTGGGAGTGAGGGCTGGGTTTGGGTGCCATTTGGATGCAAAGGACTGATATGGGAGCTAAGAATGGGAGGTTCATAGAAATTTGTAGCTTAGCCAGAAGATCACGTCCCGTCAATGCCACCGGGCATTGAGGAGCTACTATGAAAGAATGCGTTAGTGTTGTTTTGCCAAAGAACAAAGGAGAGGAGGGGTTATTTTGGGATAACAAGGGACACCTGAGACCCCTTTGATGGCCACTTCTGAGGGTTGGAGAGGGCCCTGAAAGGAGGTTAAAAGTAAAAGGTTGTTCCGGTGTCTATTAGGAATGAGACTTTGTGTCCAGCCACTGTGCCAATTACCCGAAGGTCCGAGTCCATCTGTATGGGACGGACTTGGCGTCTGAAGCTTGGGTTCCATCAGTGGAATAATTCAGGCACAACTGAGTCAACTCCTCTCTCATTTGAAGAGCCATGGTCTGGGGTGCCAGGCCCCCCAGAGTCTGGTTCCTGGCCCATTGTTGTAGGGCTTGAGGTAGACCCCGAGATTTGGTGGGTAGTGCCTGAGGACAATCCATTTCCCAGTGGCCCCATTGTTTGCAGGTGGGGCAGGGTTTGGTGGGTGGCCGGGGGTTGGGGCAGGCCTTTGCCCAGTGTCCCTTTTGGTTACATCTGAAGCAGGGGCCTGGAGGGCCCCGCTTAGGTCCTATACGGCTGGGCCGAGGTTGGCGGGCCAAACGGGTTGACCTTTTTTCTTGGATAGCTGCAGCGAATAAAGCATATTTGGCCTTTCTTTCCTTTTCTTTTTCCTTTTTCGCTTCTTCCTCCCTATTATTGAAAACTTTAAAGGCTATTTCTAGGAGCTCTCGCTGAGGGGTTTCAGGCTCCTTTCGTAACGGATGTAGTCTTCAGCGAATATCAGGGACTGACTGACTTATGAAGTGGACGTGTAGGTACAAGAGTCCGGCGGGGGTGGAAATATCTAGGTTAGTGTATTTCTGGACTGCCTCAGGAAGCTGTGGAAGAAAAAGGGCAGGGTTTTCATCCTTTTCTTGAGTCACTTCCCTGTCTTATTGTAGTCCACAGGAATGTGAGAGCTTTTTAGCATTCCTTCCAGTGAACAGGTAATCATACGACGCAGATACCGGATGCTGGCACTGCCGGCTCGGTAAGTCCACCGGGGCTCAGTTAGAGGGGCTGCGTCCTCAGCCACCGGATTAGCCCTGTCTTGGTTATGGAGCTGGTCAGCATGAGCTTGGGCTGCCCGCTTTATCCATTCCTTTTCATCAGGGGTTAAAGCGGCGTTTAGCATGTAATAGAGATCATTTCCAGGTTAAATGATATGCTTGTGTAAGATGGAGGAATTCCTTCCTATATCTAGTAGGGTTTTCTGAAAAAGATCCTAATTTTTGTTCAGTTTGGCTGATATCAGAAATTGAGAAAGGCACACGGACCCATGTAGGCCCCTGCGGTCCCTTCCTCTCCGGGAAGAAATCTGGAGTGGGAATCTCTTTGGGGCTTTGGGCTCATCACTTCCCGATTTGGAGGAGGAAGGGCTAGAGGGTGGGTTCTCATCTCCAGAAGGCTCACCTCTGGGGCAGTAGGGAGGAGGCCCATCTGCCAGGTCGAAATCTGGGGCTGAGGGTTGAGGGGGCCTTTTAGGGGCTTTAGATTCAGATTCTTTTGTAGGGGAGGGGGAGAGAGGGCAGAGGAGGGTTTGATAGGTAGAAGAGTCCTTGCCGGGAGAAATATCAATAACCTCAGACATGCAGATGACACCACCCTTATGGCAGAAAGTGAAGAGGAATCAAAAAGCCTCTTGATGAAAGTGAAAGAGGAGAGTGAAAAAGTTGGCTTAAAGCTCAACATTCAGAAAATGAAGATCATGGCATCCGGTCCCATCACTTCATGGGAAATAGATGGGGAAACAGTGTCAGACTTTATTTTGGGGGGCTCCAAAATCACTGTAGATGGTGATTGCAGCCATGAAATTAAAAGACGCTTATTCCTTGGAAGAAAAGTTATGACCAACCAAGATAGCATATTCAAAAGCAGAGACATTACTCTGCTGACTAAGGTCCGTCTAGTCAAGGCTATGGTTTTTCCTGTGGTCATGGATGTGAGAGTTGGACTGAGAAGAAGGCTGAGCACCGAAGAATTGATGCTTTGAACTGTGGTGTTGGAGAAGACTCTTGAGAGTCCCTTGGACTGCAAGGAGATCCAACCAGTCCATTGTGAAGGAGATCAACCCTGGGATTTCTTTGGAAGGAATGATGCTAAAGCTGAACCTCCAGTACTTTGGCCACCTCATGCGAAAAGTTGACTCATTGGAAAAGACTCTGATGCTAGGAGGAATTGGGGGCAGGAGGAGAAGGGGACAACAGAGGATGAGATGGCTGGATGGCATCTCTGACTCGATGGACATGAGTCTGAGTGAACTCCTTGAGTTGGTGATGGATAGGGAAGCCTGGTGTGCTGTGATTCATGGGGTCGCAAAGAGTTGGACACGACTGAGTGACTGAACTGAACTGAACAGTCCTTCAAGGAGAAGGACGGCTTCTAAGATTCCAGAAGGCTTGAATATTGGGGACCTCCGACCATTTGCCCTTCCGTTTGAGGAAGTTAGTGAGATCTGATAGAATATTGAAATCAGAAGTCCTGAACTCAGGCCAGTGATTTTGGTTACCCAATTTGTATTGAGGCCAAATTTGAGTGCAATGTGACTCGAGTTTACGAACCTCAAGAGTAGAGGTTTGAGGTTTCGTTTTACACAGGCCAAGAGAGAGTCCCGTGGGATGGATTGGCTTGACCTCATGGCAAATGGCTAATGACCATCGGGTCGAGAGAAAATGTCATCCCCTAATCCTTCGACTCAGCAAAGGGAGAGAGGCTCTGAAGGAGGGAGGGGCGTCCCCCAAGTACCTCCCCAGAGGGCCTTTTGGCTGGAGGGTTCCCTGGGAAACCGGAAAGACAATAGTCTATGGTGCCCTAGAGTACCATCTGAGCTTCCCTGGGCTACTGGGTCAGGCAAGAGTTCGTGGTGGATGGAGGGAGGTCAAATGGCAAAAGGCCTCTGCCCTGGAGTAGGTCGGTCTCGTGAAAAAAAGAATGTAGAGAAAAGAGGAAGAGAGAGAAAGAGAGAGAGAGAGGCCAATACTCCTCGGGGTACGTGGAAAACCAATAAAGCCCTTATTGAGGGCTTGTACCATTCACGAAGGAGCAGGGCCTCCTCTCGAGGAGGTCTTGAAAGCCAGGGCAGGAAAGTGAGCTCGGCAGGCTTCCAAGCTCTGAAGAGCCGGCTGTGGAGAATGAGAAGGAACCTCAACCTCCCGGGTTTCGGCACCAAAAATGTAAGTCAAGGCAACTAGAGAAGGTGAGGTTCGGAAAAAGAAGGAGACTGGCACTTTGCAGGAACAGATCACCTTTAATGAGGTGACAAGGGGCAGCAGTCAGATTCGTGGGCTGCTGCGCTAAGTCGAGAAGAGAGTAGGTATATATAGAAAACATATATATGCAGAGATACATTGTTTTGAGGGAGTCTGTTTTTCCTCAAGATTACTTTTGATTAGTTAGCTTTGAACAACTGGGGCAAGGAATTCCTGAGACCGGCCGGAGACGGGGATCGGCTGGGAGCTGAACGTCATCCATCTTAGTGTCCATTCCTTTCTTTTCGGGGAGAAAGTTCTTTACTCTGTATAGAATGGTGGGGAGGACCTGGAGGGTTTTAACTCCAGGTTATTTTGAGCCATGTAGCTTTCATTCAGGAAAGCTGTTTACCCCGAGCACAGACCCTCTCTGTGTCCCAGCCCAGCCTGGCAGATCCCAGCTCCCGAAGCCCAGCCCCTCTCACCTGGAGGACTGGGAGCAGCCACATGGTCCTGCCCCGGTCCCCGCCCTGTGGATCATCAATGCCAGCCGCTCTCCAGGGACTCGATCTGAACCCACAGGCAAAGCGCCCTCTATGCGTCAAAATCATTAGTTTTTAGTATTTCTCATCTACTTCCCTTATGTTTTTCTGCTCTTACTTCCCCATTTAATGAACTGTTGTCCTTTAGAGCGTTTGATGGGTGTGATAATGTGTCCTCCATGGCTGGGGAGACACAGAGCATCCCAGTTGCCCAAGATCTCCCTGCAAGTGTGTGTGAGGGTCTGAGGAGTTGGCCGCTAGTCGAACAGCATGACATGTGTGGCGGGGCTGGGAGGAGAGCCCTGCGGAGCCGGGGAGACGAGTGATGGGGAGACGCTGGTCTGTGATCGGGAAGAATGTAGCACTCGGGGTTCAGGCCCAGCCTCACTGGACAAACAGCCCCATCTCACCCTCCTTGCAAGCAGCCCCCCCGCCCCCCACACCGTGCATCTCAGGTCACCTTCCCGGCCTGCGCCAGGGCCCTCCCTGAGCCCGACGCCTGCCCTCTTTTAGGCTGGCCTCCTAAGGTCCAGAGTCACTGGGAAGCAGAGGCTGCCCCAGGGGAGTTAGAAGGAAGGGGAGGCGCCTTCCCCACCCCTCATTCTGCTGCCCCTCCCACCCCTTCGCATATTTCCCCTGGCTCTGGGCTGCTGACCACTGAGCTGCTTATTCCACTGACTCTGCACTCCCCTCCCCACTTCCCTGCAGGGCGCCCTGCTCCTCTGTGCCCTGCCCCCTCTCTTTTATCTAAAAAATGCATTTATTGATTTATGATTGTGCTGGCTCTTGGCTACCACGCGGGCTTTTCTCTAGCTGTGGAGAGCAGGGAGCTACTCTGGTTGTTAATCACGGGCTTCTCATCCTGGTGGCTTCTCTTTGTCGCAGGGCACAGGCTCTAGGCCGCTCAAGGCCTCAGTAGTTGTGGCTCCCGGGCTCCAGGGCTCAGGCCCAGTAGTTGAGGCACATGGGCTTAGCTGCTCCACAGCACGTTGGATCTTCCTGGGTCAGGGATCAAACCCATGTCTCCTGCACTGGGAGGCGGGTTCTTAACCGCTGAGCCACCAGGGAAGTCTCTCTATTGGCCGAGTCCCTCTTCTTGCTCTCGTGACCCTCACCCGGGTGTCTCCCAGACTCTGTACTTGTTGCCCTCATCTCTGAGCAGCATCCCCAGCGCTCTCTCCAGCGTCCCCTCCTTGCACAGGGCCATCACACGCACATCTCCGCCCCCATCTCTACTTGGTTCTTGGCTTTCAAAGCCAATGCACTTCTGCAGAGTTACCCACCCCGTTCGATGTTCAGATATGCTCAGAATGAAATTCCTTGAAAGTCCTTGTGACTCCAGTCCTCAGACTGATCTCTTTGCCGCTAAGGCTTCCCCCTCCGGACTAGCCTTCCAAAGACATAGCCCACCCCCCCACCCTGCCCAGTCTTCTTCCTGCTTCCTGTCACCTTCCGAGGAGGGCCTTGCAGGGGAGGCGGGCTTGGAGGTGCGGTGGCAAGCCTGCAGGAGCAGGAGAGGGGTGGTGAGCTGGATCTGGGGAGGGAGCCGTGAGGAGGAGGAAGCTGAGCCGCTTCTGTGTGCGTTTATGTCCGAGGACTGAGGGTTCTTTTGGGAGGAAGGAGGGTCCAGTGAGCCCAGATGCTTCTGCCTGCAGCCAAGGACTCATGAAGGGTGGGGATGGGCAGGACTGCAGGGAACGCCAGCTCCCCCTTCCTTCCCTTCAGTTCTCACTGGTTTTATCGGGGTGAGCTGCTGTTCAGTCACTAACTCTTGCCCGACTCTCCGTGACCCGTGGACTGCAGCCCGCCAGGCTCCGCTGTCCATGGGATTCTCCAGGCAGGAATACTGGAGTGGGTGGCCATCCCAGATGACAAGGTAGTAAGTATTCTTGCCTGGAGAGGCCCATGGACAGAATACTGGAGTGGGTTGCCATTTCCTTCTCCAGGGGGTTTTCCTGACCCAGGGATGGGAACTGCGTGTCCTGCACTGACATGCGATTCTTACCACCTAGTTACCTGGGAAGACCCTTATTGAGGTAAAACTGGGATAAAATAAACTGTGTACATTGAAAGTGCCCAGTTGAAAACTGTTTTCTTTTTTATTATTTTTCAAATTTTGCACAGAGTAAGACTCACTCTTTTGTGATGTATACGTTGATGAATTTTTAACACAGGCATCATTTCTTGCAAACACCACCACAAACATACAGCACAATTCCATCGCTTTCATCCAGGGTCTTTAACTGTGGATTCCACTTCTTTAATGTCAGGCCGTCAAGAGCTTCACGTGCTGAAGGCTTCCCAGGACTGCTGCTGTTCCCACGGAGTTAGAGGCTTTCAGGTGCTTTGGGACCTGGCCCGTGTGCGCCACCCAGCGGCCAGTCCGTGACACAGTTCAGTCGCTCAGTCGTGTCCAACTCTTTGCGACCCCATGAATCGCAGGACACCAGGCTTCCCTATCCATCACCAACTCCCAGAGTTCACTCAGACTCACGTCCATCGAGTCCGTGATGCCATCCAGCCATCTCATCCTCTGTCGTCCCCTTCTCCTCCTGCCCCCAATCCCTCCCAGCATCAGAGTCTTTTCCAATGAGTCACCTCTTCGCATGAAGTGGCCAAAGTACTGGAGTTTCAGCTTCAGCATCGTTCCCTGCAAACAAACACAGGGGTGACCTTTCCCCAGTTCTCAGTCTGGGGAAAAGACTTCCCTGTAGCTCAAATGGTAAAGAATCTGTCTGTGAGGCAGGAGACCAGGGTTCAATCCCTGGGTTGGGAAGTTCCTCTGGTGAAGGGAATGGCAATCCACTCCAGTATTCTTGCCTGGAGAATTCCATGGACAGAGAAGCCTGGCAGCCTACAGTCTGTTGGGTTGCAAAGAGTCGGACACGACTTTGTGACTAACACACACACACACACACACACAGTCTGGGGTACTGTCTCAGGGTTCCGCCAGCTCGCACAGCTTGGAGGGTGAGCTGACTGCCCAGGGTCCCTTTCTGGAGCTGCTTCCTCTTCTTCAACTCCCTGACCCCGCACCCCCGCTTCCTGGTCCTGTGGTTGGAAAGCTGAGGCTTCTGTCTTCCCTGTCGGCTTGGTCAGCCTCCAGGGCCCGGCAGAGGGAGCATGAGAAGAAACACGCACTGGCTTCCCTGCCCAGCCGCCTCCATGCTTCTTCTATTTTTTTAAAAAAGATTTATTTATTTATTTGTTGGCGTGGCTGGGTCGTTGCTGCTGCGCTCAGGCTTTCTCTACTTGTGGTGAGCAGGGCCTCCTCTCTAGTTGCAGAGGCAGGCTTCTCGCTGTGGTGGCTTCTCTTGTTGCAGGGAGGGACGGCCTCCGGGGGCGGGGCCTCCGGGGCGGGGCCTCCGGCAGCTGCAATTCTCAGGCCCTAGGCCTCAGTAGCCCTGGCACACACGTTTGCTTGTTCCACAGCATGCGGAACCTTCCCGGACCAGGGGTCAAACTCACATCCCCTCAATGGGTAGGTGGATTCTTAGCCACTGAGCCACCAGGGAATGCCTGATCTTTCTGGTGGTGGGTGTCTGAGTCGTGTCAAGTTTTGACTGTTATGAGGAGTGTTGCTCTAACATGGTGGCCCATGCCTTTGGTGAACATCTATATACGTTCTTAGCATTTAAAGGGAACTTTGTTTTCTTTATCGGAAGAATCAATCGTGTATAGATCAGGTCAGGACCCAATTTCTATAATGGCTGTTTTCATTTTATTTCTCTAATTGAAGGAGTTGATTGACAATGTGCCAACCTCTCCCGGACAGCAGAGTGTACAGTTATACGTATGGAGATGTTCTTTTTAAAAATATTCATTTCCATTGTGATTTATCACAGGATATTGCAGACAGCCCCCCGTGGTATACAGTCGGATCTTGCTGCTTATCCATCCACATGTAACAGCTTACGTCTGCTAACCCCAGACTCGGAGCCTTTTCCTTCCCTCCTCCCTCACCCTTGGCAACGACAAGTCTGTTCTCTACGTCCATGAGTCTGTTTCTGTCTGGTGGATATGTTCATTTATGCCATATTTGAGATTCCATATATAAGTGATATCATATGGTGTTCGTCTTTGACTTTCTGAGTTACTGCACTTAGTAGGGTAATCTCTAGTTGCACCCATGTTGATGAAAACAGTCAGTCGTGTCTGAGTCTCGTGACCCCATGGACTGTAGCCCACGAGGTTCTTCTGTCCATAGGACTCTCCAGGCAAGAATACTAGAGTGGGTTGCCATTCCCTTCTCCAAAAAGTGGCATTATTCATTCTTTTTAAAGGCTGAGCAGAATTCCAGTGTGTGTATGTATGTGGATGTATACACGCCACCTCTTCCTCATCCATTATCTGTTCATGGACATTTAGCTTGTTTCCATGTCTCAGCTATTGTGAACAGCGCTGCTATGGACGTAGGGGGGCATGCACCTTTTTGAAACAGTTTTGTCCATGTATATGTCCAGGTGAGGAGTGGTGGATCATATCGTGATTCTCTTTTTAGTTCACTGAGGAACCTCCACACGATTTCCATAGTCGCTGCACCAACTTATATTCTCACTAACAGGGTAGGACGGTTCCCTTTTTTCCACTCTCTCTCCAGCATTGGTTAACTGTAGACTTTCTAATGATGTCCATTCTGACCAGTCTGAGGTGATATCTCATTGAAGTTTTTATTCGCATTTCTCTACTAATTAGTGATGCTGAGCATCTTCTCATGTGCCTCCGTAGACCATCTGGATGTCTCCTTTGGAGAAATGGCTGAGACCTACTTTTAAGAGAAGTGGGATTTCAGTTCAGTTCAGTTCAGTTGCTCAGTCGTGTCCGACTCCTTGCGACCCCATGAATGGCAGCACGCCAGGCCTGCTTGTCCATCACCATCTCCCGGAGTTCAGTCAGACTCACGTCCACCGAGTTCAGCCAGGGTTAAATCCCTAGCCACATCCAGTGATTCAGAACACAATTTCCTGGAGGGAAACTGAGGCCTTGAGATCAGGGCACTTGAGCTCCTCACCACCTGCCCAGGTGCCCTGAACCCTCAGGTTGGGCAAAAGAGGCCTAAACACCCGTTAGAAGACAGTGGCTCCCTTGCAGCACATGTGGGTGTTTGAGAGGGAGCTGGGACATGCTCCTGCCCCCAAAATCGGCCCCCCCCACCAACCTCAGATCAGTGGGTGAAGTTGAGTGTGGGCATGGCCCCCGAGGAGTGCGGGGCTACCAGGGAAGAAGAAAATGAGTTCCTTTCGTCATGACCAGAGGGCACGCCTGGGAGTGGATCTCAAGACACAGATCCCAGTGGTGGAATCTCATGATGACCAAAGAGGAGTCTTTTGACCTGGGGCTTACACACACACACACACACACACACACAGAGCATGGGGACACTCAGCACACTTTCCAAACCTGGGGAGCTGGGCCTGTCCACCTCTGGGTAGCTCTTAGCAGCACAGAAGCCACAAAGCCACACATTACATGAAATAAACAGAACTGGCCAGGACAGAGTGAGAAAGAAGGGGTCAGAGGCTCAGAGAAACTCGCCTGCTAAAATATGACAGAGAAAAGGAGAGACAAAGAATCAGTCCAGAGAGGAGGGGGAGAGGGAGCAGGGGACAAAGGGCCCCAAGGGCAGTGGGGAGGGTCACCCAGGAGACGGAAGATAAGCAGAGGCTCTGCAGGGTGGTGACCAGCAGCCAGGAGCCCGGAGACGTGCAGACGTGGGAGAGGAAGCCTCTGGACAAAATGGGTGAAGGGAAAAGGGGCTTCTCCTTTCTGATCCTGCCCCAGGGTGGCCTCTGCTCCGCAGTGACTCAGGACCTCTAAGGAAGCTGACCCCAGGGAGGGGCAGGGGTCAGGCTCAGGGCAGGAAGGTGGTCTGAGATGCAGGTGGGGGTGCTGCCTGCAGGGAGGGGAGGATGGGGCTGTTTCTGCAGCGAGGCTGGACCTGAGCCCCGAGCTCCGCCTTCTCCCCAAGTGCAGACCCAGTTGAGTCCATTGAGTCCATTCCTGCCTCCGACCCCCTTCTCTGGGGCTCTCTCTCCTCACGCACCAACAGGTCTGCCCCCTCCCCCGAGCAGCGATGTCT
Organism: Redunca redunca; assembly: GCA_006410935.1. NCBI lineage: Eukaryota > Metazoa > Chordata > Mammalia > Artiodactyla > Bovidae > Redunca > Redunca redunca. The sequence goes on from SJYQ01093191.1 coordinate 147,333, forward strand.
CGGCTCCTTGTGGGCAACCCGCCTGGACCCGGGCCACTTGTTCTCCCCAAGGCACAGAGGTCTGGACACAGCTCTCATCACATGCTGCAATTCATCCTCTCAATGAGTGACACCCTTTTCTCCTAATCTGTAAAATGCAGAAGTAGGTGTTGACAGTGGGAAGTGGACCAGAGACAAGTGCAAAGGAGAGTCAGGAAACATCTCTCGAGGCTTGAGGAACATCTGGCGTGTCCACTTCTGACCTTGGCTCCAGGTCCTTGAAGGGACTGAGAGCTCATTAGCTCCGAGGATGGGAGGCAGGACCACGTGTCTGCTCCCGGCTCTGTTCCTTCTCGTCATCCCAGGTGAGCTGGGGGGTGCGGGGTGGGGGTGGGGGCTTCCGACCCTGGAGTGACTGAGTCAGGAGATCCTGAGGGTCTGTCCTGGGGGAACACGGCAGGGTCCATTCGTTCATCCAGACACTTACTTGTTAATCAAATAACACGTTTACTATCACCTCACAGCTTCTATGTTAGGTGCTGGGAAACAAGAAACCAAACCAAACCAAAGTGTCCCCCTCCGTAGGACAGTGTTTTTCAACCTCGGCCATTCTACAGACACAGATGAATGAATGAAAATGCGGGTAATGAAGGAATCTACTCTTGAAGAGCTTTTTAAAGCTCTATTTCTGGCTGCACTGGGTCGTGGGGGCGTGCTCTTCCTCCAGGTGCGGAGCGTGGGCTTCTCATAGCAGACACTTCTCTGGTCCCAGCGCACAGGCTCCAGGGGTGCAGGCTCCATGGCTGTGGTGCAGGCGCGGAGTTGCCCGCCCCATCCATGGAATGGGGAATCTTCCTGGACCAGGGTGGAACCCGTGCCCCTGCATTGGACCATCGGGGAAGTCCTTAAAGTTTTTATTGTGATTTTTGTCCTCACTATTTTGTTGATTTGGGGCATCCCTGGTAGCTCAGATGGTAAAAAAAAATTACCTGTAAGGCAGGATATCTTGGTTCAACCCTTGGGACAGGAAGATCCCCTGGAGAAAGGAATGGCAACCTACTCCAATATTCTTGCCTAGAGAATTCCATGACAGACCATGGGGTGGCAAAGAGTCAGACTCGACTTAGCGGTAACAGTTCCATTTTATTTTGCTCTTTAGACATTTTCTGAGCATGTGGAAGTGTTAACTTCCATTTTATTATTAATTTCTAGCTTAGTTGAAGTATATTCAGAGAACATTCTCAATGACTTCAGTCCTTGGAAAATTTCAGTCACCTATTTTGCGGCAGTCTCTTTAGTGGTCAATTTTTGTAAATGTTCTCTGTGTGCTTTCAAAAAACGTGTTGTTTGAAGTTGTTAGGTCGTGTTCCACATGCTTCTGGTTGCATCTCACACTCATGCTGAACAATCGCGCTGAATGCTTATTGACTGTAAAGAAGTGCTCAGAGTTTCTGTGAATGCGTTTGCATTGGCATGCATGCACGCTAAGTTGCTAAGTCGTGTCCGACTCTTTGTGACTCCATGGCCTGTAGTCTGCCAGCCTCTTCTGTCCCTTGGATTCTCCAGGCAAGAATACTGGAGTGGGTTTCCAAGCCCTCCTCCAGGGGATCTTCCCGACCCAGGGGTGGAACTTGTCTCCTGTGGCTCCTGAATTGCAGGCAGATTCTTTACCCCTGAGCAACTGGGAAGCTCCAGGTTTGCGTTGATTTCAGCAAAATTAAATAATTTTTAATGGAAGTCTGATTTAAGTGATTTCTAAGGCTCTGAGTGCCTTTATGCAAGTTTCAGTTCAGTTCAGTTCAGTTCAGACTCTCAGTCCTGTCCGATTTGTTGTTACCCCATGGACTGCAACACGCCAGGCCTCCTTTTCCATCACCAACTCCTGAAGTTTACTCAAACTCGGGTCCACTGAGTCAGTGATGCCATCCAACCATCTCATCCTCTGTTGTCCCCTTCTCCTTCCACCTTCAATCTTTCCCAGCATCAGGGTCTTTTCCAGTAAGTCAGTTCTTCACATCAGGTGGCCAAAGTATTGGAGTTTCAGCTTCAGCATCAGTCCTTCCAATGAATATTCAGGACTGACTTCTTTTAGGAGGGAATGGTTGGATCTCCTTGCAGTCCAAGGGACTCTCAAGAGTCTTCTTCAACACCACAGTTCAAAAGTATCAGTTTATCAGCACTGAGCTTTCTTTATAGTCCAACTCTCACATCCATACATGACTAGTGGAAAAACCACAGCTTTGACTAGGCAGATTAGACTGAAGATAATGAGCAAGTGAGTGCTGTCCTGTCCTTCCTCTTATCTTGCAAAAGCACTTCTCCCAGGAATTTGGGAGTGGAATTTACAATTCAGTGAACATAATGGGATATGTCCTGTATGGAGTCCATAGCACGTGGAGCCCCAGTAGCAACCACTGTTTTGGTCAGCTTCAAGGAGGCCCCTCCAGTACGTTTACTACACCATCCCCAGTTTACTAAAGTTTACCGGTTTACTCATAACCAGTAGGAACAGCCTCCCCACAGACATGTTAAGGGGGTGTTTCAGCTGGACCTCCTGAGATCGTCAGTGCAGAGTCATCTTCTGTGGAAATGGGTCCTCTGGTCTTTCCTCCCCATCAGAGCAGAATAACACAGGGATGGCTGCAAATGGACGTTGCTGGAATGGAAAGACTTACTGGCTGCAGACAGGGGAAGAGGCATTAATCACAGGAAACTACTCTTGCTCTGTGTCAGTGTTTGAGTTTCTTCGAGATCTGCAGTTGTGCTTTTATGGGATTTTCCTGGTGGCTTTGACTAGAATTTTGAAGGGCAAAAGGCCCATCTTGCGGAAGGTGTATCCCTTCCTTGACTGTTACTCAGCTCGGGAGGCCTTGGGTCTGGTTGAACTATTCACGATGCAGGAGGCTGTGGCCCTGCCCCCAGGGCGGGAGGTGACATGTACATGGATTTGTGTTTCCAGGCTCATCCGCCGTCTCGGGTCCCAGAGCAGTGAGAGGTGTGGAGCAGGGCTCACTGACTGTGCGGTGTCGATACGACCCTGGGTGGAAGCCGTACCTGAAGTGGTGGTGCCGGGGGGCTGGCTGGAGCAGCTGTCGGTTCGTTGTTAGAACGAACCATGGATCAGAGATGGAGGTGAAGAGGGGCCGCGTGTCCATCAAGGACAACTGGAAAGACCACTCATTCACCGTGACCATGGAGAAGCTCAGGCTAGACGATTCAGACACTTACTGGTGTGGGATTGACAGAACTGGAGCTGACCTGAGGGACCCAGTAGAAGTGACCATTGACCCAGGTAAGCCTATGTGTGTGTGTGCACGTGTCTCTTCAGGGCCTGCTCTGTCCAGGGACCCAACTGTCCCTCAGAGGGAATGTCCCAGGGGTGGGGGAGTCCTGAGGGCTCACAGAGCCCCCGCTGACCACCTGGGCTGGGAGCAGCCGGGCTTCCCCTCGACGCTCTCCTGGCTCCAGGGCTGCCTCTGGGCAGGATCAGGCTTTCCCAACACCCTGTTTCCCTGCGCACAGTCAGTGCCCAAGTCTGCTCCCAAGGAGATGAAGGTGGTGGTCCCTGTGTCAATCTGTGGGTCAAGGGACCGTCCTCTGTGGGACCTGGAGACCCCGATTCCTGCCAGTGCTTTCCTGGGACCCCTGCTCCCCTGGGGGTGTTCCTACTCTTTCTGGAACTCAGGGTTGGGTCTTCAGAGCTGCCGTTCCCACTGTGTGTTTCATATCCCATCTCAGGAGGAAGTCTCAGCCCAGTGGGGGATGCTGTGCTTAATTTCGGGGTCTGGGCAGGGCTCCAGTCAGAAGGCTGCATTTCTGATGCATGAAACCCTATCACAGCCATTTATACATTTGCGTTGAATGACACTCTCTTCTTCAGTCCATCTAGAAGGCAAGCACTCCTGGGCATGTTAGTGGAGGCACCTTGGTTTGACCTATTTAGTCTGTTGGGCTCTGCTTCTGCTGACCCTCAGACCGAGCGACACCAGCTCTCAGGGCACCTCTGGCAGAGAGGGGTGGGCACACAGTCAATAGCTCCCTACACATACACCCTGAACCTGTGAGGCTCATTATGCTTGCAAAGCAGACCAGGTTCATCTCAGTCAATCCTGACAACACTCCTGAGAGGGACTCTCTCCATTGCGGGAGCTTAATAACGTCCTCCAAGTGCAGGCTCTTCCTGAGCCTCGGGATTTTGCTCAGGGCTGGTCCTGGCCTTTGAAGTCACAGATCTTGGCTGTGTCAGCTGCCTGGTAGCCCCCATTCCACTCCTGTCCTCGTGGATAGGTAGATGCGGGAGGCACTGGCCGCGGCCCCATCACAAGCAGCTGGAGCATTTGAATCCCGCTCCCTCCAGCTGCCCTTGGCCTGAGGCGACCCTGGGCCCCTCTAACCTCCGGACCTGTGCCAGCCCCACTGCCTCTGAGGCTCTGAGTGTCCTGGAGGCCAGGGAGATATGAGCAGTCTGGGCTCTCGGCCCCTCCCTTGGCCCTGTTCCAATCACTCAGGACTGGGAGGCACATGCTTCCCAAACCCAGATCCCCCAGACTCACAACCATGTTTAGGGTGGTGGGCAGGTGAGCAGGCAGAGTATTGTGTAACCTGGTCTGTATGTCTTGCAGCACCTACAGTGTCGATCTCCACCCTCGCCACCTCCAATGCCAACATGTTCACGGAGTCAGTTAGCGCAGAAGACAATCAAGGGCAACTGTAAGTATCAATTAGGGCTTTTGATCTGTATGAGATGTCTGATTGTCTAATTTAACCAACAGATAAGCACTGTGTACCCATCCTGCCCATTCCTTTAAAAAAATTTATTTTAGTTTTTTGGATATTCTCTGTCTTCATGGCTGTGCACGGGCATTTTCTAGTTGTGGCCCTTTTGGTCCCCAAGTGTGACCAATCCCGGCTCTGACAGCAGGTCATCCAGCTCCGTTGCTAATGTTCCCTGTGGCCCAGCCCTCCAGTGGAGGCACCCTTTAGAGTCCGCCCAGAGCTTGTCTCCTGACCCTCAGGCTCTGTCGAGAGGGCAAGGACTCTGGGCTCTCTTCCCACTTGCTCCTGGGCCACAAGTGTCCTTGGAGCCCCCAGACCCTTCGTCCTGGGCTCAGCGCCTTTTGCAGGCATGTTGCTTCCAACGTTCATTTGTCCCATTTTTACGGAGTGAACGTCTACGTGGCCTGCACTGTGTGGGGCTCCAGGGACACAGACAAGGAGCATCTCCTGCGGAGCTCAGAGATGGAGACTCTGAGTCTGGGACTCTGTGGGGACGGCAGCCAGTGTGGATGGCACGGCTGGTGTGTGTGGGCCCCAGCGGGGCTCCTGGTCCGGATTCCGGGAAAGCAGGGAAGGCCTGATACGTCCTGCTTTCCCTAACTTCTGCTATGGCAGCTGCAGTGACACTCATGTCTCTTGGCGGCTCACAGAGGCTTCCCTGCCATTATTCTGTTAATTCTTCGCCCCTGCCTATACCACTCACGAGAAGGAACGGACAGACAGGCATGTTCCCCATTTACAGAGGAACAAACTGGGTCTCACTCGTGCCCCTTAGTGCCCTGCCCAGCCGCTGCAGCCAAAGGGGCTTTCTGTACGCTGTGAGGTCCCTTTCACTTCCTCCTTCTCTCTCCCTGGCCCTCTCTGCTTCTAGATCTGCCCCATTTCCTATTGCTGGGCCTTCACACAGAATACCTGTGGGCCACCCCCCACCTTCTTCCTCCGGGAACACTTGCCTTCCCCTGTCACTTTTGCTCTGTGTTTGGAAAGTTTCTTTCTACCAAACTGCTGTGAATAAGGAATCACTAAGGATCACTACGGAATATCTTCATTGAATGGATCAAAGGCACCCGTAAGTATCAGGCAGGGCCTTTGATACACATGAGATGGCCGATTCACTCATTTATCCAAAAATTATGCTATTCGTATTTTTCCAGTTAATTCGTTTATCCTTGGCTGCTCTGGGCCTCATCACGGAATGCAGGCTCTCTCTGGTTGTGGTCGGTGGACTTCTCCTTGCAGTGGCTTCTCTTCTTATGGAGCATGGGCTCTGGGGTGCATGGGCTTCAGAAGATGTGGCACACGGGCTTAGATGCTCCGCAGCATGTGGGGTCTTCCAGGCCAGGGATCCAACCCGTGACCCCTGCATTGGCAGTGAATTCTTTATCACTGGACCACGGGGAAGCCTGCCCATCCCTGTTTTAGAAATATGAGGGGATCTGAGGATTATCCACATATCCAGCTGTCTGCCTTCCAGGTACTTATATCACACAATCAACGTACCAAACAGAGTTAAGTGATTGATTGGTGACTTCATTTGACAAATTTCTGGGAAGAGTGAAGAATAAGGGATGATTCTTGTATTAGCTTGGCTGCCATGGCAAGGTAACACAGGCCAGGCGGCTTAGACAATGTTCCTTTTTCACAACTCTGGAGGCCAGGGTCTGCGGCCAAGGTGTCAGCATATCTCCTTTCTCCCAAGGGCTCCCTCCTTAGCTGTGTAGACGGCTGTCTTCCTCGCTGTGCATCTCATGGTTTCCCCTTTGTGTGTGTCTATATTCTAAGCTCTTCTTCTGATGAGGACACTGGTCCTTTCCTGCCCAGGAGAGCAGCAAGGGTCAGAACAGGGACACATGGAGGAGAGTCTGGGGGACGAAGGCCGTTGTCACCCTGGGGTCCCAGGCTGGCCCTCGTGTAGGTTATGGGAACCCAGGCACCGGGAGAGCTGGGAGGAGGGGGCCTGGGAGGCATCTCACTGTCTGTCCCTGTGTGCCCCACAGGCCCCTGCTGGGCAGTGTCCACTTCCTGCTCCTGGTCTTCCTGAAGGTGCCCCTGCTCCTGGGCATGGTCGGTGCTGTCCTCTGGGTCAACAGGCCTCTGAGGAGCTCTGCGGACAGGCAGAGTCAGTCCATTTACGAGAACTGGTAGCCCCCATGCTCATCAACGTTCCTCAAGCGAAAGACCCTCAAACAGAAGAAAAAGGCATTTTTCTCAAGCAATGACGGTGGTCAGTGGTGACTGTGGTTCTCGAGGCAGCATGGCTTCCCGCTTCAAAAATCAGTCCCCTAGTCCCTGGAAACCTGCTGCTATGAGGCTCCGGCCTGGCTCTAGTTTTGCCCTTCCCTGCACAGCCTCTGGCCTTCTTCGTCCTGAGGCCTCCAACACAGGGGAACCTACAGGAAGGAATGGAAGAGCGGATGCCTTCTTCCGGGCCCAGTTCCTTGGAGGACATATATGATCTCAAGTCTGTGTCACACACAACGTAATGCACTTGTTTTTGCATTGTGTGCGGGGCAGGGGTCAGCCAATCGTGGGTTTGAGATTCTCTGTGTGTGTGCCCGATTGTGTCTGACTCTTTGTGACCCCGTGGACTGTAGCCCACGAGGCTCCTCTGTCCATGGGATTTCTCAGACAAGAATGCTGGAGTGGGTTGCCATTTCCTCCCCCAGGGAATCTTCCCAACTCAGGTGTTGATCCCGTGTCTCCTGCATCTCCTGCATTCACAGGTGGACCACCGAGCCACCTGGGAAATTGTAGACCCCATGAAAGTAGAAAAATGTGCAAAACGATGATAATATGCCAACTGCATGTGAAGATATGAAAGTATAAGTGGACGGAGGGACTTTGCTGGTGGTCCAGTGGGTGAGAATCTGCCTTGCAATGCAGGGGCTGTGGGTTTGATCCCTGGTTGGGGAACCGCAACTGTGCCTTGCAACGAAAGATTCTGCGTGACTCAAGGAAGATCCCAGAGGGGCGATGCAGCCAAATAAAGAAAGAAAATATTTTCTTAAAAAGTGGTCAGAAGACTCTGGCATCCCTGCCCTGATATATTTTGTGTGTTTGAAATGAAATTCTAATATCAGCGCTATCCCTCACGTCCTAGGCACACCTGAAGATGAGAACGACCTCACAGCCTCTCCTTGTCACCATAAGTCCTCGCCCCATTCATATCTCCATTTTCTTCCCTGTCTTGAATGTATTCAGTCTGGCTGTGACTCTCACTTGGGGTCTGCGAGGAGATCCTCCATGCATTTTGGGAACTGTGGAGTAATCCGTCAGATCCTGGAGTTAGAACAGATCAGCGGCTGTGAGCTAGGGTAGGCTGGGGAGGGTGGGGCTTGGAGAGGACTCTTCTTAAAATGATCACTAGACTAAGAGTCCTGGGATATGAATTAAGTTCTTCCTGTGGTTCATTGTGAAGGAAGGGGGCCGGGCCTCAGGGAGCTAGTTTAGAAAAGGTCAACTGTTTTCTTCTTCTCAAGTTCCTCCCTGGGACTTTTACTTCTGTGTTGCCTTAAGACCGGAGAGGGAGGCTACTCATGTTGCCACTCTGTACTTGGGGGAGGGGGCTGCACCAGGAGCAGATGGGAAAGTAGCCTCTTTTTCATTTTTCAAAGACTTCTTATTTTGTATTGGAGTATAGCTGATTAACAATGTTGTGATAACTTCAGGTGAGCAGCAAAGTGACTCAGCCATGCATATTCATGTATCCATTCTCCCCCAAACTCCCCTCCCATCCAGGCTGCCACATAAGACTGAGCAGAGTTCCCTGTGCTAGACAGTAGGTCCTTGTTGGTTATCCATTTGTTATTTTTTTAAGTAATTGATTTATTTTAATTGGAGGCTAATTACTTTACAATATTGTGGTGGTTTTTGCTGTGCATTCACATGAATCAGCCATGGGTGTACATGTGTTCCCCATCCTGAATCCCTCTCCCACCTCCCTCCCATCCCATCCCTCAGGGTCATCCCAGTGCACCAGCCCTGGGCACCCTGTCTCATGCATCGAACCTGGACTGGTTATCTGTTTCACTTATGATAATATACATTTTCAATGCTATTCTCTCAAATCATCCCATGCTCACCTTTTCCCATTGAGCCCCAAAGTCTGTTCTTTACATCTGTGTCTCTTTTGCTCTCTCGCATATAGGGTCATCGTTACCATCTTTCTAAATTCCATATATATGCGTTAATATACTGTATTGGTGTTTTTTCTTTCTGGCTTACTTCAGTCTGTATAATAGGCTCCAGTTTCATCCACCTCATTAGAAGTGATTCAAATGCATTCTTTTTAATAGCTGAGTAATATTCCACTGTGTATATGTAGCACAGCTTTCTTATCCATTCATCTGCTGATGGACATCTAGGTTGCTTCCATGTCCTGGCTATTATAAACAGTGCTGCGATGAACATTGGGGTACATGTGTCTCTTTTAATTCTGGTTTCCTTGGTGTGTATGCTCAGCAGTGGGATTGCTGGGTCATATGGTAGTTCTATTTCATTTTTTAAGGAATCGCACCACTGTTATCCATAGTGGCTGTACTAGTTTGCATTCCCACCAACAGTGTAAGAGGGTTCTTTTTTCTCTGAACCCTCCCCAGCATTTATTGTTTGTAGACTTTTTGATAGCAGCCATTCTGACTGGCGTGAGATAATACCTCATTGTGATTTTGATTTGCATTTCTCTGATAATGAGTGATGTTGAGCATCTTTTCATGTGTTTGTTAGCCATCTGTATGTCTTCTTTGGAGAAATGTCTGTTTAGTTCTTTGGCCTGTTTTTTGATTGGGTCGTTTATTTTTCTAGAGTTGAGCTGCAGGAGCCTCTTGTATATTTTTGAAATTAATTCTTTGTCAGTTGCTTCATTTGCTATTATTTTCTCCCATTCTGAAGGCTGTCTTTTCACCTGGCTTATAGTTTCCTTTGTTATGCAAAAGCTTTTAAGTTTAATTAAGTCCCATTTGTTTATTTTTGCTTTTATTTCCATTACTCTGGGAGGTGGGTCATAGAGGATCCTGCTATGATTTATGTCAGAGAGTGTTTTGCCTATGTTTTCCTTTAGGAGGTTTATAGTTTCTGGTCTTATGTTTAGATCTTTAATCCATTTTGAGTTTATTTTTGTTTATGGTGTTAGAAAAAGTTCTAGTTTCATTCTTTTACAAGTGGTTGATGAGTTTTCCCAGCACCACTTGTTAAAGAAATTGTCTTTTCTCCATTGTATATTCTTGCCTCCTTTGTCAAAGATAAGGTGTCCATAGGTGTGTGGATTTATCTCTGGGCTTTCTATTTTGTTCCATTGATCTATATTTCTGACTTTGTGCCAGTACCATACTGTCTTGATGACTGTGGCTTTGTAGTATAGCCTGAAGTCAGGCAGGTTGATTCCTCCAGTTCCATTCTTGTTTCTCAAGATTGCTTTGGCTATTTGAGGTTTTTTGTATTTCCATACAAACTGAAATTATTTGTTCTAGTTCTGTGAAAAATACCACTGATAGCTTGATAGGGATTGCATTGAATCTATAGATTGCTTTGGGTAGTATACTCATTTTCACTATATTGATTCTTCTGATCCATGATCATGGTATATTTCTCCATCTATTTGTGTCATCGTTGATTTCTTTCATCAGTGTTTTATCAGTTCAGTTCAGTTCAGTCACTCAGTCATGCCCAGCTCTTTGCGACCCCATGAATCACAGCACGCCAGGCCTCCCTGTCCATCACCAACTCCTGGAGTTCATTCAGACTCGTGTTCA
>SJYQ01093191.1:158252-171135 GCA_006410935.1 Redunca redunca
GAGCATTCTTTGGCATTGCCTTTCTTTGGAATTGGAATGAAAACTGACCTTTTCCAGTCCTGTGGCCACTGCTGAGTTTTCCAAATTTGCTGGCATATTGAGTGTAGCACTTTCACATCATCATCTTTCAGGATTTGAAATAGCTCTACTGGAATTCCATCACCTCCACTAGCTTTGTTCGTAGTGATGCTTTCTAAGGTCCAGTTGAGTTCACGTTCCAAGATGTCTGGCTCTAGATGAGTGATCACACCATCGTGATTATCTGGGTCGTGAAGATCCTTTTTGTATACTTCTTCTGTGTATTCTTGCCACCTCTTCTTAATATCTTCTGTTTCTGTTAGGTCCATACCATTTCTGTCCTTTATCAAGCCCATCTTTGCATGAAATATTCAGTGTTTTATAGTTTTCTATATATAGGTCTTTTGTTTCTTTAGGTAGATTTATTCCTAAGTATTTTATTCTTTTGGTTGCAATGGTGAATGGAATTGTTTCTGTAATTTCTCTTTCTGTTTTCTCTTTCTTAGTGTATAGGAATGCAAGGGATTTCTCTGTGTTAATTTTATATCCTTCAACTTTACTATATTCATTGATTAGCTCTAGTAATTTTCTGGTGGAGTCTTTAAGGTTTTTTATGTAGAGGATCATGTCATCTGCAAACAGTGAGAGTTTTTCTTCTTCTTTTCCAATCTGGATTCCTTTTATTTCCTTTTCTTCTCTGATTGCTGTGGCTAAAACTTCCAAAACTATTTTGAATAGTAGTGGTGAGAGTGGGCACCCTTGTCTTGTTCCTGACTTTTGGGGCTGCTGCTGTTGCTAAGTCGCTTCAGTTGTGTCCTACTCTGTGCGACCCCACAGATGGCAGCCCACCAGTCTCCTCTGTCCCTGGGATTCTCCAGGCAAGAATACTGGAGTGGGTTGCCATTTCCTTCTTCAGACTTTAGGGGAAATGCTTTCAATTTTTCACCATTGAGGATAATGTTTGCTGTGGGTTTATTATATATGGCTTTTATTATGTTGAGGTATGTTCCTTCTATGCCTGCTTTCTGGAGGGCTTTTATCATAAATTGATGTTGAATTTTGTCAAAAACTTTCTCTGCATCTACTGAGATAATCATATGGTTTTTATCTTTCAATTTGTTAATGTGGTATATTACATTGATTGATTTGTGAATATTGAAGAATCCTTTCATCCCTGGGATAAAGCCCACTTGGTCATGATGTATGATCTTTTTAAAATATTGTTGGATTCTGTTTGCTAGAATTTTGTTAAGGATTTTTGCATCTATGTTCATCAGTTATATTGGCCTATAGTTTTCTTTTTCTGTGACATCTTTGTCTGGTTTTTGATATTAGGGTGATGGTGGCCTCATAGAATGAGTTTGGAAGTTTACCTTCCTCTGAGATTTTCTGAAAGAGTTTGAGAAGGATAGGTGTTAACTCTTCACTAAATTTTTTGATAGAATTCAGCTGTGAAGCCATCTGGTCCTGGGATTTTATTTGTTGGGAGATTTCTGATTATAGTTTTGATTTCTGTGCTTGTGATGGGTCTGTTAAGATTTTCTATTTCTTCCTGGTTCAGTTTTGGAAAGGTATACTTTTCTGAGAATTTGTCCATTTCTTCCAAGTTGTCCATTTTATTGGCATATAGTTGTTGATGGTAGTCTCTTATGATCCTTTGTATTTCTATGTTGTCTGTTATGGTTTCTCCATTTTCATTTCTACTTTTGTTGATTTGCTTCTTCTCCCTTTTTTTTTTTTTTTGATAAGTCTGGCTAATGGTTTGCCTATTTTATTTATATTCTCAAAGACCAGCTTTTAGCTTTGTTGATTTTTGCAGTGGTCTCCTTTGTTTCTTTTTCATTTATTTCTGCCCTAATTTTTATGATTTCTTTCCTTCTACTAACCCTGGAGTTCTTAATTTCTTCTTTTTCTAGTTGCTTTAGGTGTAGAATTAGGTTATTTATTTGATTTTTCTCCTGTTTCTTGAGGTAAGCTTGTATTGCTATGAACCTTCCCCTTAGCACTGCTTTTACTGAACTCCATAGGTGTTGGGTTGTTGTGTCTTCTTTTTCATTCATTTCTATGCATATTTTGATTTCTTCTGTGATTTCTTGGTTATTCAGAAGCATGTTGCTTAGCCTCTATATGTTTGTATTTTTGATAGTTTTTTTTTCCCTGTAGTTGACATCTAATCTTACTGCATTGTGATCCGAAAAGATGCTTGAGATTTCAATTATTTTTTAATTTACCAAAGCTATATTTATGGCCCAGGATATAATCTATCCTGGAGAAGGTTCATGTGCACTTGAGAAAAAGGTGAAATTCATTGTTTTGGGGTGAAATGTCCTATAGCTATCAATTAGGTCTAGCTGGTCCATTGTGTCATTTAAAGTTTGTGCTTCCTTGCTCATTTTCTGTTTAGTTGATCTATCCATAGGTGTGAGTGGGGTATTAAAGTCTCCCACTATTATTGTGTTGCTGTTAATTTCCTCTTTCATACTTGTTATCATTTGCCTTACATATTGTGGTGCTCCTATGTTGGGTGCATATATATTTATAATTGTTATGTCTTTTTCTTGGATTGATCCTTTGATCATTACGTAGTGTCCTTCTTTGTCTCCTTCCATGGCCTTTATTTCAAAGTCTATTTTATCTGATATGAATACTGCTACTTCTGCTTTCTTTTGGTCTCCATTTGCCTGAAATATCTTTTTCCAACCCTTCACTTTCAGTCTGTATGTGTCCCTTGTTTTGAGGTGGGTGTCTTATAGAGAGCATATATAGGGGTCTTGTTTTTGTATCCATTCAGCCAGTCTTTGTCTTTTGGTTGGGGCATTCAACCCAGTTACACTTAAGGTAATTATCAAACCTTTTCTGTGTTTCCTGTCTAGAGAAGATCTTTTAGCATTTGTTGAAGAATTGGTTTCGTGGTGCTGAATTCTCTCAGCTTTTGCTTGTCTGTAAAGCTTTTGATTTCTCCTTCATATCTGAATGAGATCCTTGCTGGGTATAGTAATCTGGGTTGTAGGTTTTTCTCTTTCATCACTTTAAGTATGTCCTGCCATTCCCTTCTGGCCTGAAGAGTTTCTATCGAAAGATCAGCTGTTATCCTTATGGGAATCCAGTAATCACACTCCTAACTAAAAATGGGTACTGAAGATTGGATTCTTAAAGGTACAAAATTGATGACAAATACCAAAAAGAAAATTAAAAATCTAGAGTAGAGGTTAGAGTCTCAAAAACACAGTATTAAAAAAAAACAAAACAAAATTGCAAAAATTATAAAATATATATATGAAATTTGCTTTAAAAATATGGTCTTTTTTTGCAAGGTAATAGTAGGTTTTAAAAATGAAAATTAAAGGAGTAATAAAGAACTTAAAAATTAAAAAATGATAATAGTAAAATATATTTAGGAATTTCTCTGGAGCTGTTGAGGGCAGTGTGGGGTCAGTTCAGTTTCAGATAGTTCCTTGTTCCAGCTTATATTTTTTCTCAAGGTCTATAGGCTCCTTCCAATGTAGTCAATGCTAACTACAGGTTTTAATATGTTGCACCTGTTACTTCCAAAGCAGTTCCCATTTCTTTATTTTGGCTCCCTCTGTTTGCAAGTCTGTTCAGGGTCTAATTTCCATCCTGACACAAGGGGGTGAAGGTGGTCATTTATTTAGGCTCACTTTTTCAATTGTGCTGTGGGAAGGGAGAAACACTGCAAACAAATATCACTGGCGTGTGTGGGGAATGCTCGCAGTGTCTGGGCCACACTGGGTTTGCCCCCACTCATGGTGTGTGTGCTTTCCCAGTCTACACTGCTCAGGCTCCAGGTTGCTCTGCAGAGGAACTGTCTGAGGCCAGCCCTGGGTTGCATGCACTTCCCAGGTCTAAGCCACTCAGGTTCAGGTTCTCGGGTACTCCACAAAGGCACAGACTCGGTTGGGCCTGTGTTTTGTGTCCTTCCCAAGTCCGGGCAGCTCAGATGCCCAGGTGCTTGGTGAGCACACTCTCCCCAGGTGGGGGTGGTCCCAGCCACTGGGTTTCCTGGGTGCACTGCAAGAATGCTGTCTCAGGTGTGCCATGTGTCTCCTCTGGGGAGCTGATCTCTGACTGTGACCCTCCTGGAGGATGTCAACCATCCAGGACCCCAGGAAGACTTGGTTAGCAACTGGGAGCCTGCTCGCAGGTTGGTGGAGGATGCCGTCTCTGGTGCCAAGATTGCCCCTCACCTTCCAGCTGTGGATGTCACCCGCCTGCCTCTCTACCTCCAGCGGGGGATGGGCTGGTCTGCAGCTGACTAGCTCTCTTCTGGTGTTCATTCAACCCTTTGTTCTGTGAGTGGACATGGTTGCTAACTCTGCCCGAGGGGGAAGATGGCCAGAGGAATGAGGCTGCATGGGGACCTAGGCAGGTCCTAACACTTCACTGAATGATCAGGGATGTTGATACTTACTGTGCTCACAGTCAAAAGTTCCAATATGGATTTCCTCAAGAGCCTGTTAGACAGAATTCCCTGGAGGTCCAGACTCTCTATGCATAGACACAGAGACAGGGTCACAGTAAGAAGTTGCCTATCTGCAAGCCAGGACAAACCCTCATGATCTCCTGCCCAACTTCAGTCACTCCAGTGTCTGAAGCACCAGCCCCACTCACCTGGGACGATGAGAAGAGGAGAGCCGGGAGCAGCCACGTGGTCCAGCCTCCCACCCTCGGTGGTAACACATGCTCAATAGCCTTCAAGGATGCAAAGCCAAGGTCAAGAAGGGACACCCTGGATCTCCTTAAGGTTTAAGTGAAGCTGTTTGAATCTCCTTTGCACTTGTCTTTGATTCATTTCTCATTGTCAGCACTTACTTCTACATTTTATATAGTAGGAGGAAAGGGTGTCACTCTTTGAGAAGATGAATTGCAGCAAGTGATGGGAGCTGTGTCCAGAAGGACAAAGACAAACACCATATGATTTCATATATAAAGGAAATCAACCCTGAATATTCATTGGTGGGACTGATGCTGTGGCTCTGAAACTGACGACCTGATGCAAAGAACCGACTCATTGGAAAAGACACTGATGCTGGGAAAGGTTGAAGGCAGGAGGAGAAGCGGGTAATAGAGGATGAGATGGTTGGATGGCATCACCAACTAAATGGACATGAATTTGGGCAAACTCAGGGAGATAGTGAAGGACAGGGAAGTCTGGCATGCTGCAGTTCATAGGGTCATAAAGAGTTGGACACGACTTACCAACTAAACAACAACAACAATCACTTATATGTGGAATCTAAAATATGGGACAAATAAACATATCTACAAAACAGAAACAGACTCACAGATACAGAGGTTAGACTTGTGGTTGCCAAGGGGGAGGGTGGTTTGGGAGGGAAGGAGTGGGAGTGTGGGTTTAGCATATGTAAGCTATTTTTTTGTAGGATGGGTTAACAGCAAGTGCCGGGGTCCAGCCCCGGTGGATCCAGGGAATTCGAAGTGAGGACAGTGTTGTCGAGGAAAGACTTATTTATTTATTAATACAATATTAGATTAGGAATAAATAGTGTAGTAGGAAAATTAAGTGGAGAAAAGAGGCTGAATAACTTGGTCTATGTGGAAAGCCAATAAAGTTCCAGACAAGGAGCTTGCACCATCTACGTTAGACCACCGGCGTCCGTTTGAATATCAGAGAGTGCCCCGCCTTGGGCTCTCTCTCTTATGGATCTTAAAAGCCAGGACAAGTAAGTAGACATGGTGGGCCTCCACGCCCCAGGTGGGAATTCAGCCTGAAATTAGAGTAAAGAGGAGACACAGGGGAAACCAGTCCAGCGAATGGCTTCGGCCTCTATTGTTCAGAAGTCCTTTTATACTTTTGATAAAACATGGAGATCAATGGGTAACACAAAGTTATGCAGCGTTAGCAGTCCAGACTCTTATCAAAACCAAGCTTTTCTCTCTGCATACCTAATTGTATACACAAGTCTTGGGTGATTTATATTATCTTCCGGCCAAAAAGGGCCAATTAACATTTTACAGCCCTTTTTCTGATAAGGGTTTGTTAACTAGAAGACTTATTTGTGTTGATCTTCCCAAAGTCTTGGTGCCACTCTCAGAAAGCACTAAATAAAGTTACATTCTTACATAGCAAAGATACAGCAATTTATAACAAGTAAAAGGAGTACAGTGATTTATAACAAAAGAAAAGTAATTAACTCAAAAGTCTAGTGTTACTAACATCAAAACTACTATATATCCTTTTCCATGTCCCGTTTACATTGATTAACATCCTCCCCGGTGCCTAAAAGATAAAGAATACGGAGGCCTGGCGGCAATCATTGAGTCAACAGTGAAAACCCGTCACCAATATGATTTTTAGCTCTTTAGAAAAGGCTTTGTATCTTTAAGATGTTTTAAGCTTTGTGCCTCTCATGGTTGAGGGGCTGTAAGCAATTCACAAGCTGTAAGAGGTCTGGGGAACCTGTTAGGCAAGCTAGAGAGCTATCAGAGGGGTTTTAACTGAAACATCTCTTTCAAATGCATAAGACTAAAGCCCTGATTTGACTTTTTCCAGAGAATATCAGAAGAACAGAGTACAAAAGCAGGCAGATTTTTAGTTTTGGGGGTACATGCCTGGGAAATACCAGGGGGAAACCCTGAAGCATGAACACGTCCTTGCGTTTTGTCAGGCTTCCTTCCTCATGACCTTGTCATGGGCGGGATTCCTCATGCTGAGTCCCGGCAAGCAAGTATATTCTACTGTATAGCACAGGGAACTGTATTCAATATCCTGTGATAAACCTAAGGGAAAAAGAATATATATATTTATATATATATAAATTCTACATGTGTATAACTGAGTCACTTTGCTGTATGGCAGAGATTGGCACAATATCATAAATCACCTATACTTCAATTAAAAAATAAAATTAAAAGAACCATTAAAAGAATTTGGTCCTGGCCTGATCTATAGCACACTGTTCTTCTTGGTAAAGGAAATGAGGGTCCCTCTAACTGCTAAGAAGGAGGGGTACAGATATTTACTGAAGGCGAGAGCAGCATGAGGACTGGCATCTAAACAGGGTTAGTAGGATGAGGTGGAACCATCACCAGGCTTGATGTGCCCCCCAGCCTCCTGACTCTGACCGGCTCTAGGTCAGAACCAAGATGGGACTGAAAGAGGGAACAGAAGGGCACATGGCACACACACACATTCATGGTATTGAAAGAGTTATGCGTGTGTGTGTGTGATCAGTCACTCAGTTGTGTCCGACCCTTTGCGACCCCATGGGCTGTAGCCCACCAGGTCCCTTTGTCCATGGGGTTGAAAGAGATATGCTGCTGCTGAGTCGCTTCAGTCATGTCCGACTCTGTGCAACCCCATAGATGGCAGCCCATCAGGATCCCCCATCCCTGGGATTCTCTGGGTAATGAAATGAAAGAGGTATAGTTTTCCATTTGCTTATACTTCTATTTCTCAATAGAATTTTAAAGTGATTAATAATACAAACATATTTCCCATATGAATCACCCTGTGATTCCTAGATTCCTGAGATTTCCTAGAATCTTTTAAAGTACTTCCCCAAATTTATCTTCAATTTTTTAATAAAAGAACCTTCCCATCAATGCCTATCAATGAGATTGGACTATATTTTCTTTCTCATAAATGTTCTCTTGGTCAGGTTGTCATATCAGTATTATACTGACTTCACCCCAAAATGTTCCTTCTTTCTGGATGGCCTGGAATGGTTTCCATAGTGTTGGAAGTATCTGTTCCTTGAAGCTGTGGAAGGACAAATCACTGGGGTTTGTCCATCATTTTGAGGGTGGGAGTGGGGACCGGAGGGAATAAATAGTTCCTTGGTAACATTCTCAGATTTTTCCATAGCATTTTTAAGAAAATAACTTTATTTATTTGGCTGTTCTCCTTGCTGCATGGGTTTTTCTTTAGTTGCAGAGAGTGGGGCTACACTGCAGTGGCAGTGCACAAGCTCCTCATTGCCGTGGCTTCTCTTGTGAGTGCTGCTCTTAGAGCACAGGCCCAGTAGTCGTGGCCCACGGGACATGCAGGATCTTCCAGGACCAGGGATCAAACCTGTGTCTCCTGAATTGTCAGGAGGATTCTTTACCCCTGAACTATCAGGGAAGCCGTTTCTACAGTATTTTGAAAATTTCTATTTCATCTGCAGTAAGCTTAGGTAATGTATATTTCCCTAGAAAATTGCTGGTCTAATCTCAGTTTATGAGCATACTTGTAAATACTGTTTTCAAAATGCTCATGGGAGAGTCTTTTAATTTTCTCTTTATCGGGAATATTCTCTTTTGTAATTCCTCTGTTGTATTGTCTTTTTTCCCTCACGTTTTCCTCCACTCCACAAGGTCAGCCCTTGGGTTTGTTCATGGTTCTACTGCTTTTCTATCTTAAAATTCACTAAATTCTGCTTTCATCTTTTTGAGAGAGAGAGAGAGAGAAAGAAAGAGAGATGGAGGGAGAGGGAGAAGTCTTCCTCTTGTAATAAGGCCACCATCCTATCAGAACAGGGCCCCACCCTCATGACCTCATCTAACCTGGTTACCTCCCCCAGGAGGGTCAGGTTACCTAGAGAGTCAGGTCTTCAACATATAAACTGGGATTGGAAGGAGACACAGATGTTTGGTCCATGATGGATGACTGACAGACTTCTTAAAACATAAATCAGGGACTTCCCTGGTGGTCCAATGGTAAAGACTCCGTGCTTCCAAGGCAGGGGGGCCTGGGTTAAATGACTGGCTGAGGAACTAGGATCTCACATGCTGTGCAACTCAGCCAAAAATTTTAGACAACAGTAACAACAAAACAAGTCAGACTAGGATCTTCATCCCCAAACCAGCTTTTCCCACCTCAGTTTATTTAGATTCCATTCCTCCCATTGCTCCCCAAACTGGAGCGATACTCTTTACCCCTCTCTTTTGCTCATACACCATATCTGATCTGTTAAAATATCTTTCCTTCAAAATACCAATCTCCAGGATCTAACCACTCCCTCCCCTGCCCTTAATTTGAGAGCCAGTCATCATCAACTCTTGGACTTTTGCAGACTAACTCATCTCCCAATTCTCACGTTAGACCCCCTTCCTCATCTGAACAGTCTACTCGGTTCAGTTCAGTCGCTCAGTCATGTCCGACTCTTTGCAGCATGCCAATCCCATGGACTGAAGCATGCCAGGCCTCCCTATCCATCACCAATTCCTGGAGTCCGCTCAAACTCATGTCCATTGTGTCAGTGATGCCATACAATCATCTCATCCTCTGTTGTGCCCTTCTCCCACCTTCAATCTTTTTCCCAGTATCAGGGTCTTTTCCAATTAGTTGGCTCTTTGCATCAGGTAGCCAAAGTATTGGAGTTTCAGCTTCAACATGAGCCCTTCCAATGAATATTCAGGACTGATTTCCTTTAGGATTTACTGGTTGGATCTCCGTGCAGTCCAAGGGACTCTCAAGAGTCTTCTCCAACATTATAGTTCAAAAGCATCAATTATTTGGCACTCCCATAGCTTGGACTAGACGGACCTTTGTTGGCAAAGTAATGTCTTTGCTTTTCAATATGCTGTCTAGGTTGGTCATAACTTTTCTTCCAAGGAGCAAGTGTCTTTTAATTTCATGGCTGCAGTCACCATCTGCAGTGATTTTGGAGCCCCCCAAAATAAAATCTCTCACTATTTCCATTATTTCCCCATCTATTTGCCATGAAGTAATGGGACTGGATGCCATGATCTTAGTTTTCTGAATGTTGAGTTTTAAGTCAACTTTTTCACCCTCCTCTTTCATTTTCGTCAAGAGGCTCTTTAGTTCCTGTTTGCTTTCTGCCACAAGGGTGGTGTCATCTGCATATCTGAGGTTATTGATATTTCTCCCAGCAATCTTGATTCCAGCTTGTGCTTCATCCAGCCTGGCATTTTGCATGATGTTCTCTGCATATAAGTTAAATAAGCAGGGTGGCATTTTGCATGATGTTCTCTGCATATAAGTTAAATACGCAGGGTGACAATATACAGGCTTGACATACTCCTTTCCTGATTTGGAACCAGTTTGTCATTCCATGTCCATGTTCTAACTGTTGCCTCCTGACCTGCATACAGATTTCTCAGGAGACAGGTCAGGTGGTCTGGTATTCCCATCTTTTTCAGAATTTTCCACAGTTTGTTGTGATCCACACAGTCAAAGGCTTTAGCATAGTCAATAAAGCAGAAATAGATGTTTTTCTGGAACTCTCTTGGTTTTTTGATGATCCAGCAGAGGTTAGCAATTTGATCTATGGTTCCTATGCCTTTTCTAAAACCAGCTTGAACATATGGAAGTTCATGGTTCATGAAGCCTGATTTGGAGAATTTTGAGCATTACTTTACTAGTGTGTGAAATGAATGCAATTGTGTGATAGTTTGAACATCCTTTAGTGTTGCCTTTCTTTGGGATTGGAATGAAAACTGACCTTTTCCAATCCTGTGGCCACTGCTGAGTTTTCCAGATTTGCTGGCATATTGAGAGCAGCACTTTAACAGCATCATCTTTTAGGATTTGAAATAGCTCCACTGGAATTCTGTCACCTCCATTAGCTTTGTTCATAGTGATGCTTCCTAAGGCCCACTTGACTTCACATTCCAGGATGTCTGGCTTTAGGTGAGTGATCACACTATTGTAGTTATCTGGGTCATGAAGATCTTTTTTGTATAGTTCTTCTGTGTATTCTTGCCACCTCTTCTTAATATCTTCTGCTTCTGTTAGGTCCACACCATTTCTGACCTTTATTGTGCTCATCTTTGCATGAAATATTCCCTTGGTATCTCTAATTTTCTTGAAGAGATCTCTAGTCTTTCCCATTCTATTGTTTTCCTCTGTTTCTTTTCATTGATCACTGAGGAAGGCCTTCTTATGTCTCTTCACTATTCTTTAGAACTCTGCATTCAAATGGGTCTATCTTTCTTTTTCTCCTTTGCCTTTAGCTTCTCTTCTTTTCTCAGCTATCTGTAAGACCTCCTCAGACAATCATTTTGCCTTTTTGCATTTATTTTTCTTGGGGAGGGGATGGTCTACCCTCTATTTATTAAAAAATATATATATTTTTCAATCTGGACCATTTTTAAAGTCTCTACTGAATTTGTTACAATATTGTTTCTGTTCTGTGTTTTGGGTTTTTGGCTACAAGACAGGTGGTGTCTCAGCTCTCCAACCAGAGATTAAACCTACCCACCTGCATTGGAAGGTGAAGTCTTAACCACTGGACATCAGGGAAGTCCCCATTCCCCATTTAACAGCAAGAACGATGCTTTGAAAACAAACATGGGATCATGCCACTCCTCTGCTCAAAACCTTCCAAGGTCTCCACTTCATTCTTGAGTTTCTCTCTGACATCAAGTCCAACTAATCTCCCTCCATTCCATCCTTGGCAGCCTCACTGGCCTCCACAATGCCCTTGATCTGTGCCATCAAGGGCCAAGACAGAGCCAGCCTCACAGGGGTATAGCTGGTGTAGCACCATCAGGCTTCACACTTAGAAGGGCCACATGCTTGGCTGATACTCCATTGCTGCCATCTTGAAATTCTTTTTTTTTTTTTTTAGTATTTATTTATTTGACTGCACTGGGTCATAGTTGTGGCACTCAGGTTCTTCGATCTTCATTGCATCAGTCTTAGTTGTGGCATGTGGGATCTAGTTCCCTGACCAGGGATCAAACCTGGCCTCCCTGCATTGGGAGCACGGAGACTTAGCCACTAGACCACTCCTGAAATGCTTAATATTTCCAGAATGAGGATGTTTTCATCTTGCACTGGGCCCTGCAAACAGCTGACTGTGTCCAGACAAGGCTTAGTCAATGCTTGATCACACGGGACTGCCTGTGCCAGCCACAGAAAATGGGCTTTCTTGACAAAGAGGAGGACTTGCTCAGAAAATCTAGAAGGAATTTAACCGAGACTGGCATGGCTGTCTGGGCAATAGTGATTTAGAGATGGGGGGATGGGCCCATCAACCACAGGCAAAGAATGGAAAGGGCATCATCTTCACAAGGAACAGAAACTGGAACTGCAAATTCCATTGTGCTACATGAGAATGACTTTCAACAAGTTCTCAGCATCATTATCTGACATCCCAAGGCCCCAGCTTCCCTCATTTTCTGACCGAGAACAGCTCTAGGAGGCTGACAGAGGAAGCAGAAAAGTGCCAAGAAAAGCAGAAAAGGGAAACAGTGAGTGGAACTGGGTGAGGAGGCGCCAGGCTCTGCAGGAGCCTGCAGAGATCACCAGAGCCCGGGCCATGCGGCTGCTGGCAGCTCTGCTGCTTCTCTGCGTCCCAGGTGAGTGGGGCTGGGCCTGACATGGGGAAGTTCATGAGGGCGAGTCAGGGCAAGCAAGGTGTGAGCAAAGGGTGCTGATGGGAAGAAAAAGCATAAGGAAACAGAGGGCGCGATGTGCCTGTAAAAACCCAGTTCAGCATATTTGCTCCCTGGGAAAGGAGGAGTATGAGATGAAAAGCTTGCTTACCACACAGACAGTACATACTGAGCCCTAAATTTATATCTGGCCACTTGAGTCATTATCCCCAACATGATTAAAATCAGGAGCGTCGTCTTGATACACCAGAGAGAAAGGCAGGGGGAGCAGAGAACTAATACTAATTGGACAAATCAATTAGACAAGATTTTCTCCTGTTACTTAATCCAATCCTTAATTCTTATTAAAACAAGAGACTGTAGGGTAGAAGGGAATGACTTTCAACATTCCCTGGAAGGGAGGCTGAAAAGGAGGAGATAAATGTAGACATATAATGGATTCATGTTGCTGTACAGCAGAAACTAACAAAACATTGTAAAAAATTTTTTTAATAATAAATAACTATATAAAACTGATTATATTATTTATGCATTAGTTAAT
>SJYQ01093191.1:187946-206804 GCA_006410935.1 Redunca redunca
AGTCCTTGCCCCGGAACAGCCGTGTGCCCCTCCCCCTAAGCTTCCTGCCTCCTGACCCCTGGACCATCTGACCTGACCCAAGACGGGACCAGGAAGCAGAGAGGCCCAGAGGAGCAGAAGTGGGTACTGGGAGGGACTCCTCCTCTGAGATTTGATTTTGTTTCTGCCCGGGGCCTGCCGCTGCTGCAGGTGGCCTCCCTGCTGGGAAATGACCCCGAGGGGCAGGGCCTGGCGGCTGCCTTCAGCTCTGCTGCTGCTCCAGCTCCCAGGTGAGCGGCTCAGCCCTTCCTGCGGGAGGGGAGGGGCAGGGCTGGAGCTGGGTGAGCGGGGGGACGGGGGAGAAGGTTCCAGGGGGGGCTGCCGCCTGTCTCAGCAGAGAGCAGGAGGGTTCAGGGTGTGAAGTAGTTGAGCTGGTCCACTGTGCTGGTGGGAGGGGGCGCCTGGGATGGTCACACCTCAATGGTCACAGTCAGAACCTTTTGGGGCACCACACACACACACACACACACACACCCGCACACTAACACACACACACTCACACACATACACTAACACTCTCACACACACACTAACACTCTCACACACACACTCACACACACGCACACTAACACACACACACACTCACATTCACACACTCACGCACAGACACGCACACACACACGCACACTAACACCCCCACCCACACACTCACACACTAACTCACACACACACTCAAGCACACTAACACTAACACTCACACACACACACACACACACGGAAGTTTTCCCATCCTGGGCTCTTCTGTTTCCGAGGACACCCTCTCCTCTGTGAGGAGGGAGCTCCTTCCTGTCTTCCTCCCCTGGGTCTGAGGAAGGCCCCTTTCTGCCTTGGCCTCCTCCAGACCCCATGGGCCCTTCAGGGACCCACATCCGGGGCTCTTCTGACCCAGGCCCACCTGATGGAGCTGGACCCGGTTGTGTTTTCCAGGCTGTTTGTCCCTGAGCGGCCCCCGCAGAGTGACGGGCATCGTGGGGGGATCCCTGAGCGTGGAGTGTCGATACCGGGAGGAATTCATGAGCAATAACAAATACTGGTGCACACACCCATGTTGGTTACTACCGAATATTGTGGAGACCACAGAGTCAGAGAAAGAAGTGAGGAGGGGCCGCGTGTCCATCAGAGACCATCCTGCAAGCCTCACCTTCACGGTGACCTTGGAGAGCCTCAGAGAGGAGGATGCAGGAACGTACGGATGTGGGATCTATGTGCCACTTTCACCTGACCCTGCCTTCCAGGTGGAGGTGTCTGTGGTCCCAGGTGAGCCTGAGATGCCAGCTCTAGGGTTGCTGACGTACTTGGGACCCTGACCTTCAGGAAGGACCTGGAGCGGACGGTGTCGTGGGGTCAGTGATCAGGACCCAGGCTCTGAGTGGTCAGCAGGCACACAGTAATGTCCACCTCCGGTTCTTCGAGACCTTCTCTGTGTCCACCCTGACACAGCCTCACACCTGAAGCTCTCTTGGGTGGAAAGGGAGGGGGAGACGCCCTGAATCTGGGGGCCTGCTGCCTTCCCGTCTTCACAAGGGTCAGGTCCACTCGGAAGGTGACCCTGTGTCTCTTCCTGGACTTCTCTGGCAGCCCTGTGGGGCGGGGGCCAGCAGGGCCAGCAGAGGACGTTGCCGTGTCCTGGAGGGCTCCTGGGGATCTGCAGCTGCCGCGAGGGGGAGGCGGAGTCCCGGAGCCCACGAGGGGCTCTGGGTGCTTTGGAGACCCCTCCCGCCTCCAGCCTGACCTTGCCTATCCCTCTTCCCCTCACACTGGTACCCAAGGAGGAAACCCAGAGGAGCCTGTTAGGCAGAGAAGGATGAGGAACAGGGCTCTTAGGAGATGTTATGGCCCTCAGTGGACCGCCACGTGCTGCAGATGAATCTTTAAACTTTCCTTTCTTTCTCTTCGGCTGCGCTGGGTCTTGGTTGCTGCACGTGGGCCTGCTCTGGTCGCAGCGAGCAGGGCCTGCTCTTTGCCGTGGCGCTCGGGCTTCTCACTGCGGTGTCTTCTCCTGCTGCGGAGCACGGGCTCAGTCGTTGCGCATGCCTGGTGGCGTGTGGGATCTTCCCAGGCCAAGGATCGAACCCACGTCCCCTGCATTGGAAGGCAGATTCTTTGCCACTGGACCACCAGGGAAGCCCCAGGAAATCTGCTTTCACAGAAGGCTGCTCTGGTTTCCTAAGAAGCCGGTCACGATCCTCTGTCCATATATATGCTTTCTCCCCTTGACTTCTTGTTCTGACGTTGTGCCCGGCTCCCCTGAGTTCCTTCCTGTTGGTCGCTGCTTCTCTCACGAGGAAGGTTTCCTTTCTGTGCTTCTGTTTACAAGAAAGGAATCGAAAGTTTACTGGCTCCGCAGGGTGTGTCAGGGAAGGGCTCTCTCCGCTACCTCAGGAGAGGCCACATTTCACGGGGTCCACCAGGTCGATATCTCTCTAGATCTTTCTGGTCATGCCTTCCCATGGAGAGGACTGTCTGGGGCTGGCTGACAGGTGACACGGGGTCTCCTGATTCAGCTCAGACTCAGCTGCAGGACTTTGTATCTGAGCTTCACTCCAGCCACTCCCCTTGCCTGTCACTGTCTGCCCCGTCTCTCTGTGTTAATCCCAAAAGAATATGTGTCACCCCGTTTGTCCCCTGGCAGGGTGGACCAGGAGGGCAGAGGTGTGGCTGTGCCTGGGGGTGACTTGGAGCCAAGCGCCCTCTCCGCACTCTCAGATCCCCAGGGGAGCAGGGCCATGTGCCTCTGACAGTGCCCACCTGGCCAGGGGGCATCTGGAGAGGGGCAGGGAGGGGGGCCCAGGGTGTTGGTCAGGCCTGGGTGCCGCCATGGGGGTGGTGGACACAGCACGTCCATCCAGATGGTGTGAGTGACCTTGAATGTGAGTCAGAGCCACACTCGGACGGAGAGGAGGGACCCAGGGAACGAAACGGAGCCTGACTTGTGTTTCTCCCTCAGTCTCTACGACAACCACCAGCCCCAAGAGGTCCACAAGCACCCCAGAGTCTCCCACAAGCCTGCCAGTGCCCACGTGGAGCACCATGTCCAGGCAGGAGGCCCTTGATCCCGGCCAAGCTCATCGGTAAGAGACCCCCATCCCAGGACATCTCACCTGGGTGGTTTCTAGGTGAGACCAGGGAGGAATAGGCAAGCTCCCTTCACCAAGGACCCTAAATTATCCAACAAATTCTATAACAAGCAGTAAAGGTCCTACTAAGTCCCTGGAGCTCTCGTTGACTTGGGATCTAGCAGCAAAGTCCACAGACACAGTCCTGCCCTGACAGAGTCGTGTTCTAAGAGGGGATTCACGTAATGAACAGATTGACACATCGGTTGTATAAATACACCACCTACTGATGATTGCTTGGAGGAAAATGTCACCTGCGTGAGGGGCCAGCATGTGTGGGAGGGTGCCGGAGTTTGCTAGTTAAAACACAATGATGAGAGGGCACCTAATTGATTACAGGCACTTGAATGGAGGCCTGCAGGATCTGGGAGCCAGGCATGCCGGGATCCTCAGAAATGAGGCACCAGGCACAAGGGGGGCAGGCTGAACAAAAGGCCCCCAGCCCAGGGCAGGGCAGGAAGCAGATGCTCTGGGCATTGGTGACCCCTCTGTCCCCTGAGCCCTGGTCATCTGTATCATCTTGCTGAAGAGCCCTGGCCTCTGACGGTGCAGAGGTGAGGGGGTCTCTCTTGCATCAGCCAAGGACTTTGAAGGACTGGAGCTTTGGAGACCCTGGGCAGGTGCTGGCTGCTCACTGAATAAGACAGAACAGTCCCCGCGCTCGAGGTGGCTGTGTTCTCTTGGCTAGCAGACATCAGCCAAGCCTCCCCAGCATTGGGTTCTATACCCTAGACCGCAAAACCCCCACATGAGGACTGAGTTACTTGTTTCAGTCATGTCTGACTCTTTGCGACCCCCATGGACTGTAGCCCATCAGGCTCCTCTGTCCATGGGATTCTCCAGGCAGGAATACTGGAATGGGTAGCCATTCTCTTCTCCAGGGGGTCTTCCTGACCCAGGGATCCAACACGGGTCTCTCCTGCATCACAGGCAGATTCCTTACCCTCTGAGCTGCTGGGGAAGCGCCCATGAGGAGGACTCAGATGGAAATCCTCCTAATGCCCAGGTCCCCCTTGGGTCCCTGGTCTCCCTCACATGAGTCTCACGGCCGCATCCACCCTTAGTCCACAGTCCTAAGTCTCGGGGGCAATTCGTGAAGCTCAGGGTCCAGAAGTCCTTCAGGTGGGGCTGCTCTGTGTCGGGTTGAACCTTGTATAGATTCTTGTAGCCACAGAGCCTGGACGAGGGGCAAGCAAGGTGGAGGCAGCAGGGCCTCCCCGGGGATGCTGTTCACCGTCCGCCCCCGTGTCCCCCACAGGCCCCTGCTGGGCAGCGCCCACTTCCTGCTGCTGGTCTTCCTGAAGCTGCCCCTGCTCCTGGGCATGCTCGGTGCCGTCCTCTGGGTCCACAGGCCTCTGAGGAGCTCTGCGGACCGGCAGAGTCAGTCCGTTTATGGGAACTGGTAGCCCGCGTGTTCATCGTGTGCTCTTCAATGATGCAGTCGGACCACTGGATGGAAACGACCTTCTCTCCATCTGTGCTGTATCACCCCACCTCTGTCTCAGAATACTGTGTTTGTGGATTTCCTTGTAGCTTTCTTTCCTTGCCCAAGAGTCTCTAAAACCAAAAGCATACCCCCTCAAGGGCTGCTTCTGAACTGTAACCACAGATCGACATTGAGTACAGAGCTCCAGCTCATCCGCGGAGCATCACTCATGCGCTGAACTCTCAGGCGTGCTCTCTGCAGTCTTCAAACCCCAGGAGTGTGGGAATCTTGCTTTTGGGTCTGTTTTGATGGATCCAGGCAATTCCATGGTTTCCCACATGATCTGTGCTACCATAATCACCCACCCTCCACAGGTCTCAGATCCAGTGTGGGGAATCTTCCAGTTGCTGAGTGTGTCTATTTAATTATGCATTCTGAAGCTCAGGTAATAGCAATGCAGAGATTTGATGGTCCACGGGGCCAGCATGCATGGGACCTAATCAAAACTCCTTTCTGCACGAACCTCCACATCCCACTATTCTGTCTAATGGACCAAAGGGCCGTGTTGGGTTTCTCCAATTGGTATCAATTCAGAACAGAATCCAGCATTGCATGGAAAATCAGATTATTCCCTTCCCCATGCCCAGTCAAACTGGTTAGTGTGTTTAGGTCCTTTGCGGATGGCTGGTAGAAAAATAACAGTACAGAATATATGCAACTGTCAGAGAATCCTTCCTTCCTCCTGTTCAAAGGTAACTCAAGCCCCACCCTCACCCCATCATTCAAGGCCCCTGGTTACAGACCTGGTTCAAGTGTTTAAATCGATTGAGGGGCCAGGAGTGAGTCTTCTATTCAATAGCTTAGTCTCCATGACTTGTAGAGGCAAAGACCTGGGTAGGCGGCTGCCCACAGTTTCAGTGCAAACTGCAACGTGATGAACCTGCTGGCACCAAAGATCTCTGAGAGGCAGGTTATCATCTTGACTCATCTATCTGAAGCAGCCAGGACCTGGGGAATTGCAGCCACTTTTCATGCAGCACATATATGGGGAGAGGACCAAAGTAGTAACCACTAACCTAGGCATTGCTTCCAACCGTGATTCAACAGGAGAGAGAGCTCGGCTTTTGGCACTCACATTCCAGTTGGTGGACAGAGATAAAACAGACACAATAGTACAGGTGTGCAGACACACAGAAATGTCCAAGTCCACACTGAAGAGTATCTCGGAGTCACGTAAGATAAGAGGAGGTGCTATTGGTGAGACAGTAAGGGATGCGTCCTATCAGCCTCGTGAAGACGGTGATATTTAACCAAGTCCAGAAGAACGTAATGCAGTGAGCCCTGGGGGCACCTGGAAGAAGAGCCCTCAGGCAAAGGGAACTGCAGGTGCAAATGTCCTGCCTTGGGAGCGTTTTAGGTGCAGATCCAGGGGAGAGCAGAGGGCAGATGCTTGCAGGGTCCCCTGGAGCCATGTTCTCCAAGAATCCTGATCCAGTCATGCTCACCAGCCTGAGTAGAAAAAGGAAAACCAGGATTGGAGAACTTAGTTTCCTGAAATCAGGGGCGTCCTGAGAGAGGAATTCAGTCATTGATCCCTTAGCTGAATTGCCACAGGCTATGCTGGAAAGACACAGGGCTTCAGGCAAGATGGGGACCATCAACTCACGGGGCCACAGCCCAGATGGAGACACACAGGGAGCCACAAATCCCAGGAGGTAAATCCAAAGGGGGTGTCAAATGGTCCAGCAGGATACATAACAGAGGACCAACCTAAGCTGGGAGGGCCACGGACGCTGGACAGTCAAGGGTGTTAGCCATGGGTCAGGAGGAGGAATACGGGCCCAAGGGTCTGGATGAGGCCCAATGTGGGGAGAGTGGCAGCCTGGGGGTGGAGCTGGAGTCAGGATGAGGTGGCTGAGTTCTGGGCCTTGGCGTGCTGCCACGAGCTGTGGGAGAGACCTGGTCAGAACACGGGGCTTCATCTGGAGATGGCAGGAGTCACTGGGGTGATCGGGGATGGATCAAGCAGAGTGACCTGGCTCTCCTGCATCCCTCCAGCTGCGCACTGGGACCCAGGTCTACTGCCCGTGCCCGGGAAGTGGGGAGAGTCAAGACCTGCATGGGAGGAATGGGAGAGCCTGGTTTCTTTAGACAATCTGGAGAAGCTGAAAAAACCTACCCGAGGGAAGGGCTGCAGTCCCCGTTACCCCCGTCCCACTGCCCAGGAAGATGTGGCCTGTTGGCCCTGCATGTCACGTGAGCGTGCCACTGTGAGTGAGGATGGGCAGTCCGTCTCCTCTCTGTGGGCCGTCCGCTCCCTCATCTCTGCCCGGTGAAGAGGCCCCTGCTCATTGCGTGGATCCAGGAGGGGCCCCAGCAGCCAGGGCTCTCGGGCCCCTGTCGTACAACCGCCCCTCTGTGCCACTGATGGGGGAGGAGGCTCCTCTCAGCCCCAGGTCCCCAGCTTCTCATCCCTCCACCCAGCCTCCTCTCTGGCCTCCATTCTCAGTCTCTCTCTGGTTCTCAAACAGGAGTAGACTCTGCCCAGAGGCGGAGCGTGAAGAAGGGGTCTTGGAAGCTTGGGAACCGCTGTTCTGTGTGTAATACGGGCAGCGAGGGGCCCAAGAGGAGGGAAGCCACAGCCCGAGGGTTGTGTATCCTGGGGGGAACCAGAGCCAAGATGAGACATAAGAAGTTGTCTGGGGTCACAGGGCGAATCTGCGGTGCAGGAAGAGGACTTTGGGTCCTGTGGGGGCAGAGTCTTGTGGTCGCCTAGAGCTGCAGATGGGGAGACAGTGACCGCTTGGTTGCCACCAGGACTGGGGAGGATGGATGAGCATGACATCCACCCTCGGACTTCCCTTCCTGACCACAACGAAATGACGCATCGCAGAGGGTGGGGATGTGCCATGGAAGAGGAACCCAGCTCGTCCCTGCTCTGTGGATGGGTGTGTGAGACTGAGAGAATCTCCTGTGGACTTGGTTGGGAGGCGGCAGCCTCCCCGATTGAGGGGCCCGGCACGTGTCTAGTCGCTGAACCGAGAGGAGCTGAGGGTAGTGAGTCCTTGCCCCGGACCAGCCGTGTGCCCCTCCCCCTAAGCTTCCTGCCTCCTGACCCCTGGACCATCTGACCTGACCCAAGACGGGACCAGGAAGCAGAGAGGCCCAGAGGAGCAGAAGTGGGTACTGGGAGGGACTCCTCCTCTGAGATTTGATTTTGTTCCTGCCCGGGGCCTGCCGCTGCTGCAGGTGGCCTCCCTGCTGGGAAATGACCCTGAGGGGCAGGGCCTGGTGGCTGCCTTCAGCTCTGCTGCTGCTCCAGCTCCCAGGTGAGCGGCTCAGCCCTTCCTGCGGGAGGGGAGGGGCAGGGCTGGAGCTGGGTGAGCGGTGGGGACGGGGGAGAAGGTTCCAGGAGGGGCTGCCGCCTGTCTCAGCAGAGAGCAGGAGGGTTCANGCTCCCAGGTGAGCAGCTCAGCCCTTCCTGCGGGAGGGGAGGGGCAGGGCTGGAGCTGGGTGAGTGGGGGGACGGGGGAGAAGGTTCCAGGGGGGGCTGCCGCCTGTCTCAGCAGAGAGCAGGAGGGTTCAGGGTGTGAAGTGGGTGAGCTGGTCCACTGTGCTGGTGGGAGGGGGCGCCTGGGATGGTCACACCTCAACGGTCACAGTCAGAAATGACCTCTTGGGGCACCACACACACACAGTCACACACACACACACACACACAAACACACATTCACACACACACGCACACATGCACACTAACACGCACAGACACGCACGCACACACGCACGCACACACTCACACACACACTCACACACACACTCAAGCACACTAACACTCACACACACACACACACACACACACGGAAGTTTTCCCGTCCTGGGCTCTTCTGTTTCCGAGGACACCCTCTCCTCTGTGAGGAGGGAGCTCCTTCCTGTCTTCCTCCCCTGGGTCTGAGGAAGGCCCCTTTCTGCCTTGGCCTCCTCCAGACCCCATGGGCCCTTCAGGGACCTGCATCCGGGGCTCTTCTGACCCTGGCCCACGTGATGGAGCTGGACCCGGTTGTGTTTTCCAGGCTGTTTGTCCCTGAGCGGCCCCCGCAGAGTGATGGGCATCGTGGGGGGATCCCTGAGCGTGGAGTGTCAGTACCAGGAGGAATTCATGAGCAATAACAAATACTGGTGCACACCCCCATGTTGGTTATCACCGAAGATAGTGGAGACCACAGAGTCAGAGAGAGAAGTGAGCAGGGGCCGCGTGTCCATCAGAGACCATCCTGAAAACCTCACCTTCACAGTGACCTTGAAGAGCCTCAGAGAGGAGGATGCAGGAAAGTACTGGTGTGGAATCGTTGTGTTATTTACAATTGACCCCACCTTCCAGGTGGAGGTGTCTGTGATCCCAGGTGAGCATCCTCCACCCTCACTCCAGCACCAGGCTGGTCCCCCAGACCCTCAGGAAGGCAGTGGGACAGAAAGGCTGGGCCAGGATGACTGGGAGGGGGGTGGGCAGGGAGCTGGCTGTGGGTGGTGTCTTGGGCCCATGTTCGTTTGCACACAGGCACATCTCTGTCTCTGGCTGGGGCCACCCTAGAGCTACACGCAGACACCGTCAAGGTGGGCGTCTTCCTGCTTCACGGGCTGGCGGGTATTCTGCTCTGGGATCCAGGCTGCCTGCTCTCCTGACAAGCTCACATCCGCTCTCAAGGGCCCATGTCTCTTTCTGGCCTGTGCAGGGTCCTGCCTATGGGGGGCGGACTCTCACAAGGCCTCACTGCATACAGGCCAGCCTTGACCCTGGGGCCCTGAGGATCTGAGACGGGCCATGCCCCCTGAGCCCAAAGGTGGGACCTGCTCCGGAGCCCGCACCTGCGCCGGGCTTCCTCACCACGATCCCCGCTTCAGTGCCCGCCCTGCCCTTGTGCCGGCCCGCAGGCCACCAGTGGCCCTGCAGTGCTCGGCAAGGACCTCCTGGGGTTCTGGGGGTTTCTCTTGTAACCCAGGGAAGCTTACAAAGAGCCCCTACTCTGTCCCTTGGGACTCACCCTGCCCTGCCAGGCTGACCCTGTCTGCCCCTCTTGCTTTCCACTTGGCATTGACTGTGTCCACCTGGCCAGGGTGCATCTGGAGGGGTGGGGGAGGGGGGCCCAGGGTGCTGGCTGGACCTGGGGGAGCGGTGGACACGCACATCTGACCAGATGGCCTGAGTGATCTTGACTGTGTGAGTCACAGCCACACGGGGACGGAGTGTGGGACCCGGGGAAGGAAACAGGGCCTGNAGGGGAATCTCAGAACTGGCCGGCGGTGGCCCCCCGTGGTCAGCAGGACCCCGGGGAGGGGGCAGCAGGGTCACCGAGCCCATCAGCACAGCAGGGAGGGGCTCTGGCCCCGGCGTTCCAGCCCCGGGGCCCTCCTGTCTGCAGAGTGAGCCATGGGTGGGCGAGGGGGTGAGCAGAGGGCTCCCCACTGCCCGTGACTTCGAGGGGCCCCAGGGAGACGCAGTCCAGCCCTTCAGCAGGAAATGTATCCCCTTGTCCATGGCCTGGGGACGCACTGCCCTTTGGCCCAGCAGCCCTGCTCCTGGGAGCTCCTCACCGGCCCAGTCCCCAGGGACAATGCGGTGCCCAGCCCTGGGTCCCCACCAGCAGCGCGTCCACACAGCCTAACATCCACAGCCCCAAAGGGCCTTGGAGGTGTGCCGTGGGTGGGTTCCCCTGTAGGGGACGGGGACAAGGACAGGGGACGGGAGGCAGGCGTGTCTGAGCCCACCTTTGGGAAAAGGCCACGACTGTCACAGAGAAAAGACCGCCAGCGTGCACACCGACACACTGAGGCCCCCGGAAGCAAGGCCCGGCGTCCGCCTTCTTCCTTATGTGCCCCTGTTCCTTCTCATTTCTCGAAGACCGTGACACTTGCAGCGTCAGAAGACAAAGCAGTGAAGTGATTTACGATGAGCGGCCCTTGAAAATGGTGTGGTAGAAGGTTTGAGCGGCATCGTGAAAACACCGTCCCCAAGAGGTCGCAAGCCGAGACCCAGCATACGGGAGCGCGTCTCTCCATCTACGCACCCATCCGCGTCCCCACCTCTTACCTGGGGCTACCCGGGCGGGCAGACGCGCCAGGAATGGTGGTTTTCACTCGGCCCTTGCCACTTTCCTGATTTTTTTCTACAATGATTATATGTTTACTGCGCAGCTATAAAAACACGTGTTTTTAAGTGTTTTTGTTTTCACTTGTGTTATTTCAGTTTGCTTAACATTCAGCAAATACTTATTGCTTACCTGCTACATCCACGCCAGGCGGGGTGCAGGTTTGGGACTGAGCAGAGGGCTCCCCACTGCCCGTGACTCCCTGACTGGTTTGACGACAAGAGAGAGAATCGTCTCCCTTGATCAGTGGCCCAGGGTGGCGGGGGTGGCTGTTTGGAAAGAGGGCATGACAATGCTAAGATGGAGTCTCACCTCTAAGTCATAGGTCATGTCCAAACCCACGAAACTCTCTCACAACCCCAGCTCCACACCCAGGAGGAAAGGCTACTGAGCCCCTGAGAACAGACAGAAGGTACTGCAGGGGTGTGGAATGCCGGCCAGCAGGCAGGGAGCAAAGAGGACTGGAGAAAAGCAACCCCTTTCAGAAGCTCTCTGGTGGTTCAACGGTTAAGACCTTGCCGTCCAGTGCAGGGGGCGTGGGTTGGACCCCTGGTAGGGGAGCTAAGACCCACACGCCTCATGGCCAGACCCCCAGAAAATAAAACGGAGACGATGTTACAAGTTCAATAAAGGCTTTAAAAATGGTCCACGTTCAAAAAGCTTTTACAACAAAGAAAAGCAACCCGTCTTAATGCAGCTAAAAACATAAGAGTGAGGATTGCACACCAAAAGTGTAAGCAATTTCTGCAGAGTAAAAAAAAAAAAAAAAAGACATAAAAACACCTTCCCACAGATAAAGTAGACTGGCCTGGGACAAAGCCCAGGATTGGCAGAACTTATAAAGCAAAGAGGCACTTTTTGAAGCAGACCAGAATAAGCTTCACGGGTGTTTAAGCAGTTCTTCAGACAGGAAGATTACGTGGTAGATGCAAGCAGTCTGTGTAGGCTGACAAGCTTCTCTGCCACAGAGCTGACAGTGCATCTCAGCAGTTCTCTCTCCCTGGGTCTCATCTGGTCGATGTTGGTAATGTTAGAGGCCACCTCACAGCTCCATGCTGAGGAATGCAGAAGAGGAGGTAACCAAGCCCTTTCACAGAATACCTGGCTCGATGAATGAAAGAAACGGGCTAGCAGTAATTATTGGCAACTCACTCACACACAGCTTGTTAATTCTAATCGTAGTTACAGGAGCCGAAGGATCTTGTATAGACGTCCTTTCTTTGTCTTATACTCCTAGACGCTCTGTTTAGATCCTCCACTTAAGGGGCTTCCCCGGTGGCTCAGGAAGAACCTGCCTGCTATGCGGGAGACTCAGGGTTTGATTCTTGAGTCAGGAAGATCCCCTGGCCACCCACTCCCGTATTCCTGCCTGGAGAATTCCATGGACAGAGGAGCCTGGCGGGTTACAGTCCATGAAGCCACAAAGAGTCAGACACAACTGAGCAACCGACACAACACGCACACAGTCACTGCCCGCCGGCGGCCCTGCAGATGCGCGCACACCTCAGCTGCTCATTGTGAGTCCCATTGGGCAGGAAGTCAACAGCCATCTCTCCAGCCTGCCTGTCTCCTGCCTCAGCTCCCACTCCCAGACCCTCTCCACAAAGGAAGAGGCGCAGCCCCCTCCCTGGGCATCTCACCCCCAGCCCAGTGCCTGACCGCTTCAAGGCTCTCAGTAAAGAGTTTGAATGAGGGTGGGAAGGAAGGAAGGGAGCTATGGCGGGCAGGCGGATGAGTGGATGGGTTAGTGGGTGCATGGTTGTGTGGATAGCTGGGTGGGTGAGTGGATGAATGGATAGCTGGGTGGGTAGGTGAGTGGATGGGATAGTAGGTGAATGATTGGTGGATATGTAGGTGGATGGGTAGATGTGTGGATGGATGGATGGATGCTGGGAGCCAGAGTAAGGAACTCCGCCCATGGCAAAGGTCACGAGGAAGGAGGCTTGGCATACGCAAAGGCGTGATCAAGCCTCAGGAAACCCCTTGTTCCCGAGCATCTACCCCAAAACCAAAGTCTGTTTTATGCTCTCACCTATACCTCTGACTTTACGGGGGGCTCTCCCCCATAACCATTTCTCTCAGAGAAGGAGTTAACGTGCAGCTCCAAGGCAATAAAAATTCCTGGGCGTGACAAGAGTGCTTCAGCTTAGGACTCCTCTGAAGGTTATCTAGCCCACCTGTATAGGTTCGTCCGGCCACATGTGATTGTTTACAGCCTCCCAACCTGAGAGGCACGAGATGTTTTAGACTTACCAAAGGCAAATTCTTTTGGGGAGTTGGAAATTATTAGTATAGTGGGTTGGTTAGGAATTATATTGATGAAGGGTTTTTCATTTGTTGTGTCAATAATTGCTGCTAATTCCCTGTCCTGGGTGTGACAAGGGTGTCTCAGGTCAAACTTCTCTGCTGACAGACTAGCCTGTGTGACAGGATTATCCATACTCCTGCCACTATGCACATGATTGTTTACTGCCTCTCAACCATACACAGCACAGAGAGTTTTGGAGTATTTTTAAAGTCTTAATTAGCATAGGGCTTTTCCTATTGTTGAGTCAATGATTGCTGCCAGGCCTCCACATCCTTAGGCACCTGGGAATATATTAATCTATGTATTTGGAATATAGAAAAGGAAATACAGTAGTTTTAAGGTTAGAAATACTAGATTTTTTGAGTTAATGAATTTTCTCTTTTGTAATAGATCACTGTACTTTGTTATGAATCACTGTGTCCTTGCTATGTAAAAATGTAACTTTATCACTATCTTAAGACTAAATAGATCTTAAGGGAAACATTGGTGAAGGGATTTTCATTTGTTGGGTTGATGTTTGCTGCTAAATCTCCATGTTCCCTGCCCTTATAATGAATATAACTAGCATATAGGAGAAATAAGTATTAACCTTTAAGATTAATCATGTTAACCTTGGGTTAAATAAATTCCTTCCTTGATTGTAACTCACTACACCCTCACCCTATAGGAATGCAACTTTATTTGGAGGGTGGTGCCTGGTTTAAGAAGAAACACCCTTGGAAGAAATAATTTTTTTTGGTTATCAGAAAGAAAGGATCATAAAATGTCAGCAGGTCTCATGGCCAGAAGATGATGTAAAATCCCTAAGACCTTTTTTTATACATTTTTGTGAAGCACCTGATTTTGATAAAGGTCAGGACTGCTGACCCCCGCCTGACTCTCTATTCATCCCTATGTGTAACAAAAGGTATATAAGCAAACCCCAAAATAAAGAAATCAGATCAGTTTCCAGAAAGACTGATTCCCCCATGTCGTTTCTTTCTTGCTCCCCATTTTTCTGGCTGAATTCCCATCTGGAGCATGGGTGCTATTCCATGTAAACCAAGTTATTCAGCCTCTTCACTAATTTTCCTACTACACTATCCATTTCTAATCTCTCTATATATCTGTAATTAAATATGTATTTTCCAAGGACACCGACTCCGTCCCCACCTTCAAATCACCCTGGATCCACCGGGCCTGGACCCCGGCAGATGGGTGAAGGATGTGAGGGTGGATGGTTCAGTGGCTGGGTGAGTGGGTGAACGGATGGAGAAATAGGTGAACGACTGGTGGATATGTAGGTGGATGGGTAGGTGTGTGGATGGATGGATGGATGCTGGCTGTGAGGGTGGATGGGTCAATGGTTGAATGGGTAGATGAGTGATGGGACTGGGGGTTCGTGAGCAGGTTAGTAGTCGGATGGGTGAACGGATAGTTGAGTACACGGGCAGGTCCTAATCCTGAAGAACACAGACCCTTAGCACCTGGCCGCTCTGTGGAAAGGGACCGAACTCAACACCCAGGTTCCAAACGCAGCTCTGATCCTGACTTGGTATGACCTTGGCCATTTCCGCAGTGCCTCGAAGCCTTGTCCCCTTGCAGGCCAAGAGGACCCCAGCCCCTGCCCTGCCCACCTCAGAGGCTCGCGAGAAGGACACACACGCGTGGAGACGCTTTGGAAACACGAGGGACTGTTCAGGCACACTCAGTGCTGCGAGGGCCTTTAAGGGAGTTGAGCCGACACCCCTGCACCCCGGCCCCGGGCTTGGATCACATCTGCGGTGGGCAGAGCCTGCGCTCGGAGCCCAGACAGACCTGGGTGCAGTCCTGGCTCCGCCCGTCTCCAAGCATGTGACCTTGGGCAGATGACTGTCCTCCTCTGGGAGGCAGACGTGATGACCACTCAGGGCTGTGGGAGGATTCAGGGGGATCGTTCGGGAAGGCACTCGGCACAGCACCCGCCAAGGGCGCAGCAGTGGCTCTGGGGTCCCAAAGAAGAGGCCCAAGCCTGCCTCTCGGCAGCAAGGAGCCCTGGAGACCGGGAGGTGTTCCAGGACACTGACCAGGGGTTTGCGAAACCCCGAAGTGTGTCTGTGAAGATGTGTTTTGTTGGGGGACAGGTCCAGAGCTTCGAGCAGAAAATCGGCCGCTGCCTGTGGAGGGCTAAGGGTGCGGATCTTTTTCAAAGTCTTCACTGAACTGGGTGCAGTGTTGCTTCTGGTTTATGTTCTGGTGTTTTCGGCTCCAGGGTTTGTGTGACCTTGTGTCCTCAACCAGGGACTGAACCCACAGCCCCTGCACGGGACTGCGAAGCCTTAACCACCAGACGGCCAGGGACGTCCCTCCCCTCACTGATCGAACCCAAGACCCTCTTTAAGGAAAAGCAGAGATTTGGAGCTCCCCCAGGAGGACCTGGTGGGCCAGGAGAGAGCCAAGCACACAGCGCTCAGTCCAGCATAGTGCCCGCCCTGCCAGGAGCAGGGGCGCCCCCGCCCCCCAGGACGAGGGCTCTGCGGAAGGACCACAGGAGACCCCCTCGGATTCAGCCGTAGGGGTGTGAGGAACTGCAACTTACTTTTTAAATCTGTCTCTCAAGGTTGTTACAAGAGGGCTTTACCAGTAACTTAAAAGTCAAAAGGGACTTCCCGGGTGGCACTCGTGGGAAAGAACCCTCCGGCTGGTTTTAGGAGACATAAGAGATGTGGGTTCGATCCCTGGGTCAGGAAGATTCCCCTGGAGGAGGAAATGGCAACCCCTTCCAGTATTCTCGCCTGCAAAGCCTCACGGACAGAGGAGCCGGGCAGGCTACAGTCTACGGGGTCGCACACAGTCCGACACGACCGAATCGACTTAGCTTCAGGTTGAGACGGGAAGGGGTAGTGACTGTGGCAGCACGTCTCACCACGCTCCCAGGGGACCTGCTCTGCCCTGGTTCTTGAGCTGCACTAGAATCAACCCAACGAGAGGCCCAAAGGGAGGGAAACTGAGTTTACCAAACACAGGTGTGATGTGGAGGAGATGATCCAGGAAGGGAGCTGCCAAGCCCGTGACAGACCTGTGTCCCGCTCAGGGCCATCCTGGCAGAGCGATGCAGGGGCCCCCAAGACCCCCCGAACCCCAGACCCAGCTGGGGGCAAACAGGATGTGGCTGAGCTGCAAGGACTCTGGCGTGAGCCCCACGTCACGGAGAATCATCGTTTGTTTGTTTTCTGAGTTTCTCTTAAAATAGCCTTTACAGGTCCTGGTCTTTGGTTTTAAAAAACAACTGTTCACCGTAAACAACGTGAAGAGTTCAGAGAAACAAACAGGACGAAAACACGCGCCCGGGTATTTCACCCAGAAGAGCCGCCTCTGATACTTTGGTGGGTTGCCTTCTATTTTAATCCTATTTTCATTGTAAACTGTAAAAACCGCATCATAAATAAATTAAAGGTATCTGTAAAGTTTAAAAGGTAAGAATGCCGGTGGTGATGGTTGTACCACCCTGAATGCTCATCTCAAAACGGGGAATTCTAGGGACTCCCCTGCTGGTCCAGTGGTCGAGATTTTGCTTCCATTGCAGGAGCCGAGGGTTTGATCCCTGGTTGGGGAAGTAAGGCCCCACATGCCATATGGAGTGGCCAGAAAGAGTGTTTGTAAATGGTGAGTTTTAGGTGATGTGAATTTCCCATTAATTAACATCACAGGCTCAGAATGCAGCCAGGCGCTCAGGAACCCCAAGTTCACTGTTTCTTTACTTTTCCTCAGAGTTTTATGTCTTCTGTATTTGCCCTTAAACCAACCATGTCTCAACCTCGTCCGATTTTGGACTTTATATAACGTTAGACTGTGTTTCAGGAAACTTTGCTCAATATTCTGTAATAATCTAAAGAGGAAAGAATTTGAAAAAGGGATAGACACTCGCATATGCATAACTGAGTCACGTTGCTATGCATCTGAAACTTGAGTTCAGTCGCTCAGTCGTGTCCGACTCTGCGACCCCATGAACGGCAGCACGCCAGGCCTCCCTGTCCATCACCAACTCCCGGAGCTCACTCAAACACATGTCCGTTCACGCGGTGATGCCATCCAACCATCTCATCCTCTGCCGTCCCCCTCTCCCCCTTCAATCTTTCCCAGCATCAGGGTCTTTTCCAATGAGTCAGCTCTTCGCATCAGGTGGCCAAAGTATTGGAGTTTCAGCTTCGGCATCAGCCCTTCCAACGACCCTCCAGACCTGAAACTAACACAGTACTAATCCACTGTGCTCCAACATTAAAGAAAAAAAGTTTTTAAGTTTAGACTGTGTGCATCTTCCTTCTCTCAGTACTGCATCTGATGCCCACCCACACTGCCCAGCGCCGCATTCACTGTGGACGGGAGGCCCCCTGCCCCAAAGCTGCATACCCGGCTGGTCACCACCGAGCAGACCTGCCCGCCCAGAGCGGGGCCACCGACACTGGGGACAAGGGAGGGGCTTCTCCAGGGCCTGTCACTGTCCATTGTTCCTACTGGTTTTGTTTTCAAGAATGGAGGCAGTGTAATACTTCCCTGATTATCAAAAGAAGTACACAGGTTCCCCACAAATAAAACAGGGGCAAAGTATAAAGAACGGAAGTTCCCAGCACAGCCTGGAGATCCTTCCAGGCTGGGCCTCACATTCCACGTGGACATCAGGAGGATGCGAGATCGTGGGTGGATGGGGGATAGGCCGAGGACAGACAGTAGACAGAGGGATACACAGACAGGTGATGGACAGACAGACGCTAAGACACCAAGCGAGGGCACAGACGGATGGAGACCCCGTCCTTTGTCACTGACCGCACACCCACACGGGCGTGGTGGGCCAGCTGTCACACTTGCGAACCTGCTGCTCTCTCACACCAGCTGGGTCCCTGCAGCCCCAGGCCCCACACAGCAGACGCCCCGGCTCCACCCCCAGGCAGGAATCCCACCGCCGACTGGGGTGGACCCTCCCTGCAGGGAGCTCATGCTGTCCAAGGCCTTGGGAGACCTGCTTCCAGGAAGACAGCACACACCTCCCCTGCAGAGCCCAGGACCCCGGGGTCCTGGGGAAGGGCCTGCACGGCTTGGACGGGGCGGCCCAGGACGCTGCCCCACCCTGTCCCACCTGGCTCCTGCTCCGCTCTGAGGCGGGGCGCAGAGAGGGGCCCGAGGCCTCTTCCCAGTTCTTGGGAGCACCT
Organism: Redunca redunca; assembly: GCA_006410935.1. Classification (NCBI taxonomy): domain Eukaryota; kingdom Metazoa; phylum Chordata; class Mammalia; order Artiodactyla; family Bovidae; genus Redunca; species Redunca redunca. Next base: position 206,147 of record SJYQ01093191.1, read on the forward strand.
GCCGAGTCCGAACCAGGCCGGAAGCCCCCTCCTCAAGGTGTCCCCAGACCACTCCCCTCCACCTCCGCCTCCGCCTCTGCTCTGTCTCCTGGCAGCAGGGAGCCCCGGTGAGAAGAGAAAGCTCCAGGCTGTGATCCCGGCCCCCGGCTGCTCTGGGAGTGCGTCGGGGGGCGCGGGGGTCACTGGGAGGCCATGAGGGCTGGGGGTCGGGGCTGTGAAGGCACCTCGAGGTCAGCGGGCTGTGGGCCGGGCTCNCTTGGGTGACTTTGAATAGGCTACTTCAATGCTTTATATCTCACTTTTCTCAGATGCAAAATGGTAGTAGTACCTACATCATAGAATTGTTGTTAGGCTGAAGTGAGTTAATATTATTTAAGTTCCTACAAGACTTCTTTCCTCTCCTCCAACCTAGAGCCAATCAACTCCTCACAACTGTGACCTCAACCTTGATGTTACTCCTCTGCTCAAAGTAGGGACCTAAAGGCTAAAGGCTGATGGGTCACAGAACCCTGCTAAATGTCACATGGTCAGTCTCCTGTAGTGGAATGCACACAACATTTGGAATAAGACAGAACTAGATTCAAGTCCAATTTCTGTCACTTAGAAGCTTAGTTTTAACCTTGGTCAATTACTTCTCTCAGCCTCAGTTTCCACACCT
>SJYQ01093192.1:0-14942 GCA_006410935.1 Redunca redunca
TGGCATGCTGCAGTCCATGTGGTTGCAGAGTCAGAAATGACTGAGCAACCAAACTGAACTGAAAGCCATAAAATTGCTAATGCTAAGATGTTTGTTGCCTGTCCATGTAATTGAAGGAAAGTTCATTTTCAGTTATAGGTAACTGAGAATAAATATATGCATTCAAGTTTAAATTCATTCAAACTCAGGTAGCCTGGCTATGAATTCCTGATTTAAAGGGTCTTTAAGAATGGATAAATTAAATTCCACCTTAAACTAGAAGCATCATAACTTAAATCCATGGAAATAAAAACAATTTTCTACAATAATAATTGTTGAAAACACACTAAAAATGCTGGGAATAATTCATTGTCTTTGTATGTGATTTTTCACCACACTTAAGAAAAAAGTGTATAATATAAATATAGTAATGGGCAGTATATATTATTATGAATGTGNTCACGCAGGCAGAAAGCTACCAGAATAAAGATGCAGTGCTGATATTTAAACTGAATTGAAATATATTCTTGTTATTAAAAAAGGTCAAGCTTCAGTTGTTGAGGTAAGTGGGATGAGAAAAGAAAACATGTTTTGAGGCTGTGATTACTCACTCTGTGGAACTTCTAATGTAATACATCAAGGGGCATAGAGTATGATTTGCTGGTGCATGAGTATTTCCAAATATGTGGGAGAGTTCTCTGAAAATTTGCTAGTATTTTTGTACTTTGGGGAGCAGAATCTTTCTGAGCTCACGTATTATAGTACTGCATCTTATTCTTGTCTACTTGACTTTTGTATGCTTAAAAATTTATACATGTGTGTGTGTGTGTGTGTGTGTGTGTGTGTGTCTGTGTGTGTGTTATTAAGCATATGAAATGTTATATGAAAACCTGCAGTTTTAGGAGGGATGGAAACATATGGCGAAGTCTGGTTTAGCAAAAATGTATAGACTAGCTTGTTCCTGCTTCTTTATGCCAAGTAAAACTAAAATTCTGGAAAACATAACCAGCAAACAAAGGTTGTGATGTGGTGTAAAGCTGAACTGATTTGACACTCCTTTGTCGTTCAGTCACTAAGTCTTGTCCAACTTTTTGTGACCCCATTGACGGCAGCACCTCTGTCTTCCCTGTTCTTCACCATATCTTGGAGCTTGCTCAAATTCTTGTCTATTAAGTCTGTGATGCCATCCAACCATCTTGTCCTCTGTCATCCCATTCTCCTCCTGCCTTGAATCTTTCCCAGCATCAGGGTCTTTTCCAAAGAGTCAACTCCTTACATCACATGCCCAAAATCTTGGTGCTTCAGCTTCAGCACCAGTCCTTCCAATGAATATTCACTGATATACCATAACCAAACGAAAAACACAACTGCAAGTTGTTTTATGACTTCTATGCATATGCTGTCCCATGTGATGATCCTGACTCAGAGTGATCTCATGCAATAAAAAATAGATTAATCTCACTTAATCTCTTGATCAAATGAAAGTTCTTGGACAACAGATGAGCCTGACACAACTGCTGAGGTCCAGCCTCAGCAGAGTCCAGGGATATCCTCAGGATGTCAGCAAATGAAGAAAGATAGAGATAGAGATAAGGAAAGAATGACACGGGGTGACCAAGCTTCAGTGAGAAAGGCCCATTTTACTTTATTTTCCTCTGGGCTTTTATACCCTGAGTTGTACATACAGCAAGGTGAAAAATGCAGAGTCAACTCAACATTCCATCAGTAATAACTTTTATCGATATCAGATTCCTTCTTGTAAGAGTCTTATTTTTTGTACATCATCTTCTGTCCCAGAGGTCTGTTGATATTCTATGACGTCTTTCTGATAAATGTTGGTCAGCCAGAACAATAATCTTCCCTTAAAGTGTTTCTTCTTAAATTCTTAGCCTGCGTCACCCTTAAAATACAGAGTTACACTTTTATGGAGCAAAGATTCAGCAGGTTACAGCAAAGAAAGAACTTATTAACTCAAAATCTAATGTTGCTAATGTTAAAGCTGCTGCTCATTATTTCTATATCTTAACTATATGCACTCCCAGGAACACAAAATGGATAAGGGATGTGAGAACTTGGCAGCAAGCATAGGCTCAACAATGTTGCAAGGGTCTGGATAAACCTGCCAAGTAAGCTAGAATGCTAACAGAGGGTTTGAAACACTCCTTTCATGCCCAGGAGATTTATCAACTAGAGCCTTAAGTTAACTCTTTTGGTCAGGGACAGCCCTCTGCTAATGTCAGAAGAGCTGGTGAAAGACATAAAATAATGAGACAGATTCTGGTTTGGGGGTAGATGCTCGAACAGGTCCAGGGGGTCCATCAAATCCTGAGGCCTTGCTTATCAGGACTCTTCCGCATGACCTTATCATGGGTTGGATGGCCCAGGAAGTCCCTCTAGTCCTGCATGACCTTGTCATGGGTGGGATCTCTTGTGCTGGCTCCCAGCACACAACTATTCCCACTAAAAATAAGTGACCATGTGAAATATTTTTCTCTTCTGCTGGCTCACTGACACTTCCCTACTGGACTAAGAGTTGATGGGTGGCACTGGCAAGAATTCTACCACAACAAATTTCCCTTTGCTCCCCTATGTTGATGTCCATATTGTAACTGGAGATACCAAGGCCACAAGGAGCATTGGTAGGGAAGAGCACACCACAAGAAACTACCAGGAAAGTACTATTCCTGTTCCATTTCATGGGTCTGGGTAAGACCAGGACCCTCCTATCATGAATGTATGCCAAGGTGCTTCAGTCATGTCCGAATCTTTGCTTCTCTGTCCATGGGATGCTCTGGGTAAGAATACTGGAGAAGACTGCCATGTCCTCCTCCAGGGATCAAACTCACATCTCCTGCATCTCATGCGTTTCAGGTGGATTTTTTAACCCTGAGCCACAGGGGATGCCTCCTTGCCACTATAACTGCGGTCAAAGAATGTCACCTGCCATATCAGTAAACAAAGGGTATGAGGTCATCAAGTCAATGTGCACCTTAAGGGGATTCAGGATGGAGAGAAATACGACACTGCCTTAGATAGTTAAGGTGTATGTCAAAGGAATACTTTGATTAAGCCCAAACTCTTGTATCTCCCCATTCTTAGAAAAGAGGTAAATTCATTAACTTTAGATGTCTAGTTTTTTTCTTTAATTAACAGTAACCTAACAGCCCCCTGTTTTTTTTGGCTTTGCTTTGTGTGTTTGTTCGCTTTGCAAAAACTTGTAAATATCCTGGCCTCTCATTTACTTCTCCAAAATAGCCTCTCAGAACTATCTGAGAGTCTGTATTCCATGTTTAAGTCCTCAGTAAGTCTTCCAAATAAAACATAATTTTAGATTGGACATATTTTTCAGTTGAATCACAAAAGTCTAACCAGAAAATCCTCTTTGCCCCTTAAGTCCTGAAATATTTTATCTCCCGCTGTTTAAGGTTTCTATTGCTGCTGAAATAAGATACCATAAATTTAGTGCTCTGAAACCATGCAAAATTTATTTTATTACATATCTGGAAGTCAGAGTTCCTAATGTAAGGCTGTTGGCAGTACCATATTCCTTCTGGAGGTTCTAGGAGACAATCTTTCTCTAGCTTTCCAACTTCCAAACTCAATCTGTATTTCTCCCTTCAGCTACAAATTGTATGACTCCAACCTCTGTCTCTGTCTTCACATAGCATTTTCTGATGCTCTTTCCTCCTTTTATATCTTACAGAGACCCTTGTAATTATACTTGCTGTTGTTTAGTAGCTCAGTCATGTCTGACTTTTTGTGATCCCATGGACTGTAGCCCACCAGGCTACTCTCTTAGTGGAATACTCCAGGCAAGAATACTGGAGTAGGTTGCCATTCCCTCTCCAGGGCATCTTCCTAACCCAGGGATCAAAACTGAGTCTCCTACATTGTATGTGATTTCTTTAACATCTGAGCCACAAGGGAAGCTTGGCATATTGGAATCCTAGTTCCTTGACAAGAGATCGAATCAAAGTCCCCTGCTTTGGAAGCATGGAATCTTAACCACTGGACCACCAGGGAATTCCCTGCATCCCACTCAAAGGATCCAGAATAACCTTTTCACCTCAAAATTCTTAATCACACCAAAAAGTCCCTTTTTTCATGTATTGTAACATATTCACATGTCCAGAGATTAGGATGTAGTTGTCCTGGGGGGATATTGTGCCTACTATAGTCTGCCTTTGGTCCCTGATTTTCATATGTTCTCCATGTGTAAACTATATTCACCCCACCCCAACATTTCTGTAAGTCTAAACCCACTTATAGCATCATTTCAAACTCCAAAATCTCATCTATACTGTATCAGCCCCAAAGTCCCAAATGCCCCTACCTCCATGGTATTCTCCAGGCAAGAGTACTGGAGTGGGTTGCCATTTCCTTCTCCAGGGGATCTTCTCAACCCAGGGACCAAACCCGGATCTCCCTCATTCCAGGTAGACGCTTTAACCTCCGAGCCACCAGGGAAACCCAGATATAAGGGAGGATCTGACTATAACCCTCCTGAAACAGAATTCCATTTCCCCAGAAATTCAAGAAACAAGTTAACTGCTCTTAAGAAAAAAATGTGGGTCAGACATAACATTTAAAAGCACAACTGTTTTAAAAGAGAGAAAAAACAAACAAACAAACAAACAAACAAACAAAAAAAAAACAGAAAGAGAGAAATATTCTCAGAAAATTTGAATGTCAGCCTGACAATCCCCATCAGGTTTTAAGCCCTGAGAAGAACCATTTCTAATTCACAGTCCTGTCTTCACACTTTTGGTTCAACCCTCAGAGTCATCCTTTTACATGAAAAGTAGCATGTGCTTTCATCTGAGTAGTTTTATTAGCCATCAACTTACCTGTAGAGTTTGGGAGTTTGACAGCCTTACTTTATCTTGTCCTGTCCTTGTCCCTCTCCGTGCAAGCTGGAAATGTTCCCACTGTTACAACATTCACAAGAACATTTTGGGTCACACATGTATGTGTCAATAAATCATTTAATTAGATGCAAAACTGGTCCATAGATCATTCCTAGATAATCTCATCTTTGTTTCTGGCTTTTAATTGAGAGGAATCTGCGAATGGGATGCCTAATCTCCTCAAAGAACCTTTAGTGCAACAGGACATTTTGTCCCTTTTGAAGCACTTTCAGAGAACGGTGCAATCTACCTATCTCTGTCTGGTTACAGGTAGTGCTTATTTAGTAACATGCAATTGATAAATAAACTATAATTGATGAGTACTGATAATTGATGAGATGCAGCTCTGTTTGGAAACAGAAGCTTGTTATGTACCTCTGAAGGGGACATGACAAACAGGTGGTGTCTCCAAAGCATGACTTCTTTAATCAATCTTCTAATTTTAGCATCTTTTGAAATCAGGATAAGTGAGGTTCTCCAGACATCAAAACCCTTGATTCCTATTTTCTTAATGGCTCTTCCTTAATTCATTTCTTTCATATTATAGTGAAAACAGCAAGAGTAAATCAGGCTTCATCTTAAAGACTGCTTAAAAATATTTATGACTAATCCTTATATATCACTGAAAAATTCTTCTTTTTATATAATTCTAAGATACGGTTCAGCTAAGCTTTCTACCATTACAAAATTAAAAAAAAAAAAAAAAAAGTCTTCCTTTCCAATAGCATGGTCCCCATTTTCTTCTGAATCCTCACCTGCAGTCTTTTTAATACCTATTTTCAATGATTAGCAGCAACCTCTATACAACAGTTCAGATATTCTTTAACATGTTTTCTCTTCCATGATCTTTACTTCTGAGCTCTCAGCAGCAGGGACCTTAATATCCATGCTTGTTCAGATAGCCTGTTTTTGATTAACTAAATTTTCTCTAGGAAAATATAACTTTTATCTATTATTTTCTACACTTTCACTAAGTATTCACTCACTAGCATATCCGTATTTCTACTAAGAGTCTCTTCAAAGAAATTGAGTTTTGTTTTGTTTCGTGTTTAATCATGTTTCTTACAATTCTTTCAGCCTCAACTCATTACCCAATATCAAAGCCACTTACACATTTTTAGTCTTTGTAATAGCAGTATCCCACTTCATTAGTCATTGATGCTATAAAATTACCAAAATATTGTGGTTTAGAACAATTCAAATTTGTTATCTTACTATTTTGGGGTCACAAATGTTAAAATCAGTAAGTGCATGGCTACATTTCTTTTGGAGGCTCTATGTAGTAACTGGGGGCTTTCTAGAGAGTACAGTGGTAAAGAAGCCATGTGCCAAAGTAGGAGATGCAAGAGATGGGGGCTCAATTGACCCCTGGGTTGGGAAGATTCCCTGAAGGAGGAAATGGCAACCCGTTCTAGGATTCTTATCTGGGAAATACCAAGGACACAGAAGACTGTTATGTTACAGTCCATGAGGTCAAAAAGACTTGGACACAGATGAGTAAATGAGCACACAAACACTCACATACACACACACACGGAAGAATTATTTTCTTACCTTTTTCAGGTTCTAGGGCACACTTGAAATTCTTGGCTTGTGACTCTCTTCCATTTCAAAGTTTACCACACCCAGTTCCTTGTCTGTTGTGTATCCTCTGACTCCCTGTCTCCCTTTTCAGTTGTTTAGGGATTCTGATGATTATATGGACTTATGCATATCATCCAAGATATTTTTCTCATCTCACTACCCATGACTTCAGTTCAGTTTGGTCGCTCACTCCTGTCCAACTCTTTGAGACCCCATGGACTGCAACACGTCAGTCCTCCTTGTTCAGCATCAACTCTTGGAGTATTTTTTTCAAACTCATGTTCATGGAGTCAGTGATGCCATCCAAACATCTCACCCTCTGTTGTCCTCTTCTCCTGCCTTTAATCTTTCCCAGGATCAGGGTCTTTTCAGATAAGTCAGTTCTTTGCAGCAGGTGGCCAAAGTACTGGAGCTTCACCTTCAGCATCAGTCCTTCCAATGAATATTCAGGACTCAGTGCCCCTAGGATTGACTGGTCTGATCTCCTTGCAGTCCAAGGGACTCTCAAGAGTCTTCTCCAACACTACAGTTCAAAAGCATCAATACTTCATTAGCGCTCAGCTTTCTTTATTGTCCCATAACTTAGTCACATCTTTAAAATCCTTTTACAATGTATTATGCTTACAGGTTTCAGTAGTTAGGACATTAACATCTTTTAGGGGTATTTTTCTGCCTACCATAACCACCTAGAGACCTTGGACAGTTCAGCCTGAAGGAAACCCCTCTCCATATAATTGAAGAAATTAAAGATAACCTGGCAATGTCTCTAAAGATGAAAATATTTTTGGAATTAAGAACATATGGTTAGACAGGACATGCATCTTAAACCTAAGTAGAGTGAATTCTTACAAAAATAAAATATTTGAATAAGACCCAAGTCAAATGATGCAATAAACAAAATGTTCATGCAATCATAAAAATATCACTCATCTTTCTAAGAAATTGGAAAAAATCACAATAGTTGTCAACACCAAGGATAAGTCAGATCTGGGATGTATGTGACAAGTGTTTTAAAAAGTCATTTAAAAAATTTTTCAACAATAAAGTTTCTCCTGAAACAAAAACAAAACTCTCAGCAAATTCATATGTTGCAAAAAAATGTAAATTACAGAAAAAATACAAAATTTTACTGAATTTTTACTATGAAAATTTTCCAAAATCGGTTCAGTAGTAGTCTGGAAATGACATAGATAGGGTCAGTAAACTTGTGGAAAGGTAAATATAATTCACATAATCTGAAAAAATATGGAACCTAAAAAATGAACAAAGCTTTAAGAGCAATTTGTTAACAGCAAAATGTGCACTGTTGGTATCATCAGAGTCATGGAGAAAAGAAGGAGAATATACAATATGAAAGGGGGTCTGGAGAAATAATTACTGAAGACATCCCACATTTAGAGAAATACCTCACAGTTTCTAAACATCTAACCAACCCTAAAGTGATAAAATCAAAATAATTCCAGCCCAGATATATCATAATTCAATGCTTAAAACTAAAGACAAAAAATTTTGGAAAGCAGCCAGAAGGAAATGCCACATTACTTATACTGCTACTGCTAAGTCACTTCAGTCGTGTCTGACTCTGTGTGACCCCATAGACGGCAGCCCACCAGGCTCCCCCGTCCCTGGGATTCTCCATTACTTATAGGGTGATATTAATTTGAGTAGTTCCTATTAAGAATTACAGAGGCAGAAAGAAGTTGCACAATCTCTTGCAAATGCTGAATGCTAAATGTAAAGTTCTGTTTATCTTTAATTTTTTATTTTTTGAAACTATCCTTCAGGAATGACAGAGAAATGAAGATGTTTTTATATAACAGACCTGTTCTTAAAGATTCGCTAACTCAAAGCCTTGGAAATAAGAATCACAATGTTCACAGTAGGATCTGGGATGGGTCCCTCTATTTGTATCTATTTTCTGTTTGGAAAAGAGTTCTATTTCTTTGGAAAAGTAGTTCTGTCTCCTCCTCCAACAGCCTTTATGGAAGAGGTAGCACAGTAAATTTATGTAATACTCACCTTGGCAAATGTAATCTGCTTTAGTTAAATATGATTTTCAGATTATGTTACTGAAATACAAGTCTAAAAAGATAAAAATAATAGAATAATCTGTCAAGGCAGGCTTTAAGTTTTCAGTGACTGTGCCACTCGGCAGAAGCTAACATTTCTTTAGCTAAACACAGGATTTCCTTGAAATCAAGGATAATGGGATGGTATTTGAGTAGTCTTTATAATGATCTTGATTAAGAATTAATTTAGATCATTTTCACTATCATTATTCAGAATTCTTTATCAGGTAGATTCCCTGTCTCTTCCTCTTTTGTTTGGCTTGGTGGGCATTTATCCTGTTCCTTTACCTGCTGGGTATTCCTCTGTCTCTTCATCACGTTATATTGCTGAGTTTGGGGTGTCCTTTCTTTATTCTGGCAGTTTGTGGAGTTCTCTTTATTGTGGAGTTTCCTTGCTGTGGGTGGGGTTGTACAGGTGGCTTGTCAAGATTTCTTGGTTAAGGAAGCTTGTGTCATTGTTCTGGTGGGTGGAGCTGGATTTCTTCTCTCTGGAGTGCAAAGAAGTGTCGAGTAATGAGTTATGAGATGTCAGTGGTTTTGGAGTAACTTTAGGCAGCCTGTATATTGGAGCTCAGGGTGTGTTCCTGTGTTGCTGGAGAATTTGCATGGTATGTCTTGCTCTGGAACTTGTTGGCCCTTGAGCGGTGCTTGGTTTCAGTGTAGGTATGGAGGTGTTTGATACTGCTGCAGCTGCTGCTGCTGCTGCTCCTAAGTCACTTCAGTTGTGTCCAGCTCTGTGCGACCCCAGAGATGGCAGCCCACCAGGCTCCCCCGTTCCTGGGATTCTCCGGGCAAAGAACACTGGAGTGGGTTGCCATTTCCTTCTCCAATGCATCAAAGTGAAAAATGAAAGTGAAGTTGCTCAGTCGTGTCCAACTCTTAGCGACCCCATGGACTGCAGCCTACCAGGCTCCTCCGTCCATGGTATTTTCCAGGAAAGAGTACTGGAGTGGGGGCGTTTGATGACTTCCTGTCAATTAGTATTCCCTGGAGTCAGGAGTTCTCCGGTGTTCTCAGGGTTTGGACTTAAGCCTCCTGCTTCTGGTTTTCAGTCTTATTTTTACAGTAGTCTCAAGACTTCTGCTTCTATACAGCACCATTGATAAAACATCTGGGTTAAAAATGAAAAGTTTCTCCACAATGAGGGACACCCAGAGAGGTTCACAGAGTTACATGGAGAAGAGAAGACAGAGGAGGGAGTTAGAGGTGACCTGAATAAGATGAGGTGGAATCAACAGAGATGGCTAACAAACACATGAAAAGATGCTCAACATCACTCATTATCGGAGAAATGCAAATCAAAACCACAATGAGGTACCATTTCATGCCAGTCAGAATGGCTGCGATCCAAAAGTCTACAAGCAATAAATGCTGGAGAGGATGTGGAGAAAAGGGAACCCTCTTACACTGTTGGTGGAAATGCAAACTAGTACAGCCACTATGGAGAACAGTGTGGAGATTCCTTAAAAAACTGGAAATAGAACTGCCTTATGACCCAGCAATCGCACTGCTAGGTATACACACCAAGGAAACCAGAATTGAAAGAGACACGTGTATCCCAATCTTCATCACAGCACTGTTTATAATAGCCAGGACATGAAAGCAACCTAGGTGTCCATCAGTAGATGAATGGATAAGAAAGCTGTGGTACGTATACACAATGGAGTATTACTCAGCCATTAAAATGAATGCATTTGAATCAGTTCTAATGAGGTGGATGAAACTGGAGCCTATTACACAGAGTGAAGTAAGCCAGAAAGAAAAAAACCAATACAGTATACTAACGCATATATATGGAATTTAGAAAGATGGTAATGATAACCCTGTATGCGAGATAGCAAAAGAGACACAGATGTATAGAACAGTCTTTTGGACTCTATGGGAGAGGGAGAGGGTGGGATGATTTGGGAGAATGGCATTGAAACACGTATAATATCATATATGAAATGAATCGCCAGTCCAGGTTCGATGCATGATACTGGATGCTTGGGGCTAGTGCACTGAGACGACCCAGAGGGGTGGTATGAGGAGGGAGGAGGAAGGGGGTTTCAGGATGGGGAACACGTGTATACCTGTGGCAGATTCATGTTCAGTTCAGTTCAGTCGCTCAGTCGTGTCCGACTCTTTGCGGCCGATTGAATAACAGCACGCCAGGCCTCCCTGTCCATCACCAACTCCCGGAGTTCATTCAGACTCGCATCCATTGAGTCAGTGATGCCATCCAGCCATCTCATCCTCTCTCGTCCCCTTCTTCTCCTGCTCCCAATCCCTCCCAGCATCAGAGTCTTCTCCAATGAGTCAACTCTTCACATGAAGTGGCCAAAGTACTGGAGTTTCAGCTTTAGCTTCATTCCTTCCAAAGAAATCCCAGGGTTGATCTCCTTCAGAATGGACTGGTTGGATCTCCTTGCAGTCCAAGGGACTCTCAAGAGTCTTCTCCAACACCACAGTTCAAAAGCATCAATTTTTCAGCGCTCAGCTTTCTTCACAGTCCAACTCTCACATCCATACATGACTCATGTTGATGTATGGCAAAATCAATACAATATTGTGAAGTAATTAACCTCCAATTAAAATAAATACATTTATATTAAAAATAAAGACTTTGCATATAAAAAAGAATTAATTTATTCAAGATTTTGTGTTTCTTACCTATGATATCTAAGATTTTATTTCATACATTAGAATTAGTGAAGCAATGATCATATTGAATATAGCATGTTATTTTAATCTCTACTTAACATGTTTTACAGTTATTTACAAACTGAAGAGAATCAAAAGGAACTGCTCATTGACTGACCAATCTCCTTGTGTGCATTGGTTAACTGCTATAACAAGAGAGTCCCAGATCTAAGTGAAATAATAAAACAAATGTTTGTTTTATTTAGATCAAAATCAAGGAAAACGTTTCTGATCAGGTAGCTCCCCTAAGAAGCCCTCCTTGAAGTGGGAGTGAAGGTCACTAGGTGATGCCATGTTGTACCTCTGTGATCCTGGGGCTTCTGGTTGACCCCAACATCATTGAGTAATGAAGTCAGAGAGAAGAGAGCATAAGGAAATCAAACAATACAATTAACTGGAAACTGGAATTGACACATGTTACATCAGACAAATCCAAGTCTGTGGCCACATCTGTAAGATACCAGAAACGAGGAGATAAGATAAAATATATTTTCTGTATGGCAGCCAGTTTCCAGGAAGAGATCCTTATCATGGAAGGGAAATGAATCTCTACTGTTACTCAGTAATCTAGTTTTTCAATTCAGTTCAGTCTCCCAGTCATGTCCAACTCTTTGCGACCTTATGGACTGCAGCACACCTGGCCTCTCTGTCCATCACCACTCCCAGAGCTTTCTCAAACTCATGTCCATCTAATCAGTGATGCCATCCAATCATCTCATCCTCTGTCGTCCCAGTCTCCTCTTTCCCAGCATCAGGATCTTTTCCAGTGAGTTAGTTCCTCACATCAGGTGGCCAAAGTATTGGAGTTTCAGCTTCAGCATTAGTCCTACTAATGAATATTAAGAAATGGTTTCCTTTAGGATTGACTGGTTAGATCTCCTTGCACTCCAAGTGTCTCTCAAGAGTCTTTTCTGACACTACAGTTCAAAAGTACAAATTCTTTGGTGCTCAGCTTTCTTTATAGTCCAAACCTCCAGTTCAAAATCTCTGTTGTAAACTAAAACATAAACTCAGGAATTTGGCTTTCAGGACTATGCTATACTATTCTGTCATTCAAAAATATACAATAATACATACATCATATATTATAATATAGTAAATATATTAATGCTTCCCTGGGGCTCAGATTATAAATAATACGCCTGCAATGTGGGAGACCAGAGTTAGATCCTTGGGTTGGGAAGATCCCTAGGAGTAGGGCATGCCTATCCACTCCAGTAATCTTTCCTGGAGAATTCCCATGGACAGAGGAGGGAGGGGGGTTCAGGATGGGGAACACGTGTACACCTGTGGCAGATTCATATGCAGTTCAGTTCAGTCACTCAGTTGTGTCCGACTCTTTGCGGCCCAATGAATCACAGCAAGCCAGGCCTCCCTGTCCATCACCAACTCCCGGAGTTCATTCAGACTCGCATCCATCGAGTCAGTGATGCCATCCAGCCATCTCATCCTCTGTCGTCCCCTTCTTCTCCTGTCCCCAATCCCTCCCAGCATCAAAGTCTTCTCCAATGAGTCAACTCTTCGCATGAGGTGGCCAAAGTACTGGAGTTTCAGCTTTAGCATCATTCCTTCCAAAGAAATCCCAGGGCTGATCTCCTTCAGAATGGACTGGTTGGATCTCCTTGCAGTCCAAGGGACTCTCAAGAGTCTTTTCCAACACCACAGTTCAAAAGCATCAATTATTCAGCGCTCAGCCTTCTTCACAGTCCAACTCTGACATCCATACATGACTATTGGAAAAACTATAGCCTTGACTAGACAGACCTTAGTCAGCAAAGTAATGTCTCTGCTTTTGAATATGCTATCTAGGTTGATCATAACTTTTCTTGCAAGGAGTAAGTGTCTTTTAATTTCATGGCTGCAGTCACCATCTGCAGTGATTTTGGAGCCCCCCAAAATAAAGGCTTTCACTGTTTCCACTGTTCCCCCATCTATTTCCCATGAAGTGATGGGACCAGATGCCAAGACCTTCGTTTCCTGAACGTTGAGCTTTAAGACAACTTTTTCACTCTCCTCTTTCACTTTCATCAGGAGGCTTTTTAGTTCCTCTTCACTTTCTGCCATAAGTGTGGTGTCATCTGAATATCTGAGGTTACTGATATTTCTCCCAGCAATCTTGATTCCATCTTGTGCTTCTTCCAGCCCAGCACTTCTCATGATGAACTCTGCATAGAGGTTAAATAAGCAGGGTGACAGTATACAGCCTTGACGTACTCGTTTTCCTATTTGGAACCAGTCTGTTGTTCCATGTCCAGTCTAACTGTTGCTTCTTGACCTGTATACAGATTTCTCAAGAGGCAGGTCAGGTGGTCTGGTATTCCCATCTCTCTCAGAATCTTCCAGTTTATTGTGATCCACACAGTCAAAGGCTTTGGCATAGTCAATAAAGCAGAAATCAATGTTTTTCTTGAACTTTCTGTCTTTTTCCATGATCCAGCAGATGTTGGCAATTTGATCTCTGGTTCCTCTGCCTTTTCTAAAACCAGCTTAAACATCAAGAAGTTCATGGTTCATGTATTGCTGAAGCCTGGCTTGGAGAATTTTGAGCATTACTTTACTAGCATGTGAGATGAGTGCAATTGTGCAGTAGTTTGAGCATTCCTTGGCATTGCCTCTCTTTGGGATTGGCATGAAAACTGGCCTTTTCCAGTCCTGTGGCCACTGCTGAGTTTTCCAAATGTGCTGGCATATTGAGTGCAGGACTTTCACAGCATCATCTTTTTGGATTTGAAATAGCTCAACTGGAATTCCATTACCTCCACTGGCTTTGTTCTTAGTGATACTTTCTAAGGCCCACTTGACTTCACATTCCAGGATGTCTGGCTCTAGATGAGTGATCACACCATCCTGATTATCCGGGTCATGAAGATCTTTTTTGCACAGTTCTTCTGTGTATTCTTGCCACCTCTTCTTAACATCTTCTGCTTCTGTTAGGTTCATACTATTTCTGTCCTTTATCAAGCCCATCTTTGCATGAAATGTTGCCTTGGTATCTCTAATTTTCCTGAAGAGATGTCTAGTCTTCCTCATTCTGTTCTTTTCCTCTATTTCTTTGCATTGAATCCCGAAGAAGGCTTTCTTATCTCTTCTTGCAATTCTTTGGAACTCTGCATTTAGATGCTTATATCTTTCCTTTTCTCCTTTGCTTTTCACTTCTCTCCTTTTCACAGCTATTTGTAAGGCCTCCCCAGACAGCCATTTTGCTTTTTTATGTTTACATTATTGTGAAATCTACTATGTGTGCAATAGCATTATGTCTCAGAAAAACAATNCTATTTGTAAGCCCTCCCCAGACAGCCATTTTGCTTTTTTATGTTTACATTATTGTGAAATCTACTATGTGTGCAATAGCATTATGTCTCAGAAAAACAATGTACAGACCTTAATTAAAAACACTTCAGTGCTAAAAATACTGTCATCTGAGCCTTCAGTGAGCTATAATCTTTTTGTAGTAGCATTAGCAACAGTCACTAATCGCAGAGCACCATAACAAATATAATAATAATGAAAACATTTGAAATATTATGAGAATTACCAAAATGTGAGACAGAGACAGAAAGTGAGCAATTGGAAAATGGCCATCTGTAGATTTGAGTGATGTGTGATCATCACACACCTTTCATTTAAAACAAAGAAGCACAACATCTGTGAAGTGGAAAAGAAAATCGCAATATTCCTGCATATGTGTGTATAAATAGTGTAGTATAATGGTATTTGGTGT
>SJYQ01093192.1:14954-30819 GCA_006410935.1 Redunca redunca
TTACTAGGATTTCAGTAAAAATAGGGTATTATTTTACTATTAAATAAAAAAATCAATAAAAGAAATCGTCTCAACCAGTATAAAATGATGATTCATTAAAATGATATAAGATATCTTATAGAACACAAATGTGAAGATGAAATATGCCTATGATGAGTGAAAAGAAAGCAGAGGAAAAGAAATTGTAAAATAGAAACAAATGGAAATTCAAGATTAGGGCTTCCCTGTGGCTCAGATGGTAAATAAAATATACCAGATTTTAAATAATAATAATAATAATTAACTGGATAAGTTTAACAGCATACTATATGGCAAAGAACAAAAGTGAGTTTTAAAATCGGGCTATAGAATGTTTAATTTTGTAAATGGTAACATAGAGGGTTATTTTAAGAAAGTAATAGACATGGGGCAATTAGTAGCTTATTTGGAAAATGTCCAATTAAATCAATCTATAGGCAAATGCTTTAAATAATATGTATAAATATGGTTTTATCTAATTTATCACTATAATGGCATATTTCAATCTTTCCTCCATATCTTTGATGATGACTTTCTTTTTGATATATTTTATAAAAATTTTGAAAATGAAATTTTCTTAGCTCCAAATTTAAATTGATTTAAGATAGGAAACCCAAAAGTATTTTGTAAGAGGAAAAGAGTGGATATAACACTCATCATATTCTGAGAGATACCCAGGAAAGAACTTTTTCCATTGGATTTTTATTGCAATATACCATAATAATGCTAAAGGTTATAACAAACAAGAAAGACATGTGTGCATGCATGCTAAGTCCCTTCAGTCATGTCTGACTCTTTGAGACTCCATGGACGATAGCCTGCCAGGCTCCTCTGTCCATGGGGTCTCTAGGCACATATACTGGAGTTGGTTGTCATTCCTTCCTCCAGGGGACTCTTCCTGACCCAGGAATCAAACCTGTACCTCCTGAGTTGCAGGCAGATTCTTCACTGCTGAGACCCAGGAAAGCCTGAAGCAAGAAAGACAATATGATTTAAGAGTTTGTTGTTTACAGAACTCTGATGATATGCATTTGTGATTATATACTGATATTTAGTTTGTGTCAAGCTTCAAGAAGGGAACATATGAACATACATAAACAAACACATACATAAATAGATGCATAAACAAACACATCAAGATTTTGAAATAAAATTTCTAATTTTATCTAGATAGCAGTGAAGACTTTAGTAAAACCTGTGCACTAAAACTTTATATAGACAATATAAATGTATACATACCTCAAATTTGATACTTCCCTGGTAGCTCAGATGGTAAAGAATCTGCCTGCAATGCAGGAGACCTGGGCTCCATCCCTGGGTTGGTAAGATCTCCTGGAGAAGGGAATAGCAACCCACTCCAGTGTGATTGCCTGGACAATCTCAGACAGAGGAGCCTGGTGGGATACAGTCCACGAGGACACAGAATCAGACATGACTGAGCAACTAACAATTCCACTTCCACACCTCAAATTTACACTTAAAAGTTGAAGAAAACTAACCATGGTATTTATTTGATAAGAAAATTAATAAATGTATAATACTTAAAACTTTATAATGAAATTAAAATATTTGAATTTGATTCTTATGCAATATTAGAAAAATCTTTAGGGCATATAAGCAGAATTTCTGTCATAAAGCTTACTATTTCTATAATCAAAACCAAGATGATAATCTCACAGCACAGTTTACAAGTTTCTCACAGGACAGGAAAGAAACCTAGATGTCCATCGACAGAAGAGTGGATAAAAATTGTGGTACATATATACAATGGAATATTACTCAGTGGTGAAAATGTACACATTTGAATCAGATTTAATAAGGTGGATGATCCGAGAATGTATTATACAGAGTGAAGTAAGTAAGAAAGAGAAAAACAAATATCATATATTAATGCATATATATATGTAACCTGGAGACATGGTACTGATGAAGCTGTTTTCAGGACGGCAATAGAGATGCAGACCTAGAGGACGGATTTGCGGCCACAGTGGGGAAAGGAGAGGGTGGACATGCTGATAGAATAGCACTGAAACAGACACATTGCCATATGTAGCACTAGATGGTCAGTGGGAACCTGCTGTGTGACACAGGGAGCTCACATCCCATGCTCTTTGTCAACCTAAAGGGGTGGTGTAAGGTGCGAAGAGGCAGAGAAGTGCAATATAGAGAAATATGTAGACATACAGCTGATTCATATTGGTGCATGGCAGAAACCAATACAACATTTTAAAGCAATTATCCTCCAATTAAAAATAAATAAACTAAAAAAAAGCAAGATGATAATCTGAATGTCTAAGACTTAAACCATCTTCTTAGTAAACAGTGGAGGGGATTCATATTTTTAAGAAAAAGAGTATAAATTTGAGATTCAGTTGGAATATAAAAAAATTTAAATCACTTTAGTGACATGCCAAAAAGCTTTGCATATTAACTGTATATGATTTGATGGGTTTGTAGAAAGGGCTTCCCTGGTAGTTCACCTGGTAAAGAATTTGCTTGCAATGCAGGAGATCCTGATTCAATTCCTGGGTCAGGAAAATTCTCTGGAGAAGTGATCGGCTTACCCATTCCAGTAATCTTGGTCTTCCCTGGTGGCTCCGATGGTAAAGAATCTGCCTGCAATGTGGGAGACCGGGGTTTTATCCCTGGTTTGGGAAGCTCAAGAGTCAGATATAATTAAGCACAGCATATCTGCAAAAACATCGTCAGAATCTGTGCCACAAACATATCTATCATCTTCAAAAGTTTGTTCTCATCTTCTTTATTATTATTTTAATTTTATGAAAAGAACATACCATAAGATCTATTTTCTTAGTAGGTTTTTGGGTGTAAGTCACTAAATTGTTTCTGAGTATTTGTGACCCCAAGAACTGTAACCTACCAGGCTCCTCTGTCTATGGAATTCTGTAGGCAAGAATACTGGAGTGGGTTGATATTTCCTTCTCTAGCAAATCTTCCCAACCCAGGGATCACTCTCAGATCTTCTACATTTCAGGCAGATTCTTTATCATCTGAGCCACCAAGGAAACTTAAGTTTCCAAGTAAACAATATTATATTATTAACTATAGGTACTATGCTTATCATACAGCATAGTGTATCATCACATTTACTAACACTTCTGAGTTACTCCCTACTTCTAAGCTCTGGCAACCACCACCCTATGATCTGCTTCTATGAGTCTGACTACTTCAGATACCTCATATAAGTCATATTTTATAACAACTATCCTTCTGTTTCTGGATGTTTTACTTAGCGTTGTGTCCTCCAAGTTTATCTATACTGTCACAAGTGGCAGAATGTACTTCTGGAAGACTGAGTAGCTTTCCATTTTATGTATTATACATACTACATTTCCTATATTCAGTTAACAATCAGTGTACATTTAGGTTATTTCCATGTCTTGCTTATTGTGAATAATACTGAAATAAACCTGGGATGGGCTTCCCTCATGTCTCAGTGGTAAAGAGTTCACTTGCCAGTGCAGGAAATGTAAGTTAAGTTCCTCGGTTGGGAAGATCTCCTATAGGAGGAAATGGCAACCCACATCAGTAGTCATGCCTGGGAATTACATGGACAGAGGTGCATGGTGGGATACAGTCCATGAGGTTGCAAAAGAGTCAGACATAACTGAGTGACTAAACAACAGCCAAACCCGGGAGGAGAGATCTTTCTTTGAGCCCCTGCTTTTAATTTCTTCAAATATATACTCATAAGTGAGACTGCTGGGTCACATAGTAATTCTATTTTTAATGTTTTGGGAAATCTCTATATGTTTTCCATAGAGGTTGCACTGATTTACATTCCCATCAACAGTATACAAAGTTTCTCTTTATGTCATATCCTCACTGCACTTACTTTTTTCTTTTTTCTTTTTTTGGATAACGAACATACTAAGAGATGTAAGGTGGTATCTTACTGTGGTTTTGAACTGTATTTCCCAGACTCTCACTGCTGACTGGTGATGTGGAGCATATTTTATATATCTATTGGCCATTCGTATATCTTCTTTGAAGAAATGTCTTTTCAGGGCCTTTGCACATTTTTCAATGAGGTTTTCTTTTGCTACTGAGTTGTATGAGTTCCTTACAAATGTTAGATTTTAGTCCTTATATAAGATACATGCCTTGCAAATATTTTCTCCCACTTTGTTTTTTCATTGTGATGCTGTTTCTTTTGCTATTCAGAAACTTTCTAATTCCCACTTGTCTAATTTTGCATTTGCTGTCATCAGTGTCAGATGGCAATTTTTTTAATTGTTTTAAATATACACACTGAAAAATAACATTAAAAGCAATGAGGAAATAAAAGCAAAATTTGATATAAAATACAAAGGAGTAAGAAAAAAGAAAGTGAAAAATAACTGTACTACAGAGGTAATATAAGAGTAATAACCATTGTTGTTTCAGAAGAAAAAAGCAAAAGGAGTTCTGGAAAGTACTTCGTGCATTGAAGATTTTGTGATCATTTGGAGAAAAGTAGGAGGCAGTGGGCAGCTCTATACGTTCCTCTGCTATAAAGCTGTAAAGGTGGGGTATTTTTGGACTCAGTGAGAAAATTCCTTTCTTAGCTCTACAGTTCATACTGTTAATCTTCTAAAGAAATCCAACTGCCATTTTTCCTACTGCCAACATACTTAATTATTGTTGCATAGAGCACAACAATGATAAGATCTGAACAAAACTGATGGCTCAGCATTGCCAGGAAACTTATGTTTTTGCCATGAATTTTTATAAGATGCCAAGAAAGTACTGTTGCGTTGAAAATGCCTGAGACAAATCAGCATATTTTTACAGCACTTACAGACATTTTGATAATTAAAGCGTTCTACCATTCTTCCATATTTCTTCAGTGAGGTTCTTTCGGTGCTTTTTAAAAACATAGAGGATGTATATATCATTTCCAAAGGGTGACATAACTAAGAATACTTGTTTGTTCATGAGTATAGTCAGCTTAACCAGGTAATGCTCCTTTGCA
This sequence comes from Redunca redunca, assembly GCA_006410935.1. Classification (NCBI taxonomy): domain Eukaryota; kingdom Metazoa; phylum Chordata; class Mammalia; order Artiodactyla; family Bovidae; genus Redunca; species Redunca redunca. The sequence continues at coordinate 19,948 of SJYQ01093192.1, forward strand.
TCACTGCATGCTATCTTTGAAAATCAACTGAAAGCTGGAATTTTAACTCAATTACTTTGAACTTCAAGCTTTCAGGGTTATTTGGATTTATTGAATACATTTGCCATGTTAATTTTTAATATATTAATTTTCTTATTGAATAAAAATTAATTATTGTACTCATGTTCATTTCTAGGCAATATGTTACAAGTAGTATTATACAGATGGATAAGAATAGGCCTTGCTCTTTGGTGAATTATTACTCAATTGAAGAGGTTGACATATAAATCTACATTTTAAAATTAAGTTATTAAGTAAGTATGAAGTCAGAGTCAAGACTTAAGCAACACAGAGCTTGGGACATTAAAGACAAAGTCACAAGTTTAGGAAAGATTTTCATGTACATATGATGACATTTATATTTTTCAGATAATTGAAAGTGTTATTGAGGTAAAGACAAAGGAAAAAATGAAGAAGCTCTGTAAGAGCATAATAAAAAGCACCAATGCATTATAATATGTGATGTAGGTTTTTTGCAGTTGTTTAGTGCCTAAGTTGTGTCCAACTCTTTATAACCCCATGGACTGTAGCCTCCCAGGCTCCTCTGTCTATGGGATTTTCCAGGCAAGAATACTGGAGTGGTTGTCATTTCCTTTTCCAGGGAATCTTTCCCACACAGGGATCGAACCCACATCTCCTACATAGGCAGGTGAATTCTGTTGAGCCACCAGGGAGGCAGACACAAATGCTTAATATTTAAGGAAAAGAATGTGAAAAGATAAGCCTGATGGGACAAGTAGCATTGAGCTTTGTTGGAGCCTTGTGTGATATGTGAAACATTAAATGTTATTCAATTTGTGATAGAGAGCAATATGCCTGTAGAGAGGAATAAAATGAACCACTTGGCTGTAATATGAGAGAAGAATTTAAGCACTGAAATTAGAACAGAATAAATGTATGTCAATAATGACGTATACATGCTTGCATGTTTAGTAAATAAATGCATAAGTAAAGCATGCATATATGTAATAAAACATTTTTTTTGTTTACTAAATGAAATCATACATCTTAGCTTTCAGTTCAGCTAAGTTCAGTTCAGTCACTCAGTCTTGTCTGACTTTGTCACCTCATGAACTGCAACACACTAGGCTTTCCTGTCCATCACCAACATATTAGCTTTATTTTTTTTAAAAAATTTTTAAACATCATTTTCTTAAAGATAAATAAATATGTTCGGTTTTCAGGTGAAGAATCTGAAACTCAGAAAATCTGGGTAATTAAACATGCAAGCGTCTATGTATCACTATTGATGTATGATTATTCTGTTCTAGTGTCATATCCCTTCAATTCTTCTCTCATGTTATAACAATAGCCTCTCAAGGACTTTTTATTATAAACAAACCAACTGGTGTTGCATATAGAGAACACATGCAAACATTTTCACTTGTTAAGGGTATGTGTGAGTAGATAAAGGAATAACTGTTATGATAAATATTCTTGAACAGTAATACAAAAATGAAAAGAAAAAGCGTGGAGAAGAAAAACTGACTTCTTTCTCGATTCCTCGAGGGAGATCACAGATAGAGAAAGTTCCTTTTCCTTCCAACTGGTAGGGTTCCTCAGTGTGATGGATTGCTCCAATTCCAAGTGATATGACAGCAAGGAGAGCAACCCTGAGCTGCTCAGTGGTGAAGGCAGTGCCATGTATTTACAACCAGCATTGCAGGGGAGCAGAGACTTTCCTTTTTATATATCACTTATAAATTGATACACTCCACCAGGCAGTAGTGTTTAAAACTTAATGAAGATGAAAAATTGTGTGTATACTCAAGTGTATACCTGTGTCTATGAGTTAAGTGTATGTTTAACATTGGATTTTCATATTAATAAGCAGTTGACAGGAGCAAAAATTCAAGCACAGGAATATATTTTTATGTTTTTAATTTATTTATTTGCAAACTTTGTATACTGAGAATAAAAACTCAGGAAAAATTATTTATTTAAGTGTTCTTTTCTGAGATTATAGCACATTGTTGCACTGTAAATATACGATATTCTAAGTACTCTAGCTGTTGTCCACAGTTGGCAGATTTTGTAGGGAAAACTATGAGATTCTCAGTTAAAATTTTGAATTTCAGATAAAATATAGATGAATTTTAGTATAAGTATGTATCAAGTGCTTTGTGGGAAAAGTTATACTAAGAAAATATTCATTGTTTATCTGAAATTCAAATTTAACTGAGAATCCTGTATTTTATCTGGCAATCCTAATATTATCTATTCCAGATTTCATTCTCATAAAGAATCATTTTGAGGAAAATGTGAATTATTTCAGTGTGTATATTTGATTATAGAACAAATACTTAGATGGATTAAGTAGATCTTTGAGAATGAGAAAGCTTTTTTTTTTTTTTTTCCCTGCCACTTTATTTCAGTAGAGTCAAGCAGTGAACAATGTTCCATAAAGGTCAATTGGCAACTGTACCATCTGCTCTGGGTCCCTAGAATAAATTTCCTGCTGGGGTCTTGCTACACATGAGCACATGTTGTTTTCACAAAGACCAAAATCTTATATTGTATTCTTGCTTGATCCCTGCTGTGGATGCTGGCTTAACAGCATCAGTAATGCTGTTTCTGGACCTTCATTACGCTGATTGCTGTCAATCCCAGGAATGAAGATTCTATCAAGTTAAAACAACATGAAATGAAATGCTAGAATATATGGATGAACAGATAATACCCCCAGATTACTTTTACCAGACTTGTTTATCCACGTTCTGGGTTATAGGAAAATTGGCTGTTAAAAGGTCCCAGTCACCCCTTTCCCTAGAGAATTGCCCCTGGAAGATTGAAATACCTCAAAGGACATGAGTTGTCTATTGTCCCACCTAGCCACAGTCAGTGAGTAATGGATAATAGGCTGAAACATATTAATATCTCAAGGTGGGAGAAGTTGTGATCCAGTTAATACTCCTGATGTCCGTATAAAGTCAAGCTAAGACTAAACTGCAGATGAAACCACACATTTGCTTGGCTTTTTCTCCTGCTCTTTTCTCACCTATTTCATCTCTACCTCAATAAAAAACTTATGCATATATCATCATCTCAAATTCTGCTTCTGGGCAGCTCAAATCAGGAAAATATTCTATTGTCAGAAAGGAAACTGTTTATTTAGATAAAATCAAATGGGTAGGCCAAAGAATTATCTGTTGAATATAAAACCACATGGAAAAACCATACATCATTAATACTAACTACACTCCCTAGGACCTTTGTATCATCTAGTCTACTGTTCATTCCTTCTAGTGTATTTTTTTCTACTTTGATTATAGTATTATTCATATCTGTTTGGATTTTATTTGTGTTCTGTCTTTGCTACATGCTTCTAGTTTCTCAGTCTGTTCATCCAATCTTCTCCCAAGTATTTTGAAAATCTTTATGAAGCTGAAGTTCCAATACTTTGGCTACCTGATGCAAAGAGCTGAGTCATTGGAAAAGAACCTGATGCTGGGAAAAACTGGGGGCAGCGGGAGAAGAGGGAGACAGGATGAGATGGTTGGATGGCATCACCAACACAATGGACAAGAGTTTGAGCAAACTCTGGGACATAGTGAAATAGAGGGAAGCCTGGCGTGCTACAATCCATGGGGTCACAGCAGAGTTGGACACAATTCAGTGACTGAATAAAAACAATTTTCTTAGGTAGATTACTTATCTCTATCTTATTCAGCTCTTCAACTGGGGATTTATCTTTGTTCTTTGCTTTGGGATATATTCCTCTGTTTCCTTGTTTTGCCTTATTTGCTGTTTTTATTTCTATGTATTTTTGGTATCTTGGTTACCTCTTGGAGAAGTGACTTTTTGTAGGAAACTTCCAATGTGTTTCAGAAGCACACTCCCCTCTGGTCACCAAAGCTGTGTTCTCTAGTGGTGTCACCTACATGGGCTGAGTGGGTCATTTTGTTTTAGTAAACTGACTCCTCTGACTCCTCTGACTGGTTTCCTAATCATGGCTAGCCTTTGACTGGACTGGTTGCCAGGTCTTGTCTGGCAGGCAGGGCCGGTCATGAGATAGCTAGCTAACTGCAGAACCCTGGGGTTCCCAGTTCTAGTGTTTACTCGCTGGTGGGTAGTACTTGCTTCTGACTTGCCTGACTGTGGGGTCTGGGATATCCTAAAGCTGTTATCCACTTGCTGTTGGGTGGGGCTAGATCCTTGGGAAGTTGGCTCAGGTGTACAAGGTGTCTCAGAGCTGATATCAACCTGCGGGCCAGCTGGTCTGGGGCCCAGGGAGTGCCCAGGCTAATGCCAGACTGCTGGTGTTGGAGCCAGCTCCTGGGGTCTTTGGCTGTCAAGTCCTGGAGATCCCAGAGCTAGTGTAGACCTGCTGGTGATTAAGGCTGAGTTTTGACATCTGGCTTGGGAGTTGGGGTGGGGGATGTTCCTGTGGCTAGCACTTGTGTACTGATTTATGGGGCCAGGTCCTGGGAGGGTAGTGGGCTCAGCATGTCTTAAGAAAACTGTCCTTCCTGTTGACGGGGGTGTGTGTCTCCACACGGCTGGCCATTTGTCTTCAGGAATCCCAGTGCTGCTGCTGACCAGCTCAGGACTGGGGCCAGGTCCTGGCTCTAATAAGCTAAAGGGAGGATTCCAAAATGATGCCTGCCAGCACCAATGTACTTCCGGACAAATGAGTTCCCCAGACTGTCCACGGCCAGTGTCTATGTCCCCAAGGTGAGTGCAAGTTGCCTCTTGCTTCTCCAGGAAGCTCTTCAAGATCAACAGGTGAGTCTGACCCAGGATCTTATCAACGTACTGCTCCTGCCCTGCATCTCAGAGCGTGTGAGATTTCATGTGTGCCCTTTAAGTGTGGGGTCTCCATGTCCTACGGCCCCCTGGCTCTCCCTAAAGTAAGCCCTGTTGGACTTCAATACCGGAAGTTCTTAGAGCTCGTTTCCTGGGTGAAGAAATTGTGAGCTGGGTAGCCTCATATGAGCCTTGGACTCTCCGTTCCTTAAGGAGATTCTTCACAATTGTCATTATTCTTCTATCTCTGATCACTCATCTGGGGTGACCATACTGCATCACCACCCACCTACCCATGTCATCGAGGTTCCTTATTTATATTTTTAGTTGTAGAAGACATTTTCTGCTAGTCTTCTGGTCCTTCTCATTAATAGTTTCTCTGTATATACTTGTGATTTTGGTATACCAGTTTGGGGAGTCTTCTTACTCCAGAGTCTTCTTACTCCACTGTCTTGGCAAGATTCAATAAACAAGGAAGTACTATATCCAATGATAAAATAAATTTGTGGAAACAACTTTCAGATAATACAACAATGTTCACATAAGGAGGCAAGGGTGAGAAATGCTGAGTGCCTTCACATAAAAATTTAGAAAAATGAGTCAAAGTTACAGATTGTATTTTAAACACTCTTTCATATTCAAGATGTTGATAATTATATCCAGTTGCTTTCATTTGATAAAAATATGCTGCATCTTTATAATCCTTTTATGGAAATATTTACATAGATGACAGTACATTGTACTGACGTTTTATATTGAGTTACATTTTTAAAAAAAAATCAAATCTTATCTGCATTCTGAGAAGTAAACAGTATATTTTTGCAGCTCATTTCTTAATAATTTAACCTGGCCACATCTGACAAAAGGTTGAAGTTATTACAAGCCACTGTAACATATTTAATCCAAGATAATCATGATGGTGATTATCCATCGTGATTATCTTTAGACCAAGATAATCATGATGGTGTGATCACTCACCTAGAGCCAGACATCTTGGAATGTGAAGTCAAGCGGGCCATAGAAAGCATCACGCGAACAAAGCTAGTGGAGGTGATGGAATTCCAGTTGAGCTATTTCAAATCTTGAAAGATGATGCTGTGAAAATGCTGTACTCAATATGCCAACAAATTTGGAAAACTTACCAGTAGCCACAGGACTGGAAAAGGTCAGTTTTCATTCCAATCCCAAAGAGAGGCAATGCCAAAGAATGCTCAGACTACCACACAATTGCACTCATCTCACATGCTAGTAAAGTAATGCTCAACATTCTCCAAGCCAGGCTTCAGCAATACGTGAACCATGAACTTCCTGATGTTCAAGCTAGTTTTAGAAAAGGCAAAGCAACCAGAGATCAGATTGCCAACATCCGCTGGATCATGGAAAAGGCAAGAGAGTTCCAGAAAAACATCGATTTCTGCTTTATTGACTATGCCAAAGCCTTTGACTCTGTGGATCATAATAAACTGTGGAATATTCTGAAAGAGATGGGAATACCAGACCACCTGACCTGCCTCTTGAGAAACCTGTATGCAGGTTAGGAAGCAACAGTTAGAACTGGATATGGAACAACAGACTGGTTCCAAATAGGAAAAGGAGTACATCAAGGCTGTATATTGTCACCCTGCTTATTTAACTTATATGCAGATTACATCATGAGAAACGCTGGGCTAGAAGAAGCACAAGCTGGAATAAAGATTGCTGGGAGAAATATCAATAACCTCAGATATGCAGATGACACCACCCTTATGGCAGAAAGTGAAGAGGAACTAAAAGCCTCTTGATGAAAGTGAAACACGGTTGCAGTATCTCTTATTGTAGAAAAATAGTATGTTCACTTCTAAAGATATGCAAGATACTGATATAAAGTCCATTTTGAAGATGTATTTTTGCCTNCCTCATAGTGAAATATCATAGTTGAAAAGAATGGGTTTTTGATGTTTGTTATTTTCTTTTTGCAATTAGCTAAGCTAAAAACACTCAAAACACAATCTTTTTCCAGATTTTTGTGTTCTTACACAGATATACATTTTCAAATATAAAACCGCTGACTTCTTAACTGTGTAAATATGAGATATAAATGAGATTGTAATTCATTTCTGAACACTCTTTTTAAATCAATATTTTCTAACAGGAAAGTTTGGAACAAAATTAAATCATAAAAATAAAATGATGATCTTTCCCATCCATTTTTGTTAAAGGTACCAAATCTGCCTAAGAAAGTAGTGCTATATATTAAGAAAATAAAAGCCAGACAAAAGTCATAGAACCTTGAAGGAATAGCTATAGAAAACACAAATCATCCCCATACTAAACACATGCAATTTTAGTAATAGATAATTGAATTATGAATTGTGTCTCAGCTTACTGTGTTGTATTGCATAGATGTATTTTTTTTTTCCTGCTATTTCTTAGATTTTATTCTTAGGCAAATTATCTGGTTAACCTTTGAAAAATGAAAACTCAGCCAGGCAATTAACTTGTGTCCATATAACCTGAACACAACATATTGTCAACATCTACCTCTGCCAATTCCTAATAGCAAACCCACTTTGGCTAGACCTTGACAAACCTGGATGAATGAGTTATATAAGGCCTCAGAAGGATCAAAGAATCAGCCTTTTCACATTTTGCAAAGGTTGGGATCATTTGTAATTATTTCAATCTGCCTGGATAACTGTTAACCACCACTACCCTTCTCCCCCTGCAAACATATTCCTTGTTTCATCTATTGCACAGAAAAACTGCAGATAGGTTTAGGGTTGGGATTCTTTGTGATCTGCTCATTGTGCATGTCTTCTACGTTATGCAAGACAGAATAAATGCCTCAAGGTTATCTTCAATGATCAATTCTTCTTAAAAGATGCCTGCGGTCATTTAACAATAACTAAAATTGGCCTTTCTTGGTGGCTCATCTCTAAAGAATCTGCCCTCAGTGCAGGAGACACAGGAGATGTGGGTTCAATCCCTGGGTCAGGAAGCTCCCTCTTAGAAGGAAATGGCAACCCACTTCAGTATTCTTACTTGAGAAATCCCATGGACAGAGCAACCTGGTGGACTCCAATCCATGAGGTTACACAAGAGTCAGACACAACTTAGTGACTAAACAACAATCAGTATTCTTGCCTGGGAAATCCCATGGACAGAGGAGCTTAGTGGATTACAGTCCATGAAGCTTCACAGGGGTTGGACACTACTTAGTGACTAAACAAAAACAACAACATTGTCTGAAGTTATCCCAGAAGCCATTAGTCAGGGTACAATGCTGTTTAGATGAGCCCCAGATGTCCAGTCTATTCTAACAGAACAATTTCTTTCTTGATGTCTAGTAGTTTCAACATTTGCTTTGAGCTTTCAATTAGGTGAGGAAATTAAATACTTTTTATATTAATTTTCAATCCCTTCTTCAAAAATGGAGCATGTCTTTTTTTTTGTTTTGTTTTGTTTTCTCCTGAAAGTGAAGTTGTTTGGGGCAGAAAATATTGCATGTATTCAAACACAATTATGGCAACAAAACCCACCATACAAAAATAAAGTGCAGAACTATACAATACTCCAGCCCAAAGGAGCACAAATTCTAAATCTCCTACTTGGCTCCGACTGCAACTTCACTCTCCAAGTAAGATTTATGACTTCACTTGGTACTGCATTACCGGGCACTGAGGGAACTTTCCTTAGGAAGGGGAACATGCATCTAAGTCATGACAGAGTTCTGACAGATTTTCTCGTAGAAAGGATGGGAAGATTGAAAGTTACCTTAAATCCCCTTAAGACTCTTTTGATGGGAAGCAGTGAAGCAAGTTTAAGGTAATGTCATTTTCTGCTGCTTTATCAGTACTATCTAAGATAAATTTCACCTTCTAAGCTGCAATATATCAATGTTTTTAGAAGTAGTGCAACAATTGGTCCCAGAAAGAAAGTTGTTCAATTTGCTTTGTTGAAACTAATTGTTTTCCTGATATTATAAAATTTAAATAAGTTGTAATTTTCTCAGTGTGATTTAAATAATTTTATAACAAGAAACAACTTTAAGGGGTCCCAGGTTGCCTGATTTTTAACACATTCTGTAGCTAAAAGACAAAACTGCTTAAATATTAATTCTGCAATGTCATTCATACACTAGATTTGAGAAAATATACTTCATATACTACTACTGAATCCTCCTTGAATATGCTTCATGTTAATTACTTGCTTTAATAAAGGTTATGAGTGGATATCTTAGAAGTAAAACTCAACAGAAAAAAAACCAATTCTTTTATCCTTTTCTGCACTTATTTTCTTTTATCATTTTGTCTTTACAGTTCTATTATTTTGTGCTTTTTAACTGGCTATGACAATAGTGCAGAATGTTAAAAAGGTATGCCTTGGTTCAATGTCAGGTAATAATAACCATCTCTGGTAATGACCAACATAGAAGCTAAATATTAAACATTTCCAAATTTTCCTTTTTGACTTTGCTGGTGGTAATTTAATAAGATGTCAATGTAAAAGTATCTTAATATTCATGCCCACAATTACATGAATATTCAAGAGTTCTCATGCTCCTAATACAAAACAACAGCTAATATAAAGGGAGTCTTACCTTGGATTTTACCCTTATATATTCTGAAGTGTGTAGGTATTTCAAAGTAAAGTATTCTCTTGCGTATAATACATCTAGCTCAATTTCAAAATCTTTGACAATGGCTAAATGTAGTTGAATAAGTAATGTATAGTGCATTAACCTTCACAGTAAATGCTCTTGTGTTTTTAGTTTAGTCATAGTGGACTTTTTCAAACGTTGACTAACTCTGCTGAATAATTATTTTCTTTCAGTGTCACTTAAATATGTGATTTTGCTTTCACTTTTGTTTAAATAAAAGAATGGTCCCATGAAATATTTTAACCCATCCTCCACTCTATTTCTGTTTATTTCTCTATTTCTGTTTATTTTTTTGCCTTTTTAATTTATTTTTTTTAATCAATGACATACCAGTTTTAAAGTTCTTCTCAAAATGGTCAAATATCACAATTTTATTAATAATTAATTTTTCAAGGTAAAAAATTTACACTCTCAAATCTGATGTTACCATTCTGTGGAATGGTTTAACTAAAACTTCAGTGTCAAATACAGAGAATTGGCTTATATTGTACTCCTTTGTGGTTCAGATAGCAAAGAACCTGCCTGCAATGCAGGATATCAGGATTTGATCCCTGGGTCAGGAAGACCCCCCCTGAAGAAGGGAATAGCAACCTACTCCAATATTCTTGCCTGGACAAATACATGGAAAGAGGAGCCTGGGGATTTGCAGAGTCAGACATGACTGAATCACTAACACTTTCACTTTTCACTTCACACTCAGTAATGCAAAATTATGTTTTAAGTGTATATTAAATCATTTTCTTCTTCTCCACACATAAATTATTATTGGTATTGCTGCTCCATCTCCTCTTTTATGTATCTTTTTTCATTAGTCTTTTTTTCAAACTAATTAATATTAGACTTTCTGTCTTGAAACTCCCTCTCCCACAAATTTTCAGTAAAATTTCACTGATTGCTTTATTAGTCTGTATCCTGCTGGTATCAGTGACTAAAGTTCAACTCCATATAGGTAAAACAAAAGGGAATTTAATTGGTTCAGATAACTTGGGAATCCAGGAAATATACCTGTAATCAAGCACTGTGAGACCCTTCCATTCAAAGAATGTCATTTTTCACCTTAGGTTCTGCTTTTTGGCTTCACTGTTCTGCTTGTTTCTCACAGTAGAGAGAATTATTTGTGTGAGCAAATATGTCTGGCCAGACCAACAAGAGATCAAAGCATATTTTTATCTATAAACTTTAATAGATAAATATGCTGTAATTTAGGTATCTCTGACATTTTAATGTTAGCTATTGAATTAAGTGTTATTTTAAAAATCTACATCTAGTTCGTTTGCATAGACTTTGCAGAAAACTTGTTTTAATAGATTTTTCAGAGGAGATTTCCTTAGCCAGAAGAAAAACTTTGTATAGTTTGTTCTTTTTCTCATATTTTCAATAGTCATTAATTTGAAAAATGAGCAGTTAACAACTTACAACTCTATAGAATGATTGTGATCATTAAGATA
>SJYQ01093192.1:47241-67494 GCA_006410935.1 Redunca redunca
AGTTACTTAAAAATTTAATAGGAAAAAAATAATCCCAGTCATAATAATATTAAAAAATAACATAGAGTTTAGGAAAATGGTAGTAATAACTTCAGCCTTTTAACTCTGTGCATGTCTGACCTAAAATCAGAAAGATTAATTAAACAGCAAGACCTGAATTCATCAGCAATGTTCACACTAAACTAAGTGGCAAACCATCCAAAGTAGCATTCCAAAGAGCTGGCTGGGGACAAAGCAGCAGCTACAAGACACAGGTGTTATTTATGTCTGAACAAAGGAGAGCAGAGAGGTGAGAGAGGGTTTGGCAGACCAGAGACCTGAGGACTCCTAACTAGAGAATAGGGAGTGGTTTTGCCTACTGCAATAGCATCTGACAGCTGAGTCTGTGGCAAGGACTAGTGGAGCAGTTTAACTTCTAGAATGCCTTAAATCTCAATTGACAGAACTCTTTTCCATTGCAGAAACTCTGTGTAAGGAGAAGGTGTTGGGCAGTAAACAAAACTGAGCATGATAGTAAAAACAGATGCAAAACAAAAAGACCAGAAAGAATAGTGGACAAGGAGACAGAGCCAAGCAATTCGATTTTGGAACATTTGGTCTGTGGACAAGCTGCTACATTTGAAGACTAAATTATAGTAAAAAACAAGGCTTCCTAGTTTATGCCAGTGGTTAAGAACCCATCTGCCAATGCAGGAGACTTAAGAGACACGGATTCAATTCCCAGGTAAGGAAGATGCCCTGGAGAAGGGGATGGCAACCCACTCTAGTATTCTTGCCTGGAAATCCCATGGACAGAGGAATCTGGCAGGCTACAGTCCCCAGGATCACAAAGAGTTGAATATGACTGAGCAACTAAGCACACACAGTAAACATGTGATTGAATAATATATTCTGTGAAGTTAGAATAACTATCCTGAAAAAAAAAATGCATTGTAAATACTGAAAAAAACTAGTTTCACATGTAAAATTAAACAACAGTAAAGTATTGAGGTCAAATCCCCCTGCATGTTTAGATTTCCTTGTTTGCTTGTTTTAACCAAATAGAACAACATTAGTTCATATAGGATGTGAAGACTTGCTAAAAAAACAGATCTGCTCACACAACAAGCTTAAAATTATTAGCTTCTATAGCAAATGCGTGAAGATGTTAATAAAATTATTTAATAAAACATGAGATAACACACAAAAGAAAGAATCAAAAAAGAAAAAGACTCAGGAATGAGATAACACTTCAAATATTAAATCAAATATATCTCTGTCTAGAAAGCAGTCAGAAATAAATTTAGTTTAATTTTATATTAGTCTTTATTATTAATGAGCAAAATAAAGTTTATAATTGTATTTGTCTCATATATGGTCTGTTCATATATGATCCATTCTTTTACTAACCGGTATTGAGTTGAAAAATAATGCCAAGGACCTTTGAACTTTTATGGACTAGTCTATTTTTCAATATTATAAGCACTTCTGATATTGTCTTGTTACTTGTCATTGCTTCTTAAGTAAGAAATGAAGAAGAATGTGGACATAGTTATTTCTGTCCAATCTAAAGGGTAGATTAGTGACACATCCCTTTGGCAAAGGATCCTTACTAGCTTTTTCATTATATGTATTGAGTTAGGCATATTAAATCAATAAGTAGCTTTGATTACAAACTAAAATTGCTAAATTGCTAAGTTACTAAAATTAAAAACATCCCTCTATATAGACTAAATGTAAAGTGTATTTCTGGGAGACGATTGGAATAAAGATTGCTGGGGGAAATACCAATAACCTCAGATATGCAGATGACAGCACCCTTATGCAGAAAGCAAAGAAGAAATAAACAGCCTCTTGAGGAAAGTAAAAGAGGAGAAGGAAAAAGCTGGCTTAAAACTCAACATTCAAAAAACTGAGATTATGTCACCTGGTCCCATTACTTCATGGCAAATAAATGGGAAGATGATGGAAACAGTGACAGACTTTATTTTCTTGAGCTCCACAATCACTGTAGATGGTGGCTGCAGCCATGAAATTAAAAGACGATTGCTCCTTGGAAGAAAAGCTATGGTAAACCTAGACAGTATATTAAAAGCAGAGATATTACTTTGCCAACAAAGGTCCATCTAGTCAAAGCTATGGTTTTTCCAGTAGTCATGTATGGATATGAGAACTGGACCGTAAAGAAAGCTGAGCACCAAAGAATTGATGCTTTTGAACTGTGGTGTTGGAGAAGACTTTTGAGAGTCCCTTGGACTGCAAGGAGATCAAACCAGTCAATTCTAAAAGAAATCAGTCCTGAATATTCATTGGAAGGACTGATGCTGAAGCTGGAGTCTCAATATTTTAGCCACCTGTTGTGAAGAACTGACTCACTGGAGAAGACTGAGGCTGGGAAAGATTAAAGACAGGTGAAGAAGGGGACAACAGAGGATGAGATGGTTGGATGGCATCACTGACTCAATGGACATGAGTTTGACCAAGCTCTAGGAGTTTGTGATGGACACAGAAACCTGGCATGTTGCAGTCCATGGGGTGGCAAAGAGTCAGAAATGACTGAATGAATGAACTGACTGACTGTAAGCGTATTTAAATTCAAATTTTATTTAAAGCTTAATATTTTGATCTCAAATGATGTGGGTTTTTTTGGCAATTTGATTATACAACTGATTTCAATAGATATAAAGCTAAAATACCTGAAAATAGATTTTTAATAGGTCTTTGTGTTAATTTCTGAACTGTGATATAAATATAGAAAGAGAATGAATTACTCCCGTGGCAGCATCTTGAACTGACAGGAGAGTTTGCACTGTTTTAAATTTGGAACTGATTATTACCCAAAAGATCATGTTGAAATATCAATAAGCACAATCATTGCATTTTATTTCTAATTCCGCCACTTGGTGAGCTATGATTCCAAGTTAAATCTGAAGAGAAATAACATTACTTCTCATGAGTGTAATCCAACTACTTCATCCTTATAGTATATCCTGCTGCTGCTGCTAAGTCACTTCAGTTGTGTCTGACTCTGTGCGACCCCAGAGACGGCAGTCCACCAGGCTCCCCCATCCCTGGGATTCTCCAGGCAAGAACCCTGGAGTGGGTTGCCATTTCCTTCTCCAGTGCATGAAACTGAAAAGTGAAAGTGAAGTCGCTCAGTCGTGTCCGACTTTTCGCGACCCCATGGACTGCAGCCCACCAGGCTTCTCCTTCCATGGGATTTTCCAGGCAACAGTACTGGAGTGGGGTGCCATTGCCTTCTCCGCTTATAGTATATATATATTAGTTATAAATATCTACTGAAGAAGGTCAGTTGTAGTGACCTTATGTTAAGCTTTTCTGCATGATTTTGAAACTTGTGACTTGCTTGTGTCTGTTTCTACATGCTTAACTACGGTCAATTATATGTATTTTTGTTCTGTTCATGGTGTTCTCCCTTTCTCCTGTGGACCACATTTTGTAAAAATCCTCTCCACCATGACCCATCTGTCTTAGGTGGCTCTGCATGGCATCGTTCAAAGCTATACAAGGCTGTGATCCATGTGATCATTTTGGTTAGCTTTCTATGGTTGTGTTTTTTGTTCCAGAGACTGGGCGATTAAAGCGTCTGCCTGCAATGTGGAAGACCTGGGTTCGTTTCCTGGGTGGGAAAGAGCCCCTGGAGAAGGGAATGGCAATCCACTCCAGCACTCTTGCCTGGAAAATCCCATGGACGGAGGAGCCTGATAGGCTACAGTCCATGGGGTCGCAAAAAGTCGGACATGACTGAGTGACTTCACTTTCACTTTTTTTTTTAAATTTTTTATTTATTTTGATTTATTTATTTATTTATTCATGTTTCAATGCCATTCTCCCATCTCATCCCACCCTCTCCCTCTCTCTCTCCCCCAGAGTCCAAAAGTTCACTCTATAGATCTGAGTCTCTTTTGTTTTCTCGCATACTTTCACTTTTCACTTTCTTCTGTCTGCCCTCTGATGGATGAGAATACGAGTCTTGTGCAAGCTTCTTCATGGGAGGGACTGGCTGTGGGGAAAACTGGATCTTGCCCTGGTGAACAGGGCCATACTCAGTAAATATTTAATCCAATTGTCTGCTGATGGGTGGAGCACTGCTCCCTCCCTGTTAGATGTTTTACCTGAGGCAACCCAATTCTGAGGTCTATAATCTCTATCATTTGGATGACTTCCAAAAGGAATTATGCCAACCTGGCCTCCTAGGACAGCTGCTCTCATTGCCTCTGTCCCCATGGTAGGTCAGAGCTGATCCACGTCTCTGCAGAAGACCCTCAAACACTCACGAGTAGGTCTGGTTCAATTTCTTGTGGGGTCATCAGTCTTTTCTCTTGGTATGTGCAAGATTTTCTTTTTGCTTTCCAAAAGTCTCTGTATTCTCCAGTCCTATGGAAGTTCTGTAATTAAATCCTGTTTCCCTTCAAAGTCAGATTCCCAGTCCCTTTGCTGAATCCCCACTCTTCCCAAGAGTGCAAGAACTTCTTTGGTATTATTAAACTCTAGTTTATGGGTACCCATCCAACAGGTATGAATTTTATTTTATTATGCCCCTCCTACCATCTCATTGCAGCTTCTCCTTTGTCCTTGAACATAGGGTATGCTTTATTTGGTGGATTCCAACATCCTATGAAAAGGTTGTTCAGCTAGTTGCATGAACAGTCCCATGAAAAGTAAGGAAGGCAAAAAGATTAGCCATCAGATGAGCCCCCTGGCCAAAAGCTGGTAGATGTCCACTATACTACTGGGGAAGAGCAGAGAAATAGCTCCAGAAAGAATGAAGAAGCTCGGTCTTCAGAAACAACACTCAGTTGTGGATGTGTCTGGTGATGAAAGTAAATAAAGTCTGATTCTATAAAGATCAATATTGCATAGGAACCTGGAATGTTTGGTCCAGGAATAAAGATAAATTGGACATGGTCAAAAAGGAGATGACAAGACTGAAAATAGACACTTTAGGAATTGGTGAACTAAAGTGAACAGGAATGGACAAATTTAATTAAGATGACCATTGTATCTACTACTGTGGGTAAGAATTCCTTAGAATAAATGGAGTAGCCCTCATACTTAACAAGAGACTGAAGTGCAGAACTTGGGTTCAATCTCAAAAATAACTGAACGATCTTGGTTTTTTTTTCAAGACAAACCATTCAACATCATATTAATTCAAGTTTATGTCCCAAACACTGATGTCAAGAAGCTTAATTTGAATGGTTCTATGAAGACCTACAAGACCTTATAGAACTAACATCAGGAAATTATGTCTTTTTCATCATAGGGGTTTGGAATACAAAAGTAGGAAGTCAAGAAACATATGGAGTAACAGGAAAGTTTGGCCTTGGAGAACAAAATGAAGCAGGGCAAAAGTTAAGAGACTTTTGCCAAGAGAACATATTGATCATGGCAAGAACCCTCACCCAATAACACAAGAGATGGCTCTACACATGGACATCCCTAGATGGTCAACACTAAAAATAACTTGATTGTATTCTTTGCAGCTGAAGATAGAGAAGCTCTATACAGACAGCAAAAACAAGACTGGGAGCTGACTGTGGCTCTAATCATTGGCTCTTTATTGCAAAATTCAGGCTTAAATTGAAGAAAGTAGAGAAAACCACTAGATCATTCAGGTATGACATGAATCATAAAACAACAAATCCCTTATGATTATACAGCAGAAGTGGCGAGTAGATTCAAGCGATTAGATCTGATAGACAGAGGACCTAAAGATCTATGGATGGAGGTTTATGACATTGTAACCATTTGGAAGTGGTAACCAAAATCATCTCCAAGAAAAAGATATGCAAGAAAGTGAAGTGGGAGTCTGAGGAGGCCTTACAAATAGCTGAGAATAGAAGAGAAGTGAAAGGCTAAGGAGAAAAGGGAAGCTATATCCAGCTGAATGCTTGGTTCTAAAAAATAGCAAAGAGATAAGAAAACTTCTTAAATGAACAGTGCGGTAGAGGAAAACAAGAGAATAGGAAAGGCTAGAGATCTTGTCAAGAAAATTAGAGATACTAAGGGAATATTTCATGCGAAGATGGGCACAAAAAGTAACAGAAGTGACAAGGACCTAACAGAAGGAGAAGAAATTAAAAAGTGGTGGCAAGAATACACAAAAGAACTATGCTAAAATGGTCTTAAAGACCTGCATAACCACAGTGGTGTGGTCAATCCCCTATAGCCAGACGATCTGGAGTGTGAAGTCAAGGGAGCCTTAGGGAACATTAATAAGAACAAAGCTAATGAAGGTGATGGAATTCCAACTGAGCTACTTCAAATCCTAAAAGATTATGTTGTTAAAGTGCTGCATTCAATACTTCAGCAAATTCAGAAAATCCATCAGTGGCCACAGGACTGGAAAAAGTCAGTTTTTATTCCAATCTCAAAGAAAGAGAATTCCAAAGATTGTTCAAACTACTGTACAATTGTACTCATTTCACAGGCTTGCAAAATAATGGTCAAAGTCCTCCAAGCTAGGCTTCAACAGTACATGAACCAAAAAATTCCAGATGTACAAGCTGGATTTATAAAATATAGAGGAACCAGAGATCAAATTGCCAATATTCACTGGATCATAGAAAAAGAAAAAAATATTCCCCCCTCAAAAAATCTGCTTCTGCTTCAATGACTATGCTAAAGCCTTTGACTATGTGAAAATGCAAGTGTTAGTCACTCATTCATGTTCGACTCTTTGTAACCCCATGAACTAGACTTCCAGGGGTCTCTGTCCATGGAAATTTCTTGGCAAGAATACTGGAATGGGTAAGCATTCCCTTCTCCAAGGGATCTTCCCAAGCCAGAGATCAAACTTAGGTATCCTACATTGCAGACAGATTCTTTACCATCTGAGCCACCAGGGAAGCCCTTTGACTGTGTGGATTACAACAAACTATGGAAAATTCTTAGAGAGATGGAATTCCAGACCACCTTACCTGCCCCCCCCACCAAGAAGCCTATAAGCAAGACAACAGCAACAGTTAGAACCAGACATGGATAGACTGACTGGTTCAATATTGGGAAAGGAGTATGACAAGTCTGTACATTGTCACCCTATTTATATGCAGAGTTAAATGCCAGGCTGAGTGAAACACAGGCTGGAATCAAGTATGCAAGGAGAAATATTAACAACCTCAGATATGCAGAAGTTATAACTCAAATGACAGAAAGTGAAGAGAAACTAAAGAGCCTCTTGATGAGAATGAAAGAAGAGAGTGACATAGCTGGCTTAAAATTTGGGAGAAAGGCATTGAAACATGTATAATATCATATATGAAACGAATCGCCAGTCCGGGTTTGATGCATGATACAAGATGCTTGGGTCTGGTGCTCTGGGATGACCCAGAGGGATGGTATGAGGAGGGAGGTGGGAGGGGGGTTCAGGATGGGAAACACATGTATACCCGTGGTGGATTCATGTTGATGTATGGCAAAACCAATACAATATTGTAAAGTAATTAGCCTCCAATTAAAATAAATAAATTTATATTAAAAAAAAACTATAAAGGAAGTTAGAATAATCTGGGCAGAGAAGAACTTCTCTCAGGAATTTTTTTCTTCTTTTTCATTTATACATATATTTGTTTGAATGATGGAGACTTTGTGTCTGGGAAATTCCTGAGATCATTGAAAAAGTAACAACCTATTCCTGTCTCAGATATGGAAAATTCTTCCAAGCATTTTCTCAATCATTAAAATTTACTGCCAGTTTAAAAAAAATGAAACAAAATAAAATAAAATAATTAAAAAAATTCAAGATTCGAGAAAACTAAGATCATGGCATCTGGTCCCATGACTTTATGGCAAATAGAAGGGAAAAAAAATAGAAAACAGTGGCAGATTTCATTTTCTTGGGCTCCAGAATTAGTGTGGACGGTGACTGTACCATGAAATTAAAAGATGTGTGATCCTTGGAAGAAAAGCTTTGGCAAATTTAGACAGCATGTTAAAAAGCAGAGACATCATTTTACTGACATAGGTCCTTATAGTCAAAGCCATGGTTTTTCCAGTAGTCAAGTATGAATGTGAGAATTATACCATAAATAAGGCTGGGCACCAAAGAATAATGCTTTTGAAGTGTGGTTTTGGATAAGACTCCTGAAAGTCCCTTGGACAGAAAGAAGATCAAAATCTTGGGACTGGTGCAAGGAGAGGACCCAGAGGGATGGCATGGGGTGGGAGGTGGGAGGGGATTCATGTTTGGGAACGCTTGTACACTCGTGGTGAATTCATGTCAATGTTTGGCAAAACCAATACAGTAATGTAAAGTAANAAGTGTGGTTTTGGATAAGACTCCTGAAAGTCCCTTGGACAGAAAGAAGATCAAAAGTCAATCCTAAAGGAAATCAATCCTGAATATTCATTGGAAGGACTGATGCTGAAGTTGAAGCTCCAATACTTTGGCCACCTGATGCAAAGGCACAACTCATGGAAAAGAAACTGATGCTGGGAAAGTTTGAGGGCAGGAGGAAAACACAGTGATAGAGGAAGAGAGAGTGAAGGACAGGGAAGCCTGGCATGCTGCAGTCCATGGTGTTGGAAAGAGTGGAACACAACTTAGCTACTTGATGACAATTTTTGTTCTGAGGAAAGGAAAATAAAAGTTTCAGGGAAATTCTGATTAGTTTTATTTTAGAAGCATATTGTTTAACTCCAGTTTTCTCTGTCACAAGGGGAAAACAACTGCACATATTCATTACATACACACACAAACACATACACACATGTGTGTATATATTTAAATCTGTTGCCTAGGTGTAATTTTTTGGAGGAAAGAAATATTAATTACAAGACAGCCAAATTACTATTTCAAAACTATACAAACTATATGTTCTACTGATAACATTGCTACAAATCGCTTTCTTTCAAGCTAACTAGACATAGAGTAAAACCTTGTATTAACAATAATAACTTCCACAAAATCCTAAAAATGCAATGAGGTTAAAAGAAAATCATTTTAGTTTTTAGTCACGTGGAAGTAACTCTGTTATATTCAGACTAAGTAACTTTGGAACATAGAGGATTATTTTGAAAAAGTAAAAATTTGAAAGGTAGAACATTGTCCATAATTTAACTATGGTTCTGGTGAAGCTAAATTAAAGGAAGTGTACATCATTTCTAGTTGATCACAAAGCAAAATTACTACTGTTTAATAATATATAAAGAGATAAGTCTACATAACTGATATTCTGATTTTTGTTTTGTTTAGTTAGCTCTCAGCCCATTATAACACTTAGAAGCAGATAATTAACATTCTAGTTCTCATTTTCAAAAACACCTCAGAAACAATCTTGAATGATTTAATTAATGAAGATTTGCAATTGAGATAATATAGGGAAACTGTATGGCATTGCCTACTTTCTGGGACATTTCTAAGAAAAGGTAAAATGGGTTAAATCTTATTAGTTACTGATCTATCAATGGATATTTTGATCAGCTCTCTCATCCTATTCTACCAGGAGACAGCTAAAACAAGTTTTCCTGGAATTTATCATAGCTAAGCAAAGCTATACCAATTAGAGGAAGTTGGATAAGTTTTAGATGGCAGAAATAAGACAGAAAGCATCTTGTTCTTCGTAGCTAACTCAGATCCCCAAATGAAGGTGTTTGTAGCAGCTAAACTGTCCATTCACATGTGTTTACACGCATGAGGAAGTCGTGGCAGTGGCCCTAGTGATCCTACAGTGATTGCAGTTACTTCTTAGATCTAGAAAACAAGCTTACTGCTGAGGTCTTAAAAGCAAATTTGCAGTGTCTACTTGTACTTCTGATCCAGCCTTTAAAAAGTGTTATAGTCACTATATTCAATTATCCATTGCTTCATCTAAATACTGTGTTTAGGAGGTGGTGTTGTGCAGTCACTCAGTCATGTCCAACTCTTTATGATTCTATGGACTGTAGCCCTCCAGGCTTCTCTGTCCATGGGATTCTCCAGGAAAGCATACTGGAGTAGGTTGCCAAGCCCTCCTTCAGGAGATCTTCCTGATCCAGGAATTGAATCTGCATCTCTTCGGTCTCCTGCACTAGCAAGCATGTATTTTCTTTATCCCTAGCATCACCTTGGAAGCTGCTCACAATTATATAATTTAATTTTTTATAAATCTACATGGCAAAGTTATAAAACCTTTCTAAAATTAGCTTATGCTGACATTCACATTACACACAGATACATATATACATATATATTTAATTACTGTTCTCCTTTTGTCTGTGAAAATGATCTAAGACAAGAAATGAGGTAGAGATAAATTTAGAGAAATAATGAAAACTCAGATAAAGGGGCAAGAAAAAGTTGGGGAGAAAAGCTTTTAATTAATTTTTAAGTAGTAATTTTCATTAGTATATAAACAGGAGATTCTATTTTTGGGTAAAATATTTGTATTTTTGTAGGCAATTGTGAACTTGATATTCAATAAGAAATCTCTGGACATTCTTGTGTCAGTTCAGTTCAGTTGCTCAGTCGTGTCCGACTCTTTGCGATCCCATGAACCACAGCACACCAGGCCTCCCTGTCCGTCACCAACTGCTGGAGTCTACCCAAACCCATGTCCACTGAGTCAGTGATGCCATCTAACCATCTCATCCTCTGTCATCCCCTTCTCCTCCTGCTTTCAATCTTTCCCAGCATCAAATGAGTCAGCTCTTTGCATCAGGTGGTCAAAGTACTGGAGTTTCAGCTTCAGCATCAGTCCTTCCAATGAACAACCAGGACTGATTTCCTTTAGGATTGACTGGTTTGATCTCCTTGCAGTCCAGGGGACTCTCAAGAGTTTTCTCCAANGTGTTTACACACATGAGGAAGTCGTGGCAGTGGCCCTAGTGATCCTACAGTGATTGCAGTTACTTCTTAGATCTAGAAAACAAGCTTACTGCTGAGGTCTTAAAAGCAAATTTGCAGTGTCTACTTGTACTTCTGATCCAGCCTTTAAAAAGTGTTATAGTCACTATATTCAATTATCCATTGCTTCATCTAAATACTGTGTTTAGGAGGTGGTGTTGTGCAGTCACTCAGTCATGTCCAACTCTTTATGATTCTATGGACTGTAGCCCTCCAGGCTTCTCTGTCCATGGGATTCTCCAGGAAAGCATACTGGAGTAGGTTGCCAAGCCCTCCTTCAGGAGATCTTCCTGATCCAGGAATTGAACCTGCATCTCTTCGGTCTCCTGCACTAGCAAGCAGGTATTTTCTTTATCTCTAACATCACCTTGGAGGCCGCTTACAATTATATAATTTAATTTTTTATAAATCTACATGGAAAAGTTATAAAACCTTTCTAAAATTAGCTTATGCTGACATTCATATTACACACAGATACATATATACAGATATATTTAATTACTGTTCTCCTTTTGTCTGTGAAAATGATCTAAGACAAGAAATGAGGTAGAGATAAATTTAGAGAAGTAATGAAAACTCAGATAAAGGGGCAAGAAAAAGTTGAGGAGAAAAGCTTTTAATTAATTTTTAAGTAGTAATTTTCATTAGTATATAAACAGGAGATTCTATTTTTGGGTAAAATATTTGTATTTTTGTAGGCAATTGTGAACTTGATATTCAATAAGAAATCTCTGGACATTCTTGTGTCAGTTCAGTTCAGTTGTTCAGTCGTGTCCGACTCCTTGTGATCCCATGAACCACAGCACACCAGGCCTCCCTGTCCGTCACCAACTGCTGGAGTCTACCCAAACCCATGTCCGCTGAGTCAGTGATGCCATCTAACCATCTCATCCTCTGTCATCCCCTTCTCCTCCTGCTTTCAATCTTTCCCAGCATCAAATGAGTCAGCTCTTTGCATCAGGTGGTCTAAGTACTGGAGTTTCAGCTTCAGCATCAGTCCTTCCAATGAACAACCAGGACTGATCTCCTTTAGGATTGACTGGTTTGATATCCTTGCAGTCCAGGGGACTCTCAAGAGTTTTCTCCAATACCACAGTTCAAAAGCATCAATTCTTCGATGCTCAGCTTTCTTTATAGTCCAACTCTCACATTCATACATGACTACTGGAAACATCATAGCCTTGACTAGATGGACCTTTGTTGACATATATCTCTGTTTTTTAATATGCTGTCTAGGTTGGTCATAACTTTCCTTCCAAGCAATAAGCATCTTTTAATTTCATGGCTGCAGTCACCATCTGCAGTGATTTTGGAGCCCAGAAAAATAAAGTCAGCCACAGTTTCCCCATCTGTTTGCTATGAAATGATGGGACCAGATGCCATGACCTTAGTTTTGAATGTTGAACTTTAAGCCAACTTCTTCACTCTCCTCTTTCACTTTCACCAAGAGGCTCTTTAGTGCTTCTTTACTTTCTGCCATAAGGGTGGTGTCATCTGCATATCTGAAGTTATTGATATTTCTCCCAGCAATCTTGATTCCACCTTGTGCTTCCCCTAGCCCAGCATTTCTCATGATGTACTCTGCATATAATTTCCTATTTGGAACCAGTCTGCTGTTCCATGTTCAGTTCTAACTGTTGCTTCCTGACCTGCATACAGGTTTCTTAAGAGACAGGTCAGCATCTCTTTAAAATGAATAAAGAGACCCTGTTGTTGTTGTTCAGTTAATAGTTCAGTTCAGTTCTGTCACTCAGTTGTGTCTGACTCTTTGCAACCGCATGGACTGCAACATGCCAGGCCCTCCCTCTCAATCACCAGCTCCAGGAGTTTACACAAACTCATGTCCATTGAATTTGTGATGCCATCCAATCATCTCATCCTCAGTTTTCCCCTTTTCCCACCCTCAGTCTTTCCCAGCACCAGGGTCTTTTCAAATGAGTCAGCTCTTCACATCAGGTCGCCAAAGTATTGGAGTGTTAGCTTCAACATCAGTCCTTCCAATGAATTTTCAGGACTGATTTCCTTTAGGATGGACTGGTTGGATCTCCTTGAAGTCAAAGGGACTCTCAAGAGTCTTCTCCAACACCACAGTTCAAAAGCATCAATTCTTCAGTTCTCAGCTTTCTTTATAGTCCAACTGTCACATCATACCTGACTACTGGAAAAACCATAGCCTTAACTAGACTGACCTTTGTTGCCAAAGCAATGTGTCTGCTTTTTTAATATGCTGTCTGGGTTGGTCATAGCTTTTCTTCCAAGAAGTAAGCATCTTTTAATTTCATGGCTACAGTCACCAACTGCAGTGATTTTGCAGCCCAAGAATATAAAATCTCTCAATGTTTCCATTGTCTCTTCATTTATTTCCCATGAAATGATGGGACCAGATGCCATGATCTTAGTTTTTGAATGTTGAGCTTTAAGCCAACATTTTCACTCTCTTCTTTCACTTTCATCCAGAGGCTCTTTAGTTCTTCTTCACTTTCTGCCTTATGGGTGGTGTTATCTATAATCTGAGGTTATTGATATTTCTCCCAGCAATCTGGATTCCAGTTTGGCTTCATCCAGCCCAGAGTTTCTCATGATGTACACTGCATATAAGTTAAGTAAACAGCCTGCCCTGATGTACTCCTTTTCCTATTTGGAACCAGTCTGTTGTTCCATGTCAAGTTCTAACTGTTGTTTCCTGATGTTGCATACAGATTTCTCAAGAGACAGCTTAGGTGGTCTGGTATTCCCATCTCTTGAAGAATTTCCCACAGTTTGTTGTGATCCACACAGTCCAAGGATTTGGCATAGTCAATAAAGCAGAAGCAGATGTTTTCTAGAATTCTCTTGCTTTTTTGATGATCCAGCGCATGTTGCCAATTTGCTCTCTGGTTCTTCTGCCTTTTCTAAAACCAGCTGGAACATCTGGAAGTTCACGGTTCACATATTGCTGAAGCCTGGCTTGGATAATTTTTAGCATTACTTTGCTGGAGTGTAAGATGAGTGCAATTGTGCAATAGTTTGAGCATTCTTTGGTATTGACTTTCTTTGGGATTGGAATCAAAATTGACCTTTTCCAGTCCTGTAGCCACTGCTGAGTTTTCCAAATTTGCTGGCATACTGAGTGCAGCATTTTCACAGCATCATCTTTTAGGATTTGAAATGGCTCAATTGGAATTCCATCACCTCCACTAGCTTTGTTCGTAGCGATGCTTCCTAAGGCCCACTTGACTTCACATTCCAGGATGTCTGAGGCTAGGTGAGTGATCACACCATTGTGATTATTTGGGTCCTGAAGATCTTTTCTGTACAGTTCTTCTGTGTATTCTTGCCACCTCTTCTTAATATCTTCTGCTTCTGTTACTAATCTGTGTTCTTTTCAGTCACTTAGTCCCTTCTTTTCAGTCACTAATTTGTGTCAAATTCTTTGCAACCCCATGGACTGCAGCTCACCAGGCTGCTCTGTCCTCCACTGTCTCCTGGAGTTTGCTCAAATTCATGTCCGTTGAGTATCTGTCCATATTGTACACAAAATCTTGCTTTTTTGCTTTATTGGGAGATACATATTTTAGCAATATTATGAATAACTGAAAATCATACTTCTTAAATTTCTCAAGTAACAATGTAAGCATTATAAAACCTGTTATATCAGTGGGCTATGAATCTTGTTCATAATACAACAGACAAATAAACTGAATGTACCCAGGATTTATCTTTACTAAAATGAGATAAAACAGAAATAAAAAGTGAAGAATACAGAAAGTACACATTCTAATACAAAATATATCTTAGTTATCAATCATTTTTTTATTTAATGATTAAATCCATTTAGTTAAAAAGCTTTTTCATATGCAATTGAGATACTTTTATAGATAAAATTTGAAGACAACAGATGCATACATTAATGTATTATACATATGTATGTGATATGACACTATATACTTTCATGTGTGCATATTTTTCCTTTTTCCTTTTTCACAATATGTCATAGAGAATGATCCATTTCAAGATGGTTAATTTATCGCCTAGAAGTGCTGCATAGTCATCTCGGATATGAATCTATAGCCATATCTACAGACTTTTATACAAATGGTCAGCTATTAAATGTTTTAGAATTTTTGGTTTAAATGGTCCTTGTCATGGCTACTCAACAACATCATTGTATTGTGAAAACAGTCATAGACAGTCTGTAAGTAAATTGATGTGATGTGTTTCAATAAAATGTTTTATATAGAAGCAGGCAGGATGTAGATGTCCAAATCATATCTATACCATTAGTTTGATAGATCTCTCCTTGATAGTCACTTTGACCCTTTCTGAATAATTTGAAATTACAAACATACTTGCAGTAAATATATTTATGTATGCATCATATTTTCACAGATACTTATATTCACACATGATTTAAAATAATTTTATGGAAGCATTAGTTCCCTTTGCATTGAGAATCATCAATTTATATTTAAGCAACTCCAATCTGGTACTTGAAAACATCATGTCTAGTTGTATTTTAAAAATATGTTCCTCTTTTAATCAATGAAATTGAACACAATTTTATTAACTGGTGTCATTTATCTTTACCTTAGACTGTGCATGTATATATATATATACACTTTACTTATCTTTCTGAACACAGTTCACCATTATGTTGATTATTTTGCCTTGAAAAGGAACAGAGATCATTCTATTGTTTCTGAGTTTGCACCCAAGGACTACATTTTGGACTCTTTTGTTGACTATGAGGGCTACTCCATTTCTTCTAAGGGATTCTTGCCCACAGTAGTAGATANTTCTCCAGGCAAGAATACTGGAGTGGGTTGCCATGCTTTTCTCCAGGGTATCTTCCCAGCCCAGAGGCTGAACCCAAGTTTCTTGCTTTGCAAGCAGATTCTTTACTGTCTAAACCAACCAGGAAGCCCAAAGCTAGTCATATCCAGTAAAAGTTTTTCTACAGAAGTGATTTCATTGTTTAGTAAATAACTTGCATCACAAGTAATAATTTAAACAGATAATATCATATTTTGGAGACTGAAAATTGCAGTGACTTCTGCAAATTAGATGTATGTTAAAGTTTTACTAATTCTCAGTCTAATAGTTTCTACTTCATGCTCCACTTTATCTAGGATTCAGTTAAGGCCACACATATTTGGAACTAAAAAATTTTGAACTGTCATCCTGAATAATTTTTTGAATTTTTTAAAAGAAACTTTAGCATAACATACTTGTCAAAAACTGGGAGCATAATTTTATACCACTTTATTATTGCTTAGGAATATAGACTGGAATAATCATTAAAATCTTCTTGAATACAGTGTTTCATAAAGTGCGATTTTAAATAATTTGTGTATTAAACATAAGCAATATTAAAAACAAAAATGCAAAACATTTTAAAAAGAGGCTCTCTAACCTATCAGATTTGCAAACTTTCATTTGACTAAAAAATGTGTTCGGAACTACTGTTTTGGGCATAGTAAACTTTCCCTCTGAGTGTCTTTTAAAATTATATGTTAAAATAATTAGTTTTGCTATTATATTTGAATACTATAATTTAAACATATATTATATAGTTTAAGAATATAAATCATCTGTTTACTTTTTTTAGCACACAGCATTTACTATTAAAAGGCACTTGTGTCATCTAGAGCACAAAGAAAATGAACATTGGAG
The DNA here is from genome assembly GCA_006410935.1 of Redunca redunca. NCBI lineage: Eukaryota > Metazoa > Chordata > Mammalia > Artiodactyla > Bovidae > Redunca > Redunca redunca. Next base: position 63,719 of record SJYQ01093192.1, read on the forward strand.
AAACAGTACATCTATAAGGCACATTGCCATGACAAGTCATTTATTATGAACCTCTATATTTGATATGCATTTATTGGTAAGATGCACAAATGAATATATGTTGATAATTTTGCCTGTATTGCACCTAATATTATTAAAAGTATTCAGAATAATTTTATCTTCATCTGGATAAAGTAAAATCTGAAGGAATGGGACAAATGGAAAAAAAAGTGATACTATCAAGTAAATTTTAAAATTTTATATATATTATGACTGTCAGTACATTTACCTAGTGCCCATCCATTTTCTTTCAAAATTGTTAATTTTCAAGAATTATTTTAATTAATCTAAACTTCTAAAAATTAAAAAATGGTTACTTTGAAGAAATTGTCTAGGTGAGAAAAATTGGAAAGAATAGAAAATAAATAGAAAACTTATCTCTTTTTGCTCTCACTGCAACAAAGGCATAATGAGCAAGATATTCACAATTCTGCTTTCCTTCCTCCAATGCATTCAAGATTGAGAAGCTGAGAAACAGATAGAAAGTAGAAGTTAAATGGCTGAGAAAATTAGCAAATTTCCAATATTTTCAACAAAGTGAGCAACACAAATGGAGTTCAGGCCACTGTGGACAGAGAGACCTGATAAACAATCTAGTTCCACTTGTGACTGCAAAGGACTACAGTTTAAGACAAACCAGAAATAAACCAGATCTCACACAGATTACAGTGTAGGTTCACATCAGTTCAATGTCTGATTTGGTTGAGATTGTCTATCTCTAAAATACTCTAGGTCAAAGTCAGAAGTAAATTCTGTTAAAATAATAAAACATTATTTTTATTTAGAACAGTGATCCCCAGCTTTTTGCACCAGGAAGGGTTTTATGGCAGACAAATTTTTTCCACAGACTGTGTGTGTGTGTGTGTGTCGGGAGGTGGTTTCAGGATGATCCAAGTGTATTATGTTTATTGTGCACTTATTTCTAAAGGGTTTCCCTAGTACCACAGACTATAAAGAATCTGCCTGCAATGCAAGAGACCCAGATCCAATCCATGGGTGGGAAAGAATAACTAGAAAAGGAAATGGCAACCTACTCCAGTATTCTTGCCTAGAGAATTTCATGGACAGAAGAGCCTGGTGGACTAAAGTCCTTGGGATCACAAAAATTCAGACATGATTGAATGACTAAGAGAAATTTTATTTCTAGTATTACTAAACTGTGACTTAATGAAATAATTATACAACTCACCATAGTGGGCTTCCCTGGTGGTGCAGATGGTAAAGAATCTTCCTATAATACAGGAGACCCAGGTTTGAACCCTGGGTTGAGAAGATCTCCTGGGGAAGGGAATGGCTATTCACTCCAGTATTCTTGCCTGGAAAATCCCATGCACAGAGGAGCCTGGCGGGCTACAGTCCATGGGGTTGCAAAGAGTCAGACATGACTGAAAAACTAACACTTTCACACATAGGGCAGAATCACTGGGAGCCCTGAGTTGTTTTCCTTCAACTAGACGGTTCTCACCTGAGGGTATTGGGGACAGTGGCAACTGCTCCCCAGTGCTGACCTCACCATCTCAGCTCCATCTCAGATCATCAGGCCGTGTGTTCTCTTAAGTAACGCACAACCTAGCTCCCTCATATGTGTAGTTCACAGTAGAGGTCATGCTCCTGTAAGAGTCTAATGTCATTGCTGATGTAACAGAAGGTGAAACTCAGGCAGTAATGCTGGCGATAGGAAGCACTTGTCAATAGAACTAAGCCTTTGCTAACTCAACCGCCTCTCACCTCCTGCTCTGAGGCCTGGTGTCCCCTGATCTAGAATACCAAACTATCTTTAAACATTTTAAATACAGCTTTGAGCATTCAACAAAAAATGAATAGGCATAAAATTAGGCAAAAACACATGATCAGAACTCTGAACACTGCAGGACCAAGTTTTCACTGCACCGTGACTCCCATGCATGGGTGCACAGTCTGCACAGTCACTCAGTCATGTCCAGTTCTTGATGACCTTATGGACTGTAGTCTGACAGGCTCCTCTGTTCTTGAAATTTTCCAGGCAAGAATACTGGAGAAGGTTTCCATTTCTTTCTCCAGGGGATTTTCCTGACCCAGGGACTTAACCCATATCTCCTGCATCTCCTACGTTGGCAGGGGAATTCTTCACCACTGTGCCACCTGGGAAACCATAATTAACACTATAAGCTCTGAAAATAATAATGGAAACAACTACTAGAATGTAATTTAAATAATCATATTTTGGAAGGAAGTGATAACTTAGACAAGAAGAATGATATGAGATTATTTTACCATTTTCCCAGCATATTGTCTGAATATAATACCCTATATACATGCATACAGTATAGAAAACTTTAATATAACAATTAGCCTTTCCAGACTGATCAACCTGATGGTGAAATTAAGAGAGACTGAATATACTGGAAAGTGAGGAAGGAATCACAGGAAACACATAAAAAGAGAGAGAACAAAAGGGGAAGGGGCTCGTATTGTGTGTATAAACTCTTAATCATTGACTGTCCCTTGAGCCATTTATATACAGTTCAAACTACAAAAGAATCTAATCAAGGAATCTGAGAAGCCATTTAAGAGATACAGATTAAAGTTTTGGTCAAATCAGGGTATAATCCAAAAATTGACTGATATAAAATAACAGCAATGAGATATTCAGGTAACTGTGATCTTTCCTCAAGACAATTCTAAACACAGAGACATCAATATTAAACTAGCTTAAATGTTGGAATTAGGAAAAAATAATCTAAGCACTTCTTATTACTACGTGTGAAAAAAGGAATGCTTGCACACTATAGATTGATAGAGATTTCAGCTGACAAGCAGGGAAGTAATCGTAGTTATAGAGCCAAAATAAATACAATATGATTTATTTTAGAAGTATAAGAATTGATGTTTTTGAACTGTGGTGTTGGAGAAGACTCTTGAGAGTCCCTTGGACTGAAAAGAGATCCAACCAGTTCATCCTTAAGATCAGTCCTGGGTGTTCACTGGAAGGACTGATGTTGAAGCTGAAACTCTAATACTTTGGCCACCTGATGTGAAGAGCTGACTCATTGGAAAAGACCCTGATGCTGGGAAAGATTGAAGGTGGGAGGAGAAGGGGACGGCAGATAATGAGATGGTTGGATGGATCACCGACTTGATGGACATGGGTTTGGGTAAACTCCAGCAGTTGGTGATTGACAGGGCGGCCTGGGATACTGCAGTTCATGGGGTCTCAAAGAGTCCGACATGACTGAGAGACTGATCTGAAATAAATAAAAGTAGATATCACCTGCAACTACAATAAGTAGTTAAGGTTAATGTAAAGTAAAAAGATGGGCTTCCTCGTTAGCTCATCAATATTAAACTAGCTTCAGTGTTGGAATTAGGAAAGAATCTGCCTGCAATGCGGGAGATCTCAGTTCAATTCCTGAGTAGAAGATCTCCTGGAGAAGGGGTACGCCTCACACTCCAGTATTCATGGGCTTCCTTGGTGACTCAGATGATAAAGAATCTGTGACTCAGATGATAAAGAATCTTCCTGCCGTGTTGGAGACTTGGGTTCAGTCCCTGGGTTGGGAAGATCTGGAGGAGGGCAGGGGAACCCACACCAGCATTCTTGCCTGGAGAATCCCCTTTGACAGAGGAGCTTGGTGGGCTAGTCAGGAGCTAGTCCAAGATTTAGATGCAACTAAGTAGAGGTAGCAAGAATACACAGAAGAACCGTACAAAAAAGATCTTCAGGATCTGGATAATCACGATGGTGTGATCACTCATCT
>SJYQ01093193.1:19608-29881 GCA_006410935.1 Redunca redunca
GCCTGTGGGGGAGGGGGAGGGACTGGGGGAGGGGCGGAGCCTGTGGAGGGGGTGGGGCCTGTGGAGGAAGGGGAGGGACTTGGAGGAGGGAGAGGGCATATGGTGCCTTCTTTCCTTCCTGCAGTGTCCCCTGTTTCCTGTGTACATGATTCCTTTTCTTAACTCAAACATCAAAGGTCCACATCCTGGGAGCTGACTGGCCGTTGGTCAGGACGGATGAGGCCGGGCTACGTCTGTCTGAGCTCGAGAACCGTCTTCTCCCGCCCTGTTGACTGCGGGTCTGTGAGCAAAACTAGCGGCACGGGAAGACGAAGCTGGAGCCCCAGGGGCGGCCGCGCGGTGCAGTCAGCAGGCGAAGTGGTTCTGGCCGTGGGGTGCTCGTGGCGTGCGGGCCCTCTGAGCAAGCCCGCCTGACTGGACCCGAGGGCCCCAGACCTGCTGGGCCGCAGCCCCGGGCTCATGCAGGAGCCTCTCTGCTCTCGGCTGGGGCCCTCCTGAGTCCACTGCAGACTCCACCATGCGGGACGTTCACCGCGAGGCCTGCCTGGGGTCCACAGGCGTGCCAGGACTCGGGGCTGGTCCCGGCAGCAGGACAGCCTCCTCAGTTACTACTCGTGCCTGGAGAGGCTGAGGAGGGCCTGTGGGCCAGCGGCGGAGCACTGGCCCGTGGTGGGGGGCGCCATGTAAGCGGCTACGAGCCTCCTCCGGGGGACTGCAGAGTCGGCTAGAGGTGCAGGCTGAAGGCCACGAGGGGCAGGCCTGGAAGCACCCTGGTGCTGGGCTGCAGGGCAAGAAGGCTGCAAGGTGGCAGGACGGGGGCGCGTGGGAGGGGGACAGGCCCCCGGATCTGGCCCCTCCATGCCCCCTGCCTGGGGCAGCTCCAGTCAGGACCAGGCTGCTGTCCTCCAGCTGATCGGAGCCCTGAGTCTGGGCAAGATTGCTTGTTAATGCCTCGCTGCATATCCAAACTGGCTCCGGAGCCAGCAAGTCAGGGGGTGATTGGTAGCCACGGCCAGGCCAGCAGAAGGTGGTTCAGGCTGCAGACAAATCTTCCCCCTTTTACTGAAATGGTGAGATTTTGATCCTAAGGATGATGTCTGCGCTGTTTTTGGGAAAACCCAAACTAGCCTGTTTTGAGTGGCTGGAGGGCCCATAGGCAGCCAGGGTGGCAGCCTTCAGAGGGCAGACTGCTCCAGGGTGCCAGCCCTCAGCAGACGGCTGCGCCTGCGGCCATGCCTAGCTCTCTGTCCTCGGTGGCCCCGGCTCCTGAAGCTTCTCCCCATTACCTGTCACTGCCCCATCACTCCTGGGGTCAGGGGTCAGGTGTGATGCCTTCCACCACTACCGACGTCCACACGGACGTCATCCTGATGTGGCCCCCGGCCGCAGTGGCGGAGGTCAGACACGCCCCCCTGCCCCAGGCTTGTCCCCTTCCATGCCCTGCCTCCACTGCCTGCCTGGGGACTCTGTCCCCACTGTCCCAGCCCCCACCCAGAGCCGGCCAGGCCTGTCCAGTACAGCTGCCCCACCGAGAGGCCTGCACCGCCCCAGGTAGGGGCTCTTGCTGGCTCCGCAGACCCCTGGAGGCGGCCCCCCAGGATCCGCTGGACAGCAGCCCCCCCGCCCGCCTCCAGTGTCCCCCACCGGATATTATGCATGACTTACGTGGCTCAGCTGGTGAAGAATCCACCTGTAACGTGGGGGACCTGGGTTCGATCCCTGGGTTGGGAAGATCCCCTGGAGAAGCACATGGCAACCCACCCTGGTATTCTGGCCTGGAGAATTCCTTGGACTGTGTGGTCCACGGGGCCTCAAAGAGCTGGACACAACCGAGTGACTTTCACTTTCACTTACGTGTGACAGTAAACCAAAAGTCCTCTGTAGAACATCCACTCGACCCTGTGGAGGACAGACGCCTGGGCCCCCCACATTCATCTCACCAGGGGTTCCAGCAGAGTCCCTGGGGGTCCCTGCCTGCCGGCTCTATTTCTGGCCTCTGAGGCAGAAAACAGGAGGCCCAAGTTGCCACAAGACACATGAAAAGATGGTCAACTCACTGGTCAAGGAAATTCCACCCAAATTGCTGCCGAGACGCTGGCCCCCGGCAGCCCTGAGTCTGGGGGCTCCGGCTGCAGCTTCTTCCAGGGGTGGTTCTGAGCCTGAGAGCTGAGCAATCTGTCAGAGCATGTTTCCCAGGCGCGGGGGTCCTGGGGCTCAGGCAGGGAGGCCCCTGGTCTCCCCGGACTGTTTGCCTCCAGAACCCCTATCCCAGAGCCTGGCTCAGAGCAGGTGCCCAGAAGAACAGGGCGGGGTGGGGCACCCCGATCCCAGGGCACTGGGCCGGGGAGGCTCCACCCTATTGTCCTGGTGCCGCCTCTCGCCGTGTGTCACAGAGAATTAAAACCTGTAATAAGAGAATTTAAGAGCTCCCCATCAGCTCGTCCCGGCCACTAGCCAACAGCCCAGGGTGTTAATCTCGTCATCTGCCTCTGGTCTCAATGAATTGTGATAAAAACGTCAAACAATTAGATTATCCTGGCCGCCAGCGCCCTTGATTGAGTGGCGAGGCAGGGCGCGTCCCTTGAATCACCCTGACAAAAGGGCTGCTCACTGCACGGCGTCCCCCAGCCCCTCTGATTCCATGTGGGGGCCCGGTCCGTCCAAGGCCAACACAGGTCCCGGGAGCAGGGCTGTCTCTCAGGAGACCCCCCTCTGGGCGTGGGGGCCCAGGGGGGTCTTCACGGGGCGGGGGGGATGATGCTGGGGGAGGAGCAGGGCAGCTTGTCCCCTCCGGGACAACCCCCAGGAGGTGGTCACGGGCCCCTCCCAGAGCCCTGGAAGGGCTGCCCGTGGAGAAGCCTCCAGTCCAGGGCAGGACCCCAAAGTTGGGCCGTCGCCCGGAGGGAGTTTGCAGCGGCCGCTCCCCAGGAACCACGCCACCTTCTTCTCTGTAAGGGCAGAGACGCACTGAAAATTGATTTCTCTGTTGGAAATGGGATAATGAGACTGGTTGTTTCTGTCTCCATCATCGTCATAATAAAATGAGAGCACGTGAAGTAATATCGTGTGTCTTAATGCAAGGGAGCATTAATTGAATACAAATGGCCCTTCTTGAAGTTGCTGAGTTATATTTCAGACATATGGGATAATGATGCCAGTTAATCATTTTTACAAGATATAAAATTACTGGCTCCTCCAGGAAGATCATTAAGGAAAACAATTGTTCACAGCAATTGAAAATAGAGTTTTAATTATTTAACACAGAAATTAAACTATTAGAGACCAGTGTTGAATGAGGGAACTTAATAGAAATTTATATACAAGCGTCTGTGAGCATTTTAGCGTTATTAACCCACCTAACTTCTTAATCCCGATCAACCCAGAAGGGCTGTTTGAGCTGTGAGAGGGAATTAACTGCTGGGAGAAGAAGGTGGGCCCAGGCGCCAGAGGCCCCAGGGGACAGAGACCCGGCTGGAACCATAGGCCTGCCCTCTGGAGAGGACCAAGGTAGATGCCCTTGCACAGAGAGCCGAGCTCGGGGCCAGGACAGATGGAGGCCTGGATCTCCCTCGAGGTGAAAGCAGAGGCCACGTCCTTGGAGACGGACCTTGGCCTGTGCCTGGCGATGCTGTTCTGTGGGATTCCATGAGCAAAAGTGTACTGCCCGGGGGGGTGGCAGGGGGGGAATCTGGGACCACCCCTGGGGCAGGTCATAGGAATGGGAGCCCCCTGCCCGGGCTGGCCCGGCTCCACAGCCCACAGCCCCCAGACCCCCAGCCACGAGGGGGACCCTGGGCTCCTCACCCATTCAGAGGTCCCCCCAGCCCAACGGCCCTCATCCCAGGGCACTGGAACCGTCGTGTTTGCAGGCAGCCTGTCTGAGGGTAGGAAGGCTTTGTGCAAGATTCTGACTAACATCTCGAAATGACGAGGCCTTTACCAAGTGTGAAAACACCAGGAGCTCGCTGTTGGAAACAGAAAATCAGCGCTTTTCTCCCTTCACTTTCCCCCTAAATCTCCTCCAGCAAAGCACACTGCTAAAAGAAGCTCCGTATTTTAAAAATATGGAAACCACTATTTCCAAGATGTGAATTCAGAAAGCAAGTTTAACTTTGAAGCAGGGGATTGACTAACAAAAACCGACTGGTCCCATCCCCGGCTGCTGGGAGCCCCCCCACCCCGCCCCCTCCTGGGTGCCGCGCTGTCCCGGGGAAGCCGGGGCTCCAGGACGACCAGTTCAAGGTTGGGGAGCCTGTCTGGACTCTGGAGCTCAGCCTGGCCCCGAGCCAGCTGCTGCTCAGGAAGGGGGAGGCTGGGCGGGGACAGGGCTGGGATCTCCATGGGACGCTGCCCCCGCCCCGTGCCAGGGCACCCCGTCACCCACCTGTGTCCTTTCTAGAACATTCACAACTTGCAGGTCTGGCCGCCCTTTCTCAAAGGGCTGTGCACCGCTGGAATTACATTGTCTCCTACTATTACCAATAAATTCCAAGTGATCTTTTCTCTCCTTATAGTTCTTAGGGTTACATAAATTTCACCTCCGCAGTTTTTCGTGCTTGAATATATTACAGAATGCCACTTGTGTTACAGCAGCTAATTGATACTGTGATTTGTCATGTTGCCGGGACATAACTCAGAGGGCGACCGAAGCCCCGGCTACACGGAACAGCACTCACATTTCTCACAGGAGAGGCAGGGCAGCAGGTGAAAAATGTGGCGCTGCGCGGATGAAGTATTTCCAGAAGCTTTTATCCTTGTTGTCTGGGTGGGTGCCAGCATCTTTCTAAAGGGAAGCTCGTATTTCCAACGCTGTTCCATTTGAATTTATTCCCTGGTCATTAGTTAGCGGTTTTTTTTAAAAAAAAAAAAAAAGGAAAAAGAAAACCGGAACAAATATGCATATATGTTTGAAGAGAAGAAAAAAATCAAACACAAAAGAGGGGAATCATCATCTCAGTATAATCAAAGATGAGCTCTTAAAAAACTTCTTATGGTGAATTAATTATAGACTCACAGGAAGTTGCGGAAACAGCACAGGCAAAGCCAGAGCCCGGGCTGGAGCCGCGACGGCGTGGACCTACGTGCTGCCTCCCCGCCAGGGGGTGTGTCTGCGTGACATGTGTCTGTGTGCAGGCTTCTGTGTCTGTCTGTGTGCCTGTGTGTATTTGTGTGTGCCCATGTGCTTGTGTGTGTTCGTGTCTGTTGTGTGTCTGTGCCTGTTGTGTGTCCGTGTCTGTTGTGTCTGTGTGTCCGTGTCTGTTGCGTGTCCGTGTCTGTTGTGTGTCTGTGTCTGTTGTGTCTGTTGTGTGTCTGTGTCTGTTGTGTGTCTGTGTCTGTTGTGTGTCTGTGTCTGTTGTGTGTCTGGGTGTCTGTCTGTTGTGTGTCTGTTGTGTGTGTGTCTGTGTGTCCGTGTCTGTTGTGTGTCTGTGTGTGTTGTGTCTGTGTGTCCGTGTCTGTTGTGTGTCCATGTCTGTTGTGTGTCCGTGTCTGTTGTGTCTCTGTGTGTGTTGTGTCTGTGTGTCTGTGTCTGTTGTGTGTCCGTGTCTGTTGTGTGTCTGGGTGTCTGTCTGTTGTGTGTCTGTTGTGTGTGTGTGTCTGTGTGTCCGTGTCTGTTGTGTGTCTGTGTGTGTGTGTCTGTGTGTCCGTGTCTGTCGTGTGTCTGTCTGTGCCTGTTGTGTGTCCGTTTGTGTTGTGTGTCCGTGTCTGTTGTGTGTCCGTGTGTCTGGTGTGGCTGGTGTGTCTGTGTGTGTGCGTGTCTGTGTGCAGGCAGGGCACGGTGCAGTGTTCTCCCACATGTAGACTTGTGGCACTGTCACAGCCAAGGTGCGGAATCCGGCTTTGCCCCAAGGCTTCTGTGGGCCCTGTCCTCTCTGCTGTTCTGAGCTTTGAGGATGTTGTGTGAACGACACCACAGGGAGTGACCTTCCTGCTGTTGGCTTCTCGGATCAACACAGTGCCCTTGAGTCCAGTCCAGCTTCGTGCGGCCTTTCCGTCGTGCGCGTTCCGGCAAGTAAGTGCACTGCCTGCCTAGCCACTCGAGGTGGAGGCCTTTGGGTTGGTTCTAGTTCTTGCTCTAATGGGATGCAGCTGCCAGACACGTTCATGCAGGTGTTTTTGTGTGAACCTGTTTCCATTCCTCTGGGATCCATGTAGAGGCTGGCTCAGGTGCTAACTGCACACGCAGTTTATGAAAACCTGCCAAGCTCTTTTCCAGAAGGGCTGCACCACTTTAGATTCCTTCCAGAGACGCACGGGAGACCAAGGATTCCCGGTGTGCTTGCTTTGCCCTTTCTGGTCCCTTAATTCAGGGGAAATGAGGTCTTGGCCCCAGTTTCCCTGCTGCCTCTTCTGCCTGCCCCTGCTGCCAGCCTGTCCCCTCCTGGTCCCCACAGCCCTGCAGAGCTGGGTCTGCCCTGGAGCCACCGGAGCGCAGACCAGGCCGCCTCTGCCACGGGGCCGGGACATCAGCGCTGCCAAGTCCCACGCCAGCCACGCCACCGAGGCATTTGCAGAGGACACCCCAGCCCTTCCCATCCCCTTGGCAAAGCCCCATGAGGCCAGTGGGCGAAGTCCCGGGCTGGGCCCCTGGGAGTCCTGAACACACGGTCACCTCTACCTGGGATGTGAGTCCCACCCCAGGGTGGAAAGCTGGGGCAGGGAGGCCCCGGGGGCTCAGGTCGAGTGGCCACGCCCTCCCTGTGAGTTTGGAGGTGCTGGCATCTGCCCCAGGCCGGGGGCAGAACCAGGCTGCTCCCTGCTTTGGGGGCACAGAAACACAGCTCAGAGGTGATGAAGCTGTTTATTAAAGCACTTGGACAGACCCGTGTCCTCATTAGGAGCAAAGGCATGGAGGCCTGGGGCCCCAGGGAGAGCCTGGAGAAGCAAGGGGCGCAGGGTCCAGGCAGCTGTAGGGTGGGCCCAGGTGCCCCCACCTGACCCCCGAGACTCTCCTCCCCCCACGGGGCTCTGGCTTCAGGGTGGAGATGGGCAGGCACCGCCCTGTGCAGAACGGGGTGGGGGCTCCGCTACGCAGCCCGGCAGGGGTCTCGGGAGGAGGCTGAAGGCCCCCGGGAGCGGGCCGGGTGCCCCTCACACGATGGCCTGGTGCGGCAGCCCGTAGAGGACCGTGTTGAGGGCGATGGGGAGCCGCTCGGAGCCTTGCAGTTGCGGCCGGAGCGCCGCAGGCCGGTCCTTCCAAGCGTGCAGGGGCTCGTCTGGGGAAAGCGGACAGGCACACGATGCGGGCTCACGGGGATGGATGCCCGGAGCCAGCCTGAAGGAGGCGACGGTGCCAGGGCCCTGCCTTCCAGCACCGCCCAGGTGTGGATGCCGCGGAGCCACGGGCCCCCCTCACCTGCCCACCCGTGCGACTGTTCCCTCACACACACCCTCACACACCTGCTCCTACACGCTCACACACCTGCTCACACACTTGCTCACACACATACCCCATACTTGCTCCCTCACGCACACACTCACACGCTTGCTCCTACACGCTCACACCTGCTCACACACTTGCTCACACACATACCCCCATACTTGCTCACTCACGCACACACTCACACGCTTGCTCCCTCACGCACACACTCACACGCTTGCTCCTACACGCTCACACCTGCTCACACACTTGCTCACACACATACCCCCATACTTGCTCACTCACGCACACACTCACACGCTTGCTCCTACACGCTCACACACCTGCTCACACACATACCCCATACTTGCTCACTCACGCACACACTCACTTGTGCACGCGCACATTTGGCTCACTCGCGCTCACGTGCTCATTCAGCAAGCATTTATTGTTTGGCACTGTGGACCATGGAATTCTACACTTTAGGCTCCTTCTGTGCTCTGTATTCGAAGGCCTCATGAGCGAGGCTAACTCTTTCTTAGTTACGGCGGGTTCTCGAGTCGTAAAGATGTTCTAGTCATTTGCATTACTCCCTAAAGACTCGATGCCAGATTTCACACGGGCTGTGGGCTGTTGGAGGCTGAGGGTCCCCCAGCCCCGTGCCCGAGGAGCTGGAGGAAGGGAGGCCACTGCTAGTTACCATGGTGGGCGGCTTCACTGGCTCCCACCTCCTGAAGCAGGCGAGTTGTCCTCCCGATCGGCCTGCCAACCGCCAACAGATCTAGAGAAGAATCAGCCCTGAGACGGGCCATCCACCGCACGCAGGCCCCAGGAGGCCGCCTGGCCGCAGGGCTGGGCGCAGCACCGGAACCACTCACTCTCCCACAGGACCCGGGCCCGCATCGCGTTGTCCCGCAGGACCGTAGGCCACTGGCTCGCCACAATGCTCCCGACCCCTGCCAGGCTCAGGAGGATGGCGGTCTCGACTGGCTCCTCCAAGGACAGCTGGAGTTCACTGCAGGGGACCGAGAGCGTGGGCCGGCACGAGGGGCCCGGCCAGAGCCTCCCCGTCCACAGCCCGAAGAACACCAAGTGTGGGGCCCAGTACATGGACTCACCGTCCTTAAGCTTCTTGAAAAGTCAAGATTCCACCCGCCCACCCACCGCCAGCCTCCCCACGCGCACAGTTAATGCCATTTAGCAAGAAAAGTCATTTCAGGGTACCGGCACTCTCTGGAGGGCTCCCTGCGTGGGGGGAGCCGCGAGGGGAAGCAACCCCCGCAGAGGGTGGTCTGCAGCCCTGCTGCCTGCAGCTGCTGAAGCCCCGGGGTGTGTGTGACAGGCGATGCGGGGAGCTGGAGCCAGGTGTCCTCCCCACTGCCCGCTCTGTGCCAGTCCCAAGCCTAGCCGCCCAAGGCTCCAGCCAGGCCTGTGGTCTGGGGGCAGGTCACGGTGGCCTGGCTGCTGTGGCAGGCAGGGCCAATGCCCCAGATGGACACCCACGGCTCACACGCCCCCCCAGACCTCCCATCAGCTTCCAGGGGGACCCCGGACACCTCCTGCTCTCCGAGGACTCCGCGCGGCGCCGCACGCTCTCATAGGACTGGGCCAGGTCCAGCAGCACCACCAGCTGACACTCTGTGGCCACAGGCAGGGCTCATCAGCTGGGTGCCCGGGGCAGGGGGGACCCTGTGGGCAGGGTGTCACCCAGGGCACGTGCCCGGGGGGCGGGGGGGGGACCCTGTGGGCAGGGTGTCACCCAGGGCACAGGCAGCTGTGGAACTGCAGACCCCTCTGCCAGAGGCTCGGACTTTAGTCCATTTTCTGGGCCAAACGGGCAAGCTGGTCATTTGCCTTAGGGGCTCCACACCTTCATAGTCTCCTTAGGTGGCCAGGCCAGGCAAGGAGTGAGGGGCGGGAAGTCCACCCGGGGGGCCTACTGCATCTCCCGACCTGCAGGAGGGGTCTCAGCTCCCAGCTGCCTTCATGAGGCGGTGGCCTCCTGTGCCCATTGAAACAGGGCCCGTGTTGGAAATGGAGCACTTGGGTGTGGGCATGAGAAGGCCCCACAGACGGAGGCCGACCCCCCGCGGCAACCTGACTGTGGGCCGGCCTCAGGGGCCATCCCCAGGGGAGCCAACACCTCGGGCTGTGAGCACAGGTTTGGCTGGGGATGGGGGTGGGGGCGGGGGATGGGGGCACCTGGGTGGAGAGGGGTGATGAGGTGCCAGTGGACAGAGAGGAGGAAATGGGAAAGGAGCCAGAGCCTGCAGTTCAAGCAGAAGAGCTGGGAGTGGGGAGGGTCGTGACCAGCACCTTCCAGAAATGCCGGCCCAGCCCTCCTGGACTCTGCATGCCCAGCCCTACAGGGTGAACTGCCCCAACGCCAGAGCCTGGGCTCTCAGAGAAATGGAGGAGGGGGACGGAGGGCAGGAGGGGCCTTACCCCACCCCCAGGCCCTGCTGTGCGGTCCTACAGCCCCCAGCCCTTCGTCAGAGGACGGGGGACACCTGATAAGACACAGGGGGCGTGCTCTGTCCTTGCGCGAATTCGACCTGTGCCCCGTGCCGGTGGGTTTAGCAGAGAGGCGGGCCTCCGAGGTCTCACCTTCCAAGTTCATGGCAGCCAGCCTTTCCACTAATATGTGCGATAGGAAGTTCTCCATCCCGTAGAAGAAGAAGCCTGTGCAGCTGCCCAGAAGCTGCTCCCACTCGGCCTGGCTGCCAAGGCAAGAAGAGGGAGAGAGGGGCCGGGGAGGCGACGGGGCTCGGCCGCCACCGGGAGCAGCCAGTGCCGCAGTCCGCTCCAGCCCTCCCCTGGGCGGTGGGCGGTTACTCTGAGAAGCAGCAGAGGGACCTCCCTGCAGCCCGGGAGCCCAGGTCCCCGAGGGCGTCGGCTGGGACCGGCCGGGCCGCA